>CM070792.1:11700679-12005679 GCA_036346955.1 Dipus sagitta
ATATATATATACTCTTCTCTCTATATATAGTCTTCTCTATACATATAGATCTATCAATCAATCTATCTATCTATCAAGAGAGAGAGAAAGAGAGAGAGAGAATGGGCACACCAGGGCTTTCAGCCATTGCAAACAAACTCCAGACACATGCGCCACCTTGTGCATCTGGCTTATGTGGGTCCTGGGGAACCAATTTTGGGTCCTTAGGCTCCTCAGGCAATCACATTAACCACTAAGCCATCCTTCCAGCCCAAGAACCTTAATTCTTAAAGACATTATTCTTCTTTAAAAAAAAATGGGCATGTGGAGTTAAGAAAGGTGAAAGGCATTTAGTGAAGAACTTGGCTTGCTCGCCGCTTTTGTGAGATATGTGTGTGTATGTGTGTGTGTGTGTGTGTGTGTGTGTTAGCTAGTCAGGGTGTTTTAACAAAAGGCATTTTTTCCCCATGCTATTCTCTCAGGGCAGAAAGACTGACCCTTCAGGGATTTTCTCTCCTTATCATCTGACCACGCCAAACACATTAGCCGTGATGGCTTCAACATGAGACTTTTAAAAACTGTGTGTGTGCGTGTGCGTGTGTGTGTGCGTGTGTGTGTATATATGCATATGGTGCAGTCCTCTTCATATTGCTGGTAGAAATCACCCAACCAAGAGCAGCTTATGGGGAAAAACAGAGGTTTATTTTTGCTTACAGGCTGGTATGGGAAGCTCCACATTGGCAGGGAAAATGATGGCAGGAGCAGAGGGTGGACATCACCCCCTGGCCAACAGAAAGTGGACAATAGCAACAGGAGAGCATGCCAAACACTGGCAAGGGGACACTGGCTATAACACCCATAAGCCCGCCCCCAACAATACACTCCTTTCAGGAGGCGTTAATTCCCAAATCTCCATCAGCTGGGAGTCTAGCATTGAGGACACCTGAGTTTATGGGGAACACCTGAATCAAACCACCACAGCACGTATGCCATGACATATTGTGTGGAGGTCAGAGGACCACCTCAGGATGTTGATTCTTTCCTTCATCCTTGTTTCAAGACAGAATCTTGTTTCTTTCCTTCTTTTTTTTTCCCTGTCACTGAGAAGCCCAGTCTAGCTGCCCCTTGAACTTCAGGATTCTCATGACTCAGCCTTCCAATACCATAGGAGCCTTGGGATTACAGATCACGTTGCATCCTGCTTTATGTGAGGGTTGGGAACCCAAATCCAAATTGCTTCACAGTCTTGCAAAGTAAGAGCCTTGAGCTGCTGAGTCTACACCCCAGCTACTGAGTCACCACTCCAGCTTCTCAGTCACCTCCCCAGCTGCTGACTCACCACCCCAGCTGCTCAGTCATCTCCCCAGCTGCTCAGTCATCACCCCAGCTGCTCAGTCATCTCCCCAGCTGCTCAGTCATCTCCCCAGCTGCTGCTCAGTCATCCTCAGCTGCTGGGTCATCACCGAGATGCTGAGTCACCACTCTCCCCAGCTGCTCAGTCATCACCCCAGCTGCTGACCAGCCCACCCTGGCCCTTAACTTTCAATGAGCACAGTTCAGTCTACAAGGACGGTGTGAGAAGGCGGGGAAGGGTGAATGCGACACACCTCCATTCTGTACTGTCGATTACCACTGGTCACGACCAGGGCACTGGAGTATGTACACCAGAGGTTAGGGGTCAGCTAACTACATCCAGTAAGACAAGTACATCTGCCACCAATTGTCGAACTGTCAAAGCTGTGGCACTTGAGAGAAGAGGCAGGTGGTCCCAGGACCCTGCTCTGCTGGAGAGTGAGAGTTCACGTGGGTGTGACTGAGCAAGCCCATGCCAGGCTCTGTCTTTGCTCCATGGTTCAGTCTAAACATGTTACAGATGCTGGCCCTGCAGAGAGGACAAAGCTAACAGAACACAGTGAGAGAGATGGGGTGCTGGCCTTGACAATGACACTGGGGTTTGAAGGGTTCCTGTCCCCAGGAGCATACAGTGGAGCTCAGCACTGAGATTTCTGAGGTACAAAGACAGTGTCAAGAAGGGAAGAGAGATCGTCACAAACCTCAATGCCTGCTTCTCAGAAGCATTTTTTTTTTTTTTGTTCTGCTTTTACTTTTCTTAAAGTGCAACTTAGGGCAGGAGAGATGGCTCAACATTTAAGGCATGCGCCCCCTTGTGCTAATGTAGGTCCTGGGGAATCGAACCTGGGTCCTTTGGCTTTGAAGGCAAATGCCTTATCCGCTAAGACATCCCTCCAGCACTGCCATGTGTATGTATGTATGTATGTATGTATGTATGTATGTATGGGGGTATATATATATATATATATATATATATATATATATATATATAATTTATTTGACAGAGAAAGAGGGGGAGAGAGAATGGGTGAAATAATAAAACATTTTTAATGCTGCTTAGGTAAAGCACACAGTAGAACAGTTTGGCTCTTGGTGTTCTGTGGTAGATTTCTTTACTTTTTGTACAGGGAATCTGACGGTGGCCTCAGACCGCTCCTCACACAGACGCATTCAGTAGTCATATGGGACCAAGCTGAGTGCACTCTGACCCTCAGCTTGGCTTCCTTGCCCGTTTCAAGCAGGACTTGGCCAGTGGACAGTTGTACTCTGCAAGAGCTCCAGAGCCTTAGATTTTTTGATTTTTTGCTCTCTTCACTCTCAAGCTTTTTTTCTGCCTGCCCTTTCACAAAGTTGGCATCATGTTTATGTACTAAAACAAGGGTATATTGTCACTCATCCCGGCAACATTTTATCACGTGTGACAATTAATTCTGCAGTTCAACTGTGGTGGGCAAAACTAATCACTGTGCTACAAGAAGGTATTGCAGTCATGAGGTCAAAGCCAAGAGCGTTTTCATGAGCTCTTGACCACAGGCAGAGGCTGAAAGCTTAACAAGGTGTGGTTACAGTTCTCAGAGGCATGATGTCACCAGCATGCTATGAGCACACAGGTGTGGGTCACATACACACCTCCGCAGTGACACAGGTCAACCATAGATTCTGTAATAAAGACATGGCACTGGCCAAGAGTCAGTGGGAGTTCTGGACCCTCCTGGCATGCTCTGGCCTGGGTCTGCAGAACCCTCCCTGGGATAAAGACATTCAGGATGCTGGTCTGATGCAGTGTGGTCACACTGGGTCTCCTCAGAGGTGACTCCCTCTCAGCCTGCCAGCTGACATCTTTCTCTTCCTGGGCATCCTAAACATCACAGTTCTTCACTTGTGACCATCTCCCCAGCTGCTCTTCTGCTGCCAAAACAAGAAAAAAATAAAACAAAACACAAACAAGACAGAAGGAAGATGCTCACAAGGAGCTACAGACAGTGACCCAGACCCCAGAAAATTATGGAGGAATCAGTGAGAAAAGTAGGAAGACAGGCAAAATCAGAGTGGGAAAAATGCAGAGAAACAAAAAGTGAGCCACCTTGCCCGTGACCCCAGCCGGCGAGCTGAGATGTGAGCAAAATGAACACGGTGACGCTTGGCCTGGCCAAATGGTGACAGGGCTGAGGTTCCTACAGCGACAAGACAGGGGCTGCTATAAAACCCAATAGGAACTTATTAGCACGCACGGGGACAGCAACTGTCCAGCTTTAATGTGGACATGTCTGTGACTCAGGAGCCCTGAGCTCCTGGAATCTGCATTGTAAATTCTGACATATGCGCAAAGATACAACTATGAGATGCTCATTGTTCCATTATTTATAAGAGTCAAGAAGCAGAAATAACTGCTAAGACCTAAATGGGAGAAATGAAGACAGAATCTGTGCCCAGTCCAGAGTTCATCTGTACCATGTGGACCATTGCAATAAGGAAAAATACCAGGTGTCTGTGGCTAGGGACTTGAGGCTTAAGGAGGACCCAGTCCTGTCGGTGGCCTCTCGGTACAACATATCAAATTGCTTTCAAATATCCATGTTGATTTGCATAGACTGGAACTGCTCACTGCCTCAAACATGCAAAGGGCAGGAGTGAATACAGAGATACCAAGTCCTCAAGACAGAGTGACTATGGTGTGTTTGGCCACACCGTAGCTACACCCTCCAAGGCTCGGGGGGATGACAAAGAAGGCATGAAAGAAGTGGAAGAGCGGAGGAGGAGAGAGAGGAGGGCGGTGGCATGCTTTCTTCTGGATGTGTCAAGTCCGCTTCCCTCTTGGGCTGATGGCAGATGGGACTTCCTACACACGGCAGCCTGTCCATATTCCCACATAGTTGATAAGAGTCCCTGAGGCCCTGCACCTTCCAGACTAAATGGTGGCCCCAGACGGTTGCTGGGGGAGGAAGTCATATTCTTCGTGGTGTGGCCACTAGTGGGAGGCCACTGTCCAGCAGTAAACAGCCTCCTAGCCCTGCTCATACAAGGGATCCAGGTGTAACTCAGGGTGTCAAAAACACACAAACAAAGCTGGGCGTGGTGGCGCACACCTTTAATCCCAGCACTTGGGATGCAGAGGTAAGAGGATCACCATGTGTTCGAGGCCACCCTGAGACTACATAGTTAATTCCAGGTCAGCCTGGGCCAAAGTGAGACCCTGCTTAAAAAATCAAAACAAAAAAATAAACACAGACAGACAAGCCAAACATGGTGGTGCACACCTTTAATCCCAGCACTCAGGAGGCAGAGGCAAGAGGATCACCATGAGTTTGAGGCCAGCCTGAGACTACATAGTGAATTTAAGATCAGCCTGGGATAGAGAGAGACCATACTTCAAAAAAAAAGAAAAAGAACAGACAAAATTAAAGTGGGATGCGGATCCAACAAGAAAATGGGTTTAGTGGGAGGTGAGAGGGAGAGTGATTGGGAGAAGTGGGATATAAATGTGTTGTATATATGAATGAAAGTACTGGAACATAATATATATATATATATATATATATATATATAGGGGCTGGAGAGATGGTTCAGCAGTTATGGTACTTGTCTACAAAGCTTAAAGACCCAGATTTGACTCCCCGGTATCGATGTAAAGCCAGATGCATAAAATGGAGCATGCATCTGGATCTGGAGTTCAAATAAATAAATAAATAAAATATTTTTAATATTTTATTTATTAGAGAGGGATAGAGAGGCAGATATACAGAGAGAATTGGAGTGCTGGGGCCTCCAGCCACTCACATGCACTACCTTGTGCATCTGGTTTTACATGAGTCCTGGGGAGTCAAACCTGGGTCCTTTGGTTTTGCAGACAAGTGCTTGAACCACTAAGCTATCTCTCCAGCCCTAATTTTTTTTTTTTCCAAAAAGTAACAAATACAGAAAAAGAAATACAAATCCTGGTAAGAAAAGGTAGTTGATAACCATACAAAATCTTAAATAAAACAAGTAATAAGAAATAGCTTGGAATGAACATGTGTTTATATTTTGACCTGTTTGTCACGCAAGTGCTACTGTGGGGTGATGAGCTTATTTGGGGTGACAGAAATTACACCTCCTTGCCTGTAAAAGGACACAGCAAGCAACAAACAGAGCTTCCTTCTGAGGACGCTGCCCTTTAGCGGTAGGTGCTGAAAATGTCTTCCTGACATTTTCCCTGTAAGAATCCAATGCTGAAATGTGAGTGTGTGTGTGTGTGTGTGTGTGTGTGTGTGTGTAAAAGCCTTTCGGGACAAGAACACACATTCCAACTTATTAAAACATCTTGTTATTTTTACCTGCTGCCCCTGCTACTACATTCCAAGGGGCAATTTTATTAACCCTTTCAGTCTCCAAATTGCTCACATGTTATATTTCATGTTTTGTAGTGGTAACTATTAACAGTTAATGAACACCATGATTATGCATGAAATTTAATTTTTGGGCCCTTCTGCCTCATGTTAATTATAAATCTCTAACAGAGGTCTTCCGAGGCCTCAGAGGCTGTGCCGAGTCTCTTCCTGAATTGGTCTTGAGATCATCTCTTCTCTGTGACAGCTCTGCACTGGACCTTGGTTGCATGAGGCCATTAGCCATAGGGTTTCTGTACATATAGACACTCAACACACTTTCTGAATCTTTCAGAAGGCAAAGGGACGTATGGAAGCCTGCAGGGTCCGGTGGCTTTGCGGGTGCCATCCTGGGGGCCAGCATCCTGGCCGGTGATCTTGTAACAAACACCGAGGCAGCCAGGCCAAGGCCCAAAGACGGCGCATGTTGGGAATTTTAGTCAGAACATATTTAATTACTGGCTCCACCTCCCTTGCTAGGCCTGCTCCTCTCTCTCCAGTTTCCTTTTCTTTCTATTTCCCTCCCTTTCCTTCTTTTGTAGATTTTCCTTTTCTTTCCTTGTTTTTCTTCCCCTCCCCTTTTTTCTTCCCTTCCTTCCGTCCCTTCTCTTTCTGTTCTTCTCCTTTTCGTTTCTATCACCTCCCCTCCCTTCCTTCCCTTCCACTCCCATCCCCCTCTCTCTCCTTCCCATTTCCCTTCTCTTCCTTTCAGATGCGTGGCCTTTTTCTCCGGGCTCCATGTAGTCCCATGGAGACACACTTGCTTTCCCCCCCATCGGGCTATGAGGAGGAGCTCCCTCCTACTGACTTCTCCGTAGAGCCTGGTTCTTCCTGGGTCAGTAGCAGGATGGGAGGTGAGGTCTGTGCAGGACACACTGGCCACTGAGACCAGTAAGGAGTCTACGAGTGAGGCTGTTGACTGCTACAGGGAGCATAGCATTTGGGCGTGGAGTGAGATTTGTGTCATTCACAAGCGGTCTTTTATTCTGACTTCAGTCTTTCCCATTAGAATGCATTTCAATGATTCTCCCTCCTAAGCAAGTAGGGGAAAATAAAATGCTCATGGATAACTGGCAATTGGTTCAGGAAAAAAAGCAAGGGTCCCAGGGTGGCTGCTCTGAAGCCTGGAGTGACCACTTTGCTGTGTGACTTTCATGGTTCCTGACCTCTGTGTGCCCTGGCCTTGGAAGGCATTGCAGTGACCACCCTGCAGCACTGCTCCCGAGGAAGGTGATTGACAGCAGCAGTATGCAGTAGGTGCCTAAGCGCAGGTCTCATCATAGGCCTCCCTTCCAGGTAAATAGCAAGCGACTATGTCGGCTGGTTTCTGTGACACGAGAAAGTCCCAGGCTGCAGCTGTGGGCATGTTCCTGAGCAGTGGTTCTAGCTCACAAAGTGACAACGTGACCTGGCTGGCTCCTTTGTCCCTGTCAGTGTGGAGGATAATGCCTCTCTTGAGCTCAAGGGACAGAACAGGGGAGGAGGGGCTGCAGGGACAGGAGCCGGGCCCTGGAAGTTGGCAGCGTCGCTTGGGGGACCCCTTACTAACTAACCTGCCTGGCCAGCGTCACCTGACCACCGTTACACACTAGCGCTCCGTCTCCTACATCCCCAGCTCCCATTCTGCTGCTTGGTGTCTCAGCAGGGGACACCGGGCAGCCCGCTGGGCACTCCAGGCTGCACTCCATAGCTCGGACCTCCAGGGTGGCACAGGTGGCTGGCAGGGTCCTCTGTATCCTATATCTTCTCTGAAGAGCGTGGGCCCATCAAAGCCACAGCTTCCATTTATTTATTTTATTTTGATTTATGAGAGAGAGAGACAGAGAGAGAGGCAGATAAAGAGAGAGCAGGCACACCAGGGCCTCCAGCCACTACAAACAAATACCAGAGGCACATGCCATCTTGTTCATCTGGCGTATGTGGGTCCTGGGGAATTGAACCTGGGTTCTTTGCCTTTGCAGGCAAGTGCCTTAACTGCTAAGCCATTCCTCCAGCCCTGCAGTTTCCATTTATGGAGTAGTAATTTGTTGAAACAAGATTCTTGCTGTATCATTGCCTCTTGTCTTTTTTTTTTTTTTTCTATGACCATCAGGGCCACTCACATGCCAGAAGTCAATGCTATATATGATGAGAATTGTGACAGAGAGCACACAGGGCATCTCTGTGCTTCACTTCGGATATATATAGGGATGTTGCCTTGGGAAACTGAGGTGATATGGGCTGCCTGGCCTTGATCAGGAAGAAATAATTGACCGTGAGATTAAATGCCTTGGGTGCTTGGAGGTTGGAAGACATCAGTTCCACCAAGGTCTGTGTGAACACAGGTCCACCTCAGGAGCTGTGTGCTCCTCCCAAGCAGGAAGTCAGGGGTCGTGGGGCACTCCCTGTGGCTGGTGCTGCTGGAGAGTGGTGTCCCACTGCCAGACAGTGGTCGACGGTTATCTCAAACACACCACCCGGGGTCCTGTGAACAGGGCATCATTTGCTCCAGGAACTGCAGGGACCTGAACCTGAGAAAGTCCTTTGCAACATGTGGAGGAAAAGTGGTGGCCCCCTGCCTTTCCTTGTAAGGGTGGTGGTCCCCTCACCATCTTTCTGCAGGCACAGTGCGCGTCTCAGACTCTTCAAGAAGGTGTCCCCATTTTCCCAACCATCCTATAGGAGTGGGCTGGACGTGATGCATGCTGGCTATACGGTACCACACTGAGAAGTTTAGGAAATAGACTCATGACTGTGCTGTGGAGGAAGGGGCCTCCAAGGACAAATCGTTACAGTCACAAGGGGTAGCTCGACCTGTGTTTGTCATTGTTTCCTTGTATTTCGAGAGTCATGTGTGGCAGCATGCATTTGGCCCAGTATTAGAAATCAGCAACATGGGCTGGAAGGATTGCTTAGTGGTTAAAGCACTTTACAAAGCCTAACAACTAACTTAGGCAATCCAGGTTCTGTTCCCCAGAACCCACATAAAGCCAGATTGACAAGATGGCACACGCATCTGGAGTTCACTTGCAGGAGGCAGAGGCCCTGGCATGCCAATTCATTCTCTCTCTCTCTCTCTTTCATTGCAAACAAATACATGAAACATATTTGTAATAATGGGCTGGAGAGATGGCTTAGCAGTTAAGAACTTGCCTGTGAAGCCTAAGGACCCCAGTTCGAGGCTTGATTCCCCAGGACCCACATTAACCAGATGCACAAGGGGGCTCGTACATCTGGAGTTCGTTTTCAGTGGCTAGAGGCCCTGGCACGCCCATTCTCTCTCTCTATCTGCCTCTTTCTCTCTCTGTCTGACACTCTCAAATAAATAAATAAAAATAAAAAACAAAAAAAAATTGTAATAAGAAAATAGCAACACCACAATACCATCCCATTTCCTTACTCTGTGCATTTGAGGCTTAGCCTCGGCAGCCAGCATCCTCTGGGGGTGGGTGGACCCGGGCTGCAGACACCCTGAAAAAGTCACAGCCCGGGGGCTCCAATGCGCTCGATCCCATGTCTCATTTGTAAGGAGGAATGTCTGATAAATAAAACGTTCAGAAATAGTTTGTAGGAAATTTGCCCTTCACTGTATTGATTTCTATCAAAGCCATCTAAAACTTCTCAGGCTTGACCTTTTCTTCCTTAAAGACAAAATATTTTCCTGAAGTGACAACACGACGGAGTTATCACATGGAGACCCTCTTTGGTGAGGCGCGTGTCAGCAAGAAGTAATGGATGAGAGCCAGGGCTTCAGGGATGCTTGGCTCTGGCTGTGGGCCAGAGCTCACAGGGACACTTTCGTGCTCCCAGAAGAGAGTGAGGCCACCCTGGTCGCACCTGACCCTGCACCCTACTCACGCATTCGCGGGGCTCACTACATGCTGCGAGACAATGCATGATTTCTTATTTTGTTCATTTTCTCTGAAATATTTCAGGACTTTGACAATCCCATCATTGGTTTGCAACCTCAGTCACCAACATGACAGCAGCCATAGGGAGATTAGGCAAGCCAGGAGAGACACTGGGGACTTGGGAACAATGAGGGGTATGCGTCTCAGTTATGAATTTCAGAGAGAGACGCCTTCCTGTCATTCAGGTCTCCCGTGACTCCTCTGAGCACAGATGCCACTTGGGAAGGTTTTACCTGAATCTCCTCATAGGAAGAGACTGAGCAGAGACAGAAGAAGAAATAAAACTGATTTGCAAGGTTTCAAGGCTGTGAATAATTCAGCATTCTACATAAGTATTATTTAATGCAATAGTAAAATATTAAGGTGAGGCTGAAGGTATGGTCCAGAGGATAAAGGCACTTCCTTGCAAAGCTCCTGGCCCAGGTTCAATTCCCCAGTATTCACACAAAGCTGGATACACAAGGTGGCACTAGCATCTCAAGCTTGTTTGCAATGGCAAGAGACCTTGGTATGCCTATGCTCTCTCTCTCTCTCAAATAAATAAAAATATTTTTTAACCCAAAGAACATTTTAAAAGTCAAAGTGTAGTCATGACATCATGATGGAGCACACATAAGTGTGAGAGCAGAAGACGGGCACCGCTGGCATTTTTCTCTGCCACAGGCTTCAGATGCTCAGGCCAAGGGTGGTGCATGGTGGTCTCCGTGACTAGGTCTCGGTGCCTGCCAATGGGATACACAGGGCGGGACATCACCCATCTGAAGAGTGGCAGACAGAAGAGGCCCATTGAAAGACGTGCAGGAAGACATGTCCAGAGTGGCTGCTCTGTGATGTCGAGTGACACACTCACGCATGAGCACGCAAACACGCACACACCCACACATGCAAACACACGCATACACACACACATATTGCCTAGTGATGGGCATGACTTTCTTCTCTGTTTTGCGAGTGTGTGTGTCGGGGGGGTGTAGATGCGCCGGCTCTGTTTGCATGCCTGGAGAGGCCAGAGGAGAATGGCAGGCGTCCCCCTCCTCCACTGCTCTTCCAATCTATTTCCTGGAGACAGGGTTCTTCACTAAACCTTGAGCTGCTGCTTTCAGATGGGCTGGCCCCGGAGCTCGTGATTCTCCTGCATCCGCTCCCTGAGGGACCAGAGTTACAGGAGCATGTGTCCACTCCCAGCCTCTCATGTGGCTGCTGGGAGTTGAACTCCGGGCAACTCCAGCTTTCCCAGGACCTCATCCTGCACAGTAAGCGCTCTCACCCTCTGAGCCATCTCCCCAGCCCTTAGTGTGTGGTTTCCTTTAATTTCCAAATCAGTTTGAAGCAGATGTTCTTTACCAGGTTGTGCACAACTTCATTACAGTGTCTGCTTTCCTGTCTGTCCTGTCTAAGCCTAACCTCACAGCTCGGCGCATGCCAGTCCTGAAAGGATGCTGGCACTGTCCCATCTCAACCACAGAGAAGGAGGCTGGAGCCAGCCCAGCCCAGAGCACAGCCATGGGCCGCTTGTCCTTGGGGACTTAGCTCAGGTGGGTATCTGCCAGGTATGCCCATGCCATGGAACTTAGACCCGAAGGTCTGCCTCAAAGCTTGGAGTCATGAAGCGGGATGGAGGCCTCACCGAGCAGCGAAGGTGAGCTGCAACAATGAGGGGCAGAAGAACATTGTCCCCAGGGCAGTAAGGGAAGTGACCTAGCCTCTGGTAGGAGCTGGTGCTGGTCAGGGGTCCACCCAGAGGATCCATGGACAGAGAGTCCCAAGATGTTTGCTGTCTGCCATGGCCCAGGTGAGGTCTTTGTGGGAAAGCTCTGTCAGAACAGATCCATACAGCATCCTCCATGCTGCACGTTGCCTGAGGAGTCCCTAGAACCTGTGAAGAGGCCCGCCACTCCACAAGACTTGCTTAAGGAAGAAAGTGTGCTGGCTGAGCACTGCATGCTGGCCTTGCTTGCAGGAGAACGCAGCAGACTAGGATCAGATGTAGCTCCATCACAAGAATGAAGTGGGAGGAAGACAGGACTCAAATGCAACTACAGGGTTAAGGTTTTGCCCAATGCAAGAGTCCAACTGGGGAATTTGAACCCTGCTGGGCCAAAATTCGCATTTCCCAGGAGGTGCAGTCACTCCAACTATGGTCTGAGCTCCAGGACAGACCTTGGGAAGACATCACTGAAGAATGATGGGGAGCCCTGAGGATGGTCAGGACTCACAAGGGCTGCACCCTCTGCTATTCTGAAAGTCTCATGGGAGCAGCAGAGGGGCTACTCCATCCACAAGCAGAACCCTGATCCACTCAACCGAGAGATCCCCTCAACCCCGGAGGGAAAGAGGCAGCGGACGACAGCACACACAGTGGACTCCATGGTAAATGTATGTGTCATGGGGACTGCGCATACAGTCAAAAGAAGGGTTGGTCTGTGAGGAAGAACATAACAGTTAAGGTCAGAAACTTTAGAATATGGAAAGGAATCTAATATAGAAAATAGCCTTCAGCTTTTCAAACTGACAGTATAAGCTGCTTGCTTGCTGCTACGACAAAACACCAGACTGGAAGCAGCTTAGGGAAGGAAAGAGTATATTTTGGATTATAGTTCCAGAGGAGTCCATCATGGGCTGGGTGGAGGGGACACGGTAGGAGCACGAAGCCGGTGTCACACCTTCACATCAGCAGACAGTAGAGAGAGATGAGGGCAAATACTCAGCTAGAATTTTCCTCTTTCTGTTATACAGGGACATGTATGGACACTGTGTGTGTGAGGTACATGGGATCTGGACACAAGTCTGTACTCATGAGGAAGCACAGTGCATGTGAGCTGTGCGGGATCTGGACACGAGTCTATACTCATGAGGATGCACAGTGTGTGAGGTGTGTGGGATCAGGACAGGACTCTATACACATGAGGAGGCACAGTGTGTGTGAGGTGTGGGATCAGGACACGAGTCTATACCCATGAGGATGCGCAGTGTGTGTGATGTGTGTGTGGGATCAGGACACGAGTCCATACTCATGAGGATGCACAGTGTGTGTGAAGTGTGTGGGATCTGGACACGAGTCTATACTCATGAGGATGTACAGTGTGTGTGAGGTGTGGGATCAGGACACGAGTCTATACTCATGAGGATGCACAGTGTGTGTGAGCTGTGCGGGATCAGGACACGAGTCCATACTCATGAGGATGCACAGTGTGTGTGAAGTGTGTGGGATCTGGACACGAGTCTATACTCATGAGGATGCACAGTGTGTGTGAGGTGTGTGGGATCAGGACATGAGTCTATACTCATGAGGATGCACAGTGGGTGTGAGGTGTGGGATCAGGACATGAGTCTATACTCATGAGGATGCGCAATGTGTGTGAGGTGTGTGGGATCTGGACACGAGTCTATACTCATGAGGATGCACAGTGTGTGTGAGGTGTGTGGGATCAGGACATGAGTCTATACTCATGAGGATGCACAGTGTGTGTGAGGTGTGGGATCAGGACACGAGTCTATACTCATGAGGATGCACAGTGTGTGTGAAGTGTGTGGGATCTGGACACGAGTCTATACTCATGAGGATGCACAGTGTGTGTGAGGTGTGTGGGATCAGGACACGAGTCTATACTCATGAGGATGCACAGTGTGTGTGAAGTGTGTGGGATCTGGACACGAGTCTATACTCATGAGGATGCACAGTGTGTGTGAGGTGTGTGGGATCAGGACATGAGTCTATACTCATGAGGATGCACAGTGTGTGTAAGGTGTGTGGGATCAGGACACGAGTCTATACTCATGAGGATGTACAGTGTGTGTGAGATGTGTGGGATGAGGACATGAGTCTATACTCATGAGGATGCACAGTGTGTGTAAGGTGTGTGGGATCAGGACACAAGTCTATACTCATGAGGATGTACAGTGTGTGTGAGGTGTGTGGGATCAGGACACGAGTCTATACTCATGAGGATGCACAGTGTGTGTGAGGTGTGGGATCAGGACACAAGTCTATACTCATGAGGATGCACAGTGTGTGTGAGGTGTGGGATCAGGACACAAGTCTATACTCATGAGGATGCACAGTGTGTGTGAGGTGTGTGGTATCAGGACACAAGTCTATACTCATGAGGATGCACAGTGTGTGTGAGGTGTGGGATCAGGACACAAGTCTACACTCATGAGGATGCACAGTGTGTGTGAGGTATGGATTTACCTGGTTAAAATCTATGTCCCTGAGGATGGACAGTGGTTGCTTTTCTCTCAGCTTGGACATATATGCCCACTCAGTTACTTCAAGTGTGACAGACACTATTAGGCTGGAGACAACACAGTTCAGTTCAATGACTTCTGTTACCCTTACATTTAGGGTATAGGTTTCTGGGTAGAGGACCCAAGACCTTTCCTCATACCAGGCCCATGTTCTTCTACTGACCTGTGTGCTGCTTTTTATTTTTTTATTTTCAGACACATTCTCACTAATTGGCTCAGACTGGCTTTGAATTTACTTTGTAACCCAGGCTGTTCTTTACCTCGAGATCCTCTTTCTTGATTCCTGGTTTAGAAGAAAAGAAATAACATAGAGCATATAATTATGCACAATCAGAGAGAAGGGAGTAACAGAGACTGTACGTTCAGTACCGTGATGCTTAAGTCTAGATATTACTGTTGGCAATATTCTATGTTCAAGGCAATGGGAGTCCTGTGAGACAATACATCTTGCTAATGCCTTCACTCCCGTCAGTTGGTACATCATGAGACAATGTGTCTGTAATTTATGGAAAGAAATAATTGTTGCAACTGCTCACACTGTGGTATGGCCAAGATTCCAGCAAGTAAGTGCTGAAAAAGAAAGTCCAAGGAGGAAGGTTGTGTGCGGTCACCAGGGGACAGGTCCTCGTGGACGTCTGTGATGGGGCAGTGTGGCACTCATTGCCAATGGACTGGTGCCATAGTCACGCCATCCTTGCACTTGCCTCTTACAGTGACGTTGGTGGGTGTGGTGGGTCGGTTAGGAAAGAAACAAATAGAAGACTCAGAGCAGCTGATGTTGGGGTCACCAGCCTCCCCTGGGCTGTCCATTGCTGTTTAGATAAAGGCATCTATAAGGGGCCATTCACAACCCGGACCACATGCTCATCTGCGCCAAGGGCTTTGCTTGAAAGGACTTTTTTTGACATTAGGGCTTTGATCTAGCCCAGGGAGACCTGGAATTCACTGTGCAGCCTCAGGCTGGCCTGGAACTCCAGAGATCCTTCTGCCTCGGCCTCCTGAGTGAAGGGACTAGATTGGTGTGCCACCACGCCTGGTAGGTAGAGAGAAAGGGCGCACAAGGCCTCTGATCGCTGCAAACAAACTCCAGAAACATGCACCACTTTGTGCATCTGACTTTATGTGGGTACTGGGGAATCGAACTTGGGTTGTTAGGCTTTACAGGCAAGCACCTCCCTCCAGTCATCTCTCCAGCCTGGAAAGGAGTTTTGATACAGGAACTTCACAACACAACTTGGGTTGTGTTTTCAACAAAGAACAAGTGTGTATCTACTTTTTAATCCCTCTTGTTCCCTCCTGGGGAAGTGAAGCTCTGAGAGGCAGCAGGCACACCCCTGTGGCTGGACACATGGCAGCAGTGGAGGGGACACAGGCCCACATCTGCATGACTGGTGAACTGCGATGTTCACAAAGCCGCCTCCCAGTCTGATCTGGAGCTGCTGCCATCCCCAGCACCTCTTCCCCTGTGCACACAGCAGGCGGTGCTAACACAGTGACAACTCGAGTGGAGGTGCAAATGCAGGCCGTGGAGGAGCCCAGGGCTGTATTGGGAGTGTGTCCATGGAGGAGGGACACCACAACCAGCCGAGGCACTGCCATTTGCTTCTTACGTTATTCTGTCAGGGAACTGAACCTGCCCTCCTCACTTCCCTTGTTGACATTTTGTGGGTGACGTTATGGAACTTGCCAGGTCAGTCCTTGGCTCATGAAAATCACAGTCAAGATTGACTATCTGATCTATGAAGAGAGGAAGCAGAGGGGCACTTCTTTAAAACAATTGTGGAGGAACTGGAGAGATGGATTAGTGGTTAAAGCTCTTGCCTGCATAGTTTAAGGACTGAGGTTCAATTCTCCAGAACTCATGTAAGTCAGATGCACAAGGTGGCACATGCATCTGGAGTTAGTTTGCAGTCGCTGGAGGCCCTG
Organism: Dipus sagitta; assembly: GCA_036346955.1. Lineage (NCBI taxonomy): Eukaryota > Metazoa > Chordata > Mammalia > Rodentia > Dipodidae > Dipus > Dipus sagitta. The sequence continues at coordinate 11,716,440 of CM070792.1, forward strand.
TTGTATCCATTTTCTCTCTTTCTCACTCTTTCTTCTCACACATTCTCTCTCTCTCTCTCTCTCTCTCTCTCTCTCTCTGTCTCTCTGTCTCTGTCTCTCTCTCTCTCTCTCGGAAGAATGAGTGCAATCGTGCCATGCCTGCTCTGGAGGCAAATGACTGCTGTTTAATTGGACTGAAGGCCCGCTCTATGGGAAGGAATACATGCCTGGTACTGAAAACCTAATCAAAAGCCTATGATGGGGGAGTTCATGAACCTTCGGGATATAAAGCCTGCTCTTGTCTCAATAAATGCATATATTAGTCTCACCAAATTTCCCTGAAAGCACTACACTTAATGTTCATATTCATATATTAATGCTAGTCTCACTTCTGGTTAGAGAAATTTCTCCTTTTCTGGTTAGAGCAGTTTCTCTTTTCAGATGGTGATGACCACTGGGTGACCCAAAAGGTAGCATAGTGCTGAGAAAAAGGGACGACGGAGGAGTGTCCAGCATTGAAACATCTCACACCCTCCAAGGCTCAGCATCCATTATGGAAGAGGTGGCGGAGAGAATGTAAGAGCCAAAGGAAGGGGACCACTCCTTATATACAACTGTCCAGATCGAAACTGGCCTCTATATCCAAGACCTCTCTGTGCCTAGCAATACCCACACAAGACCCTCATAATAGGAGAAAAATATAATGACCTCAAAGTAAAAGAGAGACTAATGGAGAGAGGGAGGGGATATGACAGAGAGCAGAGTTATGAAGGAGAAAGTGGGGGAGGGAAGAGAAATACCATGGCTTGTTGTCTGTAAGTATAGAAGTTGTCAATAAAAGATTATATATATACATACATACATACATATATACATATATAAACAATCACAGAGCCCGAGCGGGGACTGAGGGATGAGCTGAGATGCAGGCTAGCAGCTGCTATAGGGAACACCATGCTCGTGTCGGGTGTGTGGTGACGGAGGCACTGTGCTGGGGCCTGGGCGACACATCCTCTGGAGGCCCCAGCACAGCACTGGGAGAGGTTGGCAGGAGCTGCCTGTGGCCTTTCTACCCGTCATGCCACCCACTCCGTCCTAGGGGACAGACAGGGCAAGGCCCCCTTGTGCACACAATCATGTCCTGAGGTGTATGATGGCACTTCTCCCATGAGCTGAGAATATATGGTACAAGGAGGTGACCACCACGGGCGGATCCAGTAGAAATTCAAAACAAGTTGGTAACCAACTGGTTATGATACCATTGGATTTCATATACCTGCTGCTCATGTTACAAGGAGCAGAACAGCAATGCGATGCCACATGAGACCTGAATATGTCTAGGAAGAGCACTCAGAGCCTCCCAGGAGCTGTCTGGAGATGTGGAAAAGGGGGGATGGGCACACTATAGATGGAGGTGCATAGTGTGACAGGGTTCAGCCTTCAAAGAAATTCCTCTGTCTGTCATGAGGAAAACTGAAGACTGAGAAGGCTAAGAAGAAGGCGCCCCTCCTGGGATTAAGGCGCACACTCAGGGATTTCCTCATCTGGTGCAGATACCTCACAGAGGGCTTGGTCCACTCATCCTTGTCTTCCTCTCAGATTATGGCCTGTGGTCATCTGTGGCAGCATGGCATTTCTGCCCTTTGTCCAGGACTTGGCACGCCGGTCGGCTGACCCGCAATTCTCTATCTTCCTTCAGTTACACATCACAGAAGTACCCCTAAGCTGGCTTACAGGAAGATGGTACTGTGTGCGGGTGTGTGCACTTGTGGGTGTGTTCTATACATGTGTGGCGGGGAATGTGTGTGCACTGTCAAATGACCAAGGTTAGATTCCAGTCACAAAGTGTGAATCCCATTGTACACCCTGGTCATGTCCCCTTTCTATCCCCTCCTCACCTCACTAACTTGAGCCTTGGCTTGGAGGCATCAGCTGAGCATACTGCTCTGGGGACCACACCTGGTTCTAGAAGAAGCCATCCAGTCCATGTCTCAGAAGGCTGTGTGGGCCCTTCACAGAAGCAGGTGATAAGAGAGGGTGAGGGGATGTTAAACCTGAATAGTTTAGAGTCTTGTAATTTCATTCAGAGCAACGTACGGTACAAAGTCTTGACAAGACTGACCAAAAAGGCTGGAGAAATGGTTCAGCAGTAAATGTGTTTACCTGTAAAACCTAACGACCTGAGTTCAATTCCCTAGTACCCATTTAAAGCCAGATGCACAAAGTGTCATGTGAGTCTGAAGTTTGAGAGGCTGAAGGCCCTGGCATACCCATTTTCTCTGACTTTCTTCTCTCTTTCCTTTCCAATAAATAAATAAAATTATTACAAAAGAAATGACCAACAACACAGAGTGGTGGCGGTGGGTAGTGAAGAGAGTAGGAGAATGCCTTCCCTGTTTCCTTGGACACGGTGCTTACACATTGTAACACAATCTCACCTTTCAAGTATGTGTCCTAGCCTATTCACACCAGTAAAATATGAACACCATGCTTTCTGTTAGTGCTTGGTATTCTGACCCAATTTAATTAAAATGGACCGCTAGACTAGAGAAAACCTGGGAGAAAGTAACTCAGCATGTTCTGTTTTGTCTTTGCTTGCCTAGGTGAAAATAAAGAATTCTGTATTCTATAATCAAGTAATTTTTTTTTAGATTCAAGACATGCCAGAAAAAAAAAGTTACCTTTCCACTAACTAGTGTAGTTACTTCTTTGCAGGAACAAATAGCAAAGCGGTTTCCTGAAACAGTTTTGGTCTGTGTGGTTATTTATTTATTTATTTTTCTTCCCCACAGGGACACAGAATTTTTCTCAGAATTGTGTGAGACTTGCCAGTTTTGTCATCCTGCTGCGGCCTTTTGAATGATGCTGTGCGTCTGGGCAGACCTGCCCATGCTGGTGACTGCTGTCTTGTTGACGAGATGCCAAACGGAGGCATGCGTTGGTGTGGTGTCAGGGCTCTGAAGCTGCATCCCAGGCTGTGATTCTAAACATGGCTCAGGGGCCATACACCAGGCATGCTTGCAATGCAATGCGAAGAGGTATGACCTGCTTGGCCTCCGAGTTTGAAAAATGCCAGAAGTCTATGGGTAAGCACTCCTCTTAGCATGACGGGTTTCAACAGCTTAACAAGTCCCAGTAGCAGCCAGTGAGGACGGGAGACTTCACCAAGAGCCCTGGATATGCAGCAGCCCCCACCCCCCGAGAGCACCCATCCATCACCTGCAGGTGAGGTCAGTTTTAAATTACCACCTACCCTTCCAAAGAGAAATGAGGTTTCACTGTGCCTATGGCTGTCGAATTGAGGAAGACGCTTCGGAATCATTTATAAGAGGTTATTTCATTGGAGTAGAGTGTTTTATTCTCCTGAAGATTAGGCCAAATAATTGTGTATGGCAGCAAGCATCACACGTGATGGGCTAGGGTAGGGCTCCGTGTTCAGAGATGAGTTTCATGTGAGAAGACAACATGCTAGTTTTCCTGCAGTAACGCTCAGAAAACTCATCATCTCCAGAATGACTGAACAGCATCCAATCAAAAAAAAAAAAATTGATCTAGAGACACAGATGAGTTTATTGCAGATATTTACAGTAGCATGGGTGAGGGTTACTTACAGGAACATGGGTGAGGTTCACTTACCAGAGCATGGATGAGGGTCACTTACAGGAACACGGGTGAGGGCTACTTTTACAGGAGTATGGGTGAGGGTTACTTTTACAGGAGCATGGGTGAGGGTCACTTATAGGAGCATGGGTGAGGGTTACTTACAGGAGCATGGGTGAGGGTTACTTACAGGAGCATGGGTGAGGGTCACTTATAGGAGCATGGGTGAGGGTTACTTACAGGAGCATGGGTGAGGGTTACTTACAGGGGCATGGGTGAGGGTTACTTACAGGAGCATGGGTGAGGGTTACTTACAGGAGCATGGGTGAGGGTTACTTACAGGAGCATGGGTGAGGGTCACTTATAGGAGCATGGGTGAGGGTTACTTACAGGAGTATAGGTGAGGGTCACTTACAGGAGCATGGGTGAGGGTTACTTACAGGATCAAAGGTGTGGGTTACTTACAGGAACATGGGTGAAGGTTACTTACAGGAACATGGGTGAGGGTCACTTACAGGAGCATGGGTGAGTGTTACTTACAGGAGCATGGGTGAGGGTTACTTACAGGATCAAAGGTGTGGGTTACTTACAGGAGCATGGGTGAGGGTCATTTACAGGAGCATGGGTGAGGGTTACTTACAGGATCAAAGGTGTGGGTTACTTACAGGAGCACGGGTGAGGGGTCACTTACAGGAGCATGGGTGAGGGTTACTTACAGGAGCATGGGTGAGGGTCACTTACAGGAGCATGGGTGAGGGTTACTTACAGGAGTATAGGTGAGGGTCACTCACAGGAGCATGGGTGAGGGTTACTTACAAGAACATGGGTAAGGGTCACTCACAGGAGCATGGGTAAGGGTTACTTACAGGAGCATGGGTGAAGGGTCACTTACAGGAGCATGGGTGAGGGTCACTTACAGGAGCATGGATGAGGGTCACTTACAGTAGCATGGGTGAGGGTTACTTACAGGTGCATGGGTGAGGGTTACTTACAAGAGTATAGGTGAGAGTCACTTACAGGAGTATGGGTGAAGGGTTACTTACAGCAGCATGGTTGAGAGTTACTTACAGGAACATGGGTGAGAATTACTTATAGGAGCATCGGTGACTGAAGCACACTCCATTCATGAAAAATCCCTCCCAGCATGAGGACCTGAACCTGGAGTTCCCCACAACTTCAAGGCAGCATATCCATCCAAGGCCCTCCTCTTCCCATCAGCGCTCTTCTCCTCACAGAAATTAGGGGACAGGCCTTATTTGTCTTGTATCCTTTTTGATGCCCCTGAGTCTTGTCCTTTCCTGAGATTTCCAGACCAGTGGAAGTCACGATTGAACATTCCTCCATCGGCCTTTGTAAATGGGGATTCTTTATAAGAAACCTGTACCAAAATAATGAAGTTTAGTCTGACAGAATATTATCACAGCTTTTACAAATTCTTCCCATGCTGAGAGAATTCCATCTACAAATTATTTTAGACAACCTAGGATCATCTTCCTCCACAAATAAGTCATTGCATCCACAGCAGATATATTCTACACTAAGCAAATTAATCTTACCTGTCCTTCTGATGGAAGCAACTGAATCTCAGCACTGTGGGTCACCTGTCTACCTTGGGAAGCACATGGATCAATTCCCCAAGGTTCTTATTTATTTATTTGTTTATTTAGGCAAGCCCAACACACTGGCTTTTTTCTTTTAATGTGAGAGAGCTAGAGCTAGAGCAAGAGTGACACAGAGAGAGAGAGAATTGACAAGCCAGGGCCTCCAGCCACTGTACTCGAACTTCAAACATGTGTGACACCTTGTGCACACGTGTGTCCAAGTGCACTTGCATTTGTGTGTCTGGCTTACATGGGACCTGAAAAGTTGAACATGGATCCTTAGGCTTTGAAGGCAAGTGCCTTAATGGCAAAGACCTCTCTCCAGCCTGGAGTCTGAGATTCTTGAGTCCTTTACCATAGGTCTCCTCACTGACCTGGGAAGTTGCTCAGAATTAGAGGTGCTTGCTTGCAAAGCCTGCCAGCCTGGGTTCGATTTCCCATTACCCATGCAAAGGCAAATGCACAAAGTGGTACATCCATCTGAAGTTCTTTTCCAGTGGCCAGAAGGCGTGGTGTGCCCATTTTCCTCTTGTAAATAACTAAATTGAATTTCTCTTTTAAATAAGTAAATTAAATAATTTGTAAATGCCCACTTAGGAAGCATTTGACTCTCATTGTAGTGCTCAAATGTCCCCTCTGACTCCAGGACGTACTGGACTGGAGATCGGGATTTTGAGGTGGTCTTATTTCCAAGGGGAATAACATGTGAGACACATGCTCACTTCCTGTGGAGCAGGAGAAGAGGAAGGAGAGTGACTGGGAAGGAAAAGGTGGCTTGTGTAGAAATGCTTGCAGACCCCCTTCCTTCAGGACGAGTTAATGGGGAGGTGCCCTTGACTCCTTCATTGGGCGTGCCGGGAATGCCAGTGAAACCCAAGCTGTGTGGGTGCCTTCCCATCATCCCAACGGGCCAATGCTTGGTCACCTTAGGGTGAAGCTGTAATCATAGCTTCCTCAGTTTAACAATCTGGAGAAGGCATGACTTGGATGATAACTAATTCCTTTATCTGGCTTGTGTGGAACAGAGTGCCCTCAGCACTCCAAGGCACAGTCAGAACCCTTCATTTTCAGCTCTCGTGCTTCCTCCTGCTACGGTAAGTGAATTGCCACTGTCTGTGGGGAGTCCATGGGACTCCCAAGTGCTCCCAAAGCATCTGTAGTCTGTGGAAGCACTGTCTGAAGTGACAGTGACATGCTTGGCCCGCTCGGTGGCACTCTCAGCTACACATGGGGTGGACGTGTGTCTCGGCTGGTCACTGACTTCTGGGGTCATCCACAGTGATGCTCTCAGTGATGTCTCCATCTTCCTGAAGTCCAAGTATGTCTGTAGCAGTCAGCTTCAGGTTCGCTGAGATGAACATCCAGACCAGGCACAGCTATGGAGGAGGGGATTTATTGAAGCTTACAGATCCAGGGGAAGTTCCGTAATGGCAGAAGAAGCTGGCCTGCCTTCACAGGACGAAATACAGAGAGAAGCATAAGGCAAAAGCCAAAAGCCACACAGCACAGCACACTTCAGGAACTCCAGCTAGGCACACATTGCATATCTTTACATTGAAATCCCAAACCCACCACCATACCTTAAGATCCGCCCAGTGACACTGCCTCTAGCCAGGTCACTGCAGATTCAAACTACAAACTAATAAGACACTGAATATATTGGGGACCATCTATTCAAACTACCACAGTGTTCTCTCAGCACCTGCTTGTGGTTCCCTGTGGGGAGGGGGGCCTGGCGGACACCTTCACAAGGCAGGAAGGCACACTCTGCTCAGCCAGAAGGATTTCTCAGAACTTGCAAATGCCCAGTCTTCCACCCTGCCTTTGAGTGGCTCTTCGGCCCCATGTTGAGACCAGATGTCCACAGCCCACACGGAGCCCATCCTCATTCCGAGTCAATGAAATCCAAGCATGACCTGACTGAGCTCCTCCTCATCCACGTCCCTTCTCCCCTGGGTTGGTGGGAAGCTGGGTCCATGATCTAGAAATAGACAGATATATGTGGGGGGAGGAGTCTGAAGAGAAACCTCGCAAACACCCTGGCCATGGGCAGTGCGGACTGGCCAGCCTCCACCTGGGCATTTCCAGGGCCCTGGGACAGGCCGAGGCTCTGAGGATGCCTGGGCACAGGTTCCTGCAGTGTAGTCAGCCCCTTTGCCTAAATTCTTCACCTTTCAAGTGGTTATCAATTACAAAATGCGGTCATGGTGAGTTCTCAGTCTCTTTGGTGCTGGGCTTAATATGTTGCAAACTTTTGCAAGAAGATTTCTAAGATCAAAATATGACAACAGCAACATCATGCATGTTTATATTTATACAAATTGTGCTGCGTGCACTTTACACGTTGAGGCAAAACAAGTATCTCATGGTCACCAGGAAACACTGAGACCATGTACTTGCAATACCTAAGGAACATGGCTCAGGCTCTCCTGGCAGCTGGTAGTCTAGAACATTCTGTATGGAAATGCAGCCCTGGTCCTATAACCATCATCTTGAGAACAACAGAAAAAGTTTTCCCTGGAATGATGAGAACGAAAGTTCCCAAATTCCCCTTTCTCCATCATCTCTTCTGACATCCATGGCACAAATAGAGAGACGGGGACAAACGAGGAAGACTGTGACAGGGACCGTGCTCAGCCACACAGTGCATGGCCGGGGCCACTGCCCCAGGAGGGGCACATGCCACAGGCCACGTACCCAGTAGTAGAAGTTGGGAAAAGCCATGGGCACTTAGTCCTTCACTCCTGAGTGATGATTCTTAGTCCTTCACTCCTGAGTGATGATTCTTAGTCCTTCACTCCTGAGTCATGATACTTAGTCCTTCACTCCTGAGTCATGATTCTTAGTCCTTCACTCCTGAGTCATGACCTTTAGACTTCACTCCAGAGTAATGATTTTTAATCCTTCACTCCTGAGTAATGATTCTTTGTCCTTCACTACTGAGTGATGATTCTTAGTTCTTCATCCTGAGTAATGATTTTTAGTCCTTCAGTCCTGAGTCATGAACCTTAGTCCTTCACTCCCAACTCATGATTGTTAATCCTTCACTCCTGATTCATGACCCTTAGTCCTTCACTCCTGAGTAATTATTCTTAGTCCCTCACTCCTGAGTGATGATTCTTAGTCCTTCACTCCTGAATTCATGACTCTTAGTCCTTTACTCCTGAGGGTTGATTTTTAGCCCTTCGTTCCTGAGTTATCATTCTTGGTCCTTCACTCCTGAGTAATGACCCTTAGTCTTCCACTCCTGAAGTGATGACCCCTAGTCTTTCACTCCTGAGTAATTATTCTTAGTCCTCATTCCTGAAGTCATGAGTCTTAATACTTCACTCTTGAGTAATGATTCTTACTTGTCTTAATTCTGAGAAGTAATATGACTCAGTTTCCTTATGGTGGACTAAGATCAGCCTTCCTTGGAACCAACACTGCTGTGGACTTCATTTTGTGCAGCTTAAGCCAGTTCTCAGTACCACTCAGAGACCGTGTACTGTGGTCATGCTGCCCCAGATCTCAGTGCTCTGTTCTAGGAAGGTATCAACCCCCCCCCCACACACACACACTTTGGAGACTTCTTAGTCTGCACACTCCCTCCGGCTTACAGATCCAGAGACACAACTTCAGATCTGACCTCAAGGGATGTGAGCTGCTGACCACGGCCACTTCCTTGTTATCCTCATTTCGTGTTACAAGTTTGTTTTTTTTCCATCTGGACATAACAAATATCTCTACCAATTGCTATTAAAAAAAGGCTTAACACTAGGCTGGAGAGAATGGCTCAGTAGTTAGGGCACTTGTTTGGGAAGCCTAAAGAACCAGGTTTGATTCCCCAGTACTCAGGTAAACCCAGATGCACAAAGTGGTTCATGAGTGGAGTTCGTTTGCAGTGGCTGCAGGACCCGGTATGCCTATTCTCTCTCTCTCTCTCTCTCTTTCTCTCTCCCTCCCTCCCTCCCTCCTTCTCTGTGTGCTTGCAAATAAATAAAATAAATCATGAAAAAAATTAAAAAGCTTATCACTGAGTGCTGTCCATTATCACCCACCCCAGCTTTTGCTGCACCAGGGGATGAGCATCCTGCAGCCTGCCTGGTTCACTGTCACCAAGGCCCACGGGCTCTGGGGGGACATGCACGTTTGCTGATGTATGATGACTGTTCTAGGTCACCCCACTTGCCGGGCACCCCTCACCTGGGCCAGGCTTGTGAGCTCCTCATCATCGCTCACACCTCGGCTCATACACTCCCAGGGCTTGGCGCTTGGTTCTTCCAGCTCTGCTGATGCCAGCATGACCTGCTGTGGGGACAGCGCATCCGCCACATCGTGACCCTGACACCCCTTCCCACACTCATCTTGGCGTGAAAGGAAGCCTTCACCCACAGCCCGGCCGGCCACCCACAGGGCAGCTCCAATCTGGGCAGCCCTGCCATGGCCCAGAGGCCTGGGACCGTAGCCACTGAAGGGCCACACCAGCGAGCTCCGGTGCCCGTGGCCACTGCCAATCCCAAATGTCACTTGTCTTTCATCTTAGTACTGAGGATTATCTACTTTGACTGAGTTTTCCAGTTGAGCACAATGTAATGTAATGTGGCCACAGTGATTAAATTAAAATTGTGAATTTCTGGGCTAGAGAGATGCCTCAAACATTGAAGGCACTTGCTTGAAAGCCTGGGGGCTGGGTTCAACTCCCCAATGCCCATGGAGAGCCAGAGCTCCTCTGTGGGAACTGGAGGGCCTGGTTAACCTGTTTGCTTTCATTTTCTCTCTTTCTCCCTCTCTCTCTGCTTGAAAATAAATGATACAAAAAAATACCAAAAACAAAATAGGGCTTGGCAGTTAAGGCGCTTGTCTGTAAAACCTAAGGACCCAGGTTCGATTCCCCAGTACCCATGTAAGCCAGATATACACAAGGTGGTGCATGCGTCTAGAGTACATTTGCAGTGGCAAGAGGCCCTGGAATGCCAATTCTCTCCCTCTCTCTCTGTCTCTCTCAAATAAATAAACAGGAATAAAATATTTAAAAATAAATTAATTAAAGCTGGGCATGGTGGCACACACCTTTAATCCCAGCACTCAGGAGGCAGAGGTAAGAGGATCTCCATGAGTTCGAGGCCACCCTGAGACTACATAGTGAATTCCAGGTCAGCCTGGACTAGAGTGAGATCCTACTTCAAAGAAAATAATTAATTAATTAAAAATAAACACAAATAAATTAATGTAAATTTCTAGTACTAAACTGAGAGAATATCTCAGGCACTGCTTTGGTTTCAATGGAAATCTCCCATAGTCTCAGGTGTTTAACCCTTTGGTCCCCAGTTAGTGGTAGTATTTTGGGGGGTTGTAGAACCTTGGGGAGATGGAGCCTCACTGGCGACTGTGAGTTCCAGGCAGTGGGCAGGCCTCAAGGGTCACAGCCTGGCTCCGCTTCCAGATGCAGTTCTATGCCTTGTGGTCAACCAAGATGTGAGCAAGCCACCTTGGACTCTGCCCAGCACCCGGTCTCCTCTGTCAGGATGAACTGTACCTACAGTGCAAGAGCCCTTATCTCTTCCCATGAGAAAAGTGACTGCTTCACAGACAGAAAGCTTTTCTGTTCATCTTCCTAAGAGGACCAGGAATAATGTTGCCCTGTGTGGTGGTTTGATTCAGGTGTTCCCCCCCCCAAAAAAAAAAAACTCAGGTGTTCTGAATGCTAGGTCAGCAGAGATTTTGGAATTAACACCTCCTGGAGGCAGTGTGTTGTTAGGGGTGGACTTATGGGTGTTACAGCCAGTTTCCCCATGCCACTGTTTGGCACACTCACCTGTCCCTGTTGTACACCTGATGTTTGCCAGGGGGTGATGTCCACCCTCTGCTCATGCCATCATTTCCCTTGCCATCATGGATCTTCTCTCTTCAGCCTGTAAGCCAAAATAAACCCTTTTTCTTCCACAAGTTCTTGGTCTAGTGATTTCTGCCAGCAATGCAGACCTGACTGCAGCACCCTAAAATGTTTGTTTTGGGAAAAATAAAGCACAGCTATGCACAGCTTTGGTCTCCATGAGTCGAGTCGCTGACATAGAGCAGAGAGGATTGCCCACTGGGGTCTCCCTGCTAGAAACTTGCACTGACATTCCAGGGGCATGGTCACCCCTGCAGCTGGAATCAAGATCAACCAGCAATGTGCACGAAGAAAGGAGACAGAACCATCCACAGCCAAGACCAAGGTGAACTTCCGAATGACTCCCTGCTCTTTAACAAAATTACTGAATTGAAAATGCAGTTTCTGGAGGTCTGGTTATAGCAGGTATCTAAATGTCCAATGTCCAGCTTTGGGGTGAGGAAGCCTCCTCTAGAAAGGACAGAGAGATATAGCTCTGGGGCAATGGAGTCTCCTCTAAAAAGGACAGAGGAATCTCGCTCTGGGATGAGGAAGTCTACTCCAGAGAAGACAGAGGAATATAGCGCTGAGGTGAAGGAGTCTCCCTTAGAAAGGACAGAAGAATCTACCAACCAATCCATGTTGCTTGCTGTACTGATGTGTAATAACTTTGCTCTGCCAGAAAAGCTAGGAAGATGAGAGAAAAATCTTCTCGAAGGCCAGGAATAATCCCTGTAAAGCTGGTTATCACCAGGTACTTCTCTGTTAACTTTCTGTACGTGAGTGGAATCATGGCCATCAGTAGAAGATATGGGTGTGATTGACACAGTGAATGAATAGTGAGGTAACTGGGTAGTCTTTTGCACCCAACCTTCCAGGAGTCGACTAGTTCCTTCCTGAAATTCACTATGATGTGGTCTAATGAACGACTGGATGGTTGGTTCTCACTTGACTATGAACATCCAGGTCTCATGCACCAAACAAGAATCATGAAATGTAAGTCCTCTATTCCTGCAGGTTTTTCCTGGATAAAGGGATCGTTTAGGGAGAATAGGGAGGTTTTGAAGAGAATCCTTACCTCTCTAAGTGCCTAAGGAGAAAGCAGAAGGACTCCCTCACGTGGACTCCCCCACATTCTCCACACATCCCACAGGTTGGTTATTGTGCACCAACAGCGACACGAGAAAAATGTGCAAAACACTAGGACTTGGGGCTTTTTTTAAAGACAGTGTTAAAATTGTTGCTCTTTGGAGAAAAAAAAAAAAGCAGCTTATAGTTTCTACTCTGCAATTATAATAGAAATTAATGGCAATGGCACTGTTTGACCTTCATTTACCACAAACACCAGGAGCCACATGGGATCCTGGGTGAGCAGCCTTGGAAGGGACCTGGTGTGACCAGTAGTTCCCAAACTATGCTGAAGGATCTTGAGAGGGGGGTCTTGTCTGTCACCCAGGGGCAGAGGGAGGTGGTTGTCAGCAATATTCTTGTTGCTGTGAACAAACACTTCTCCCAGGAGCAGACTGACTCCCTGGGGTTAAAGCAAGGAATGGAGAAGGGTGTGGGGCTTAGGCACTGAGTTATAAGAACAACTCCCCCTATGCGGGAACACTCACCCAATCTAGCGGGCTTGAACTTACCTAGCACTTGCAACACACATCGCCGTCCTTCTCAGATGATTCGTGGATATCTCACGGAAGCCTCCCAGCTCCGCCTGAATGCCCACTCCATCCAGGAAGCAGGAAAGTTCATTAGGTGACATCAATATCACACCAGTAAGGTCAGAGCGGCCTTGGAGTGGAGATTCATCTGACGGCGCTGCCCTGCCCCCTCTCTCTGGGCAGGACAGTGGGGCTGCATGATTTTAGTGTGTTGGTGGCTCTTTCAACCTGAATTTTACTTGAGCCTGGCACCTCAAGCGCTCAAAGCGACAGGGCCAGATGGGCGCTGGGCAAACAAAAGCAGGACCAGCCGCAACACACTGGTGGAGGCCTATGTGGAATAAAGACAATAATCTTCTATTTATTAAGATGTCATGTTAAATATTTGAAGAGATCAGCATTTAATTTCAAAAAATCTGTTGAGTTTGAAATGAGCTCGTGGGTGATGGGTATCCAGTGAGACAACACCAGAGAGGGCCTCACACTCCCAGGCGGAGCTGCCCCTCGCCAAGCCACGGTGAGGAGCCTGGTGCATGAACAGCAGGCAGGATGGATGAATGGGACCCAAATTCTCCCAGCCGAAGAAGGGTCTGCCTTCCCCCCCTCCCATCCCAGGCTTCGATTTGGACTTCAGACGTGGACCAGATGCATCACGAATGCTCAAGAGGGGAGTGAGTCTCTGAGTCTCCCAGCTTTGTCAATCAAACCATCCTGCAAAGCGAATCGAGCTGTTGTGCTGGAGGTGTGTGGCCCGCTGAGCCCAGCAGCCACCCCAGAAAGCCATCATGGGCCATCAAGTCCCAGGTGACAGAGCAGGCGGACTTTCCTGCAAAGTCCGTCCCATCTACCAACCAGAAACTCCTTCGTAAGTAAGGCTGTGATTTCAAACTCAGGATGTTGTGCCAATTCTGCAGATGTAACACATTAGGGAACTGACATCGGACAGGATGTTTTAAGAAATTATGATTATTTACTGGCAGGTGCAATGATTGAAAGGCATGAAAGATTACAGTGAGTTTACCATCTAGTAGCCTGAAGCTTTTGTTTTTTTTTTTAAATATTTTCATTTATTCAACATATTTATTAAAGAGAGAGAGAAAGAGAGAGAATAGGTACACCAGGGACTCCAGCCACTGCAAACCCCAAATGCATGTGCCACCTTGTGCAGCTGGCTTATGTGGGTAATAGAACATCGAGCCTGGGTCCTTAGGCTTTGCAGGTAAGCACCTTTGCCACTAAGCTGTCTCTCCAGCTCAGCCTGAGGATTTTGTAAACGCCCACTCCCTTTAGGACCTTGTTTGTTCCTTAATAAGAAGGAGGCTTTGTAAGGCAGTGCCCCTCCCCAGCGGGATGACATCTCATAGCGTCTGAGTGAGTTTGATATCAGAGGAAAATGTGAACCCCTTGCTCTTCTGGGCAGTCTTTTCAAGTCAAGTGACTTGAGAACAAGGGTAGATCCCTGAAGCAGGATGACTGAAACCCCACAACTTCCTGAAAAAGGGGTTCAGCTCCTGGACATGAAGGAGAGGTTCTCCTTAAAATTCATATGTTTTCAGATTTGGGGAAAAATCCTTCCTAAGGGATAACTTACAAATTTGAAAGTTCCAACAAGACATGAACGAGACATTGACTCTGTTTCTTTCAGAGCACATGTGGGGGCCCAGCATGGTGGCATACATCAGTAATCTCAGTGTTCAAGAGACAGAGGCAGGAATGACAGGAGTTCAAAGTCAGCCAGGACTAGTTACATAGTTGTAGTAAGACCCCACCTTGCCAACCAAAAAGAAATAAATAAAAAATAAAGAGAAGAAGAGAGGAAAGAAGAGGAGATTCCCAACCTAAAATTACTTTTGTGGGGGGGGCTGGAGAGATGACTTAGCGATCAAGGTGCTTGCCTAAAAAGCCTAAAGATCCAGGTTTGATTCTCAAGTACCCATGTAAAGTGGGCTGCACAAGGTGGAGCATGCATCTGGAGTTCGTTTACAGTGCACCCATTCTCTCTCTATCTTACTCTCTATATATCTCTTTTTCTCTCTCTGAAATAAATAAATATTTTAAAAAAGTGTTAATTATTCTAGAAAGCATGACAGTGTATGGTCTAAATCCTAGAATTAAAGACTACCCACAACTCCTTTATCCAGGGACCAAGTTCTTATGTAGTGGGTTTCAATTCCTGGACCCCCCAAAGAAGCCAGTGACTCCTCCATCCCTGCCCTGCTCAGCCTGTCTAGGCCCCGGGGTGCACTTGCTAAAGCTGCACTCTGCAAGGTAGGAGTAGGAAAGTCAGAGATCTTTGGAATAGCAGAGGTCAGGGTGGGCAGGCCTGCTTGAGTGGACTTAGTGTCTTGGTAACAGGAACCCAGAGGGCTTCCCCCATGTGGAGACACAGGGGACACACCCATGTATAAACCAGCCCTCACCAGTCCCTTTCCATAACTGTGAGAAACCAGTGCCCGCTGCGTGCACTCAGTTTATGGATGCCAGTATAGCCACCCAAATAGACCTGCGGGGGGAATCTACATTTCTCATCCTGCAAACTCTGCAGCCCCCAGACCCGAAACCCTGGCTGTCCACCCACAGCCCGAGCCCATTCTCCATGTGGCTTTGCATGGACTGTCTGGTCCCCCTCCTCTGCACTGTGATTCCAGGGGACTATCAACTGTCAGTCCCTCCTGTTTGAAGCAGGGTGTCTTAGTGAAACTGTCACCCAAAGGTGGGCATCTTTCCCTCGCCGATGGCATGAACAGGTGACGGGAGCAGAGCTCCAAGCTGAGGACTACTAATGGGAAGGGGTCCCATTTTGGGGGTGGCTGGATGTCTTGGATGAGGGATGATTCACCTGCCACTCCGGTGACACCAGTCCTGGAGCTGTGACGACAGCACAGCCTGTTCTCCGGAAGCCACAGTGACAGACACAGTCATACTCCAGGGCTGCGCAGCTGCGTGTGGACACGAGGGCCTCTTCAAGATGGTACAGATGCTCTGATCCTGCAGCACTGCACGTGACTGGTGGGACGGGGGAAGCATGACCACATTTGCATCCTAAGTCTACAGGGGTCACGGCCACCACTGTCCAATCAGACCAAAGATGGACCAATAGCAGTGTGGAGGCAAGCTTCTCTTCTCTGCATGTCTACTTAGCCATGGTAGATCCTGGCATTCTTCTTGTTTTTCAAATTAAATTAAAACGTATTTAGTTGAGAGGGAAAGACAGAGAGACAGAGAGAGAGAGAGAAAGAGAGAGACAGAGACAGAGAGAGAGAGAGAGAGAGAATGGGTGCACCAGGGTCTCCAACCACTGCAAATAAATTCTAGATGCAAGCTCCACCTTGTGCATCTGGCTTATGTGGATACTGGGGAATGGAACCTGGGTCCTTTGGCTTCCCATTCATGAGACTTAAGTGTTAAGCCATGTCTCAACTCTCTCACTCCCCAGCACTAAGGAAAAAAAAAAAAAAAACACTGCTAAACTGATAAGGAAATGACAAATAAATTAATTAAAATACCCAAATATATGACTGACATTTTATACAAGTCAAAAGCAAATTGGCTTGCAAATAAATATGATCACTGACAAGAAATTACAAACCAACAATTTTTTAAAATGTATTTTAATATCTTTTATTTATTTGTAAGGAGAGGGAGAGAATAGATGCTCCAGGGCCTCCAGCCACTGTAAATTAACTCTAGACTCATGTGCCACTTTGTGCATCTGGCATTATGTGGATCTTGGGGAATGGAACTCATGTCATTAAACTTTGCAGAGAAGTGCCTTAACCACTGAGCAATCTTTCAAGCCCAAACCAACAATTTTATTCCTGAAGTGTTGGCAATTCTCTAAGATTAGGCCAGGAAGGACCCTTGGATGGCCAAGATTCCTGGCAACAGATACCTTTTCCTAGAAAAGAGCTCGGCACAGGGACCTTGGGTTGCACATCCCATTGCATTTGACAGAAATGCCATTCCCAGGAGCACAGGGAATGTGCTTTCACGTAGGGTGACCTGCACCCTACGGTTCATAGCAACATGGGAACATGGAACCACGAAGTCCCTCAGAGTCCCTGACAAGGACACAGGGCCACATTCCTGAAATGGAACACTTCAAAACAGTCAAAAGCCAATGGACATGAGGGCGAGCTCAAAGCCTAATGGTGTGTTTGATGTCTCCAAGTGGAGAGGTTGTACTCACAGTCACTATGCTTGACAAGTTGTAGTCTAGACGGTGTGATGACATTAATCATTTTATATGATGTTAGATGATGTTTCCTCAAAACTTAAATCTGCTGGGCGTGGGGGCGCATGTCGTTATTCCCAGCACTTGGGAGGCAGAGGTAGGAGGATCGCTGTGAGTTCAAGGCCAGCCTGAGACCATGTAGTTAATTCCAGATCAGCCTGGGCTAGAGAGAGACCCTACCTAGAAAAAAATAAAAGAAGAAGAAACAAAAGAATGAAGAACAAGTAAGATCTGTTGGCTTCAGGAAACCCGTTCAGTCCTCGCAGTATGCTTACTCCTCCTTCTAGCAGCCTGTTCTCAGAAGGACTCCTGGGGTAGAAGGACTTCAACCCCAGAATGTGGCCTGTAGGAGCAACTCAGGATGGCCCCTGCCAACCAGGATGCCTCCCAGCATGCCTGTCCGCTTGACCACTGACAGGGTTCATTCAGTACCTCCGTCTTCTCTCTCTCTCTCTCTCTCTCTCCTTCTGCTTACCATTCTCTACACGGACTAATGCACCAATATGGTCATTCAGAAAAAATATTTTTGATGAGGTAAAGCATTTCAACAACTCTACATGTCTATAAAATATGGAAATACTTCGAGCTGCAATACAATGAAATAAGGGAAGTCAAGCCTGGCCGCGGGGCGTGACAATGACAGGTGGATGGAGGTGGAACGGCTCTGTGGCCACCTGGAAATTTTTATGCTTGCACTTGTGTTTTGACAATGGGTTCATGGGAAGTAAGTAATAACTTTTAACAGTTGCCGGTACTGGGCTGGAGAGAGGCTTAGCGGTTAAGGCACAACAACCCAGGTTTGATTCGCCAGTACCCACGTAAGCCAGATATACAAAGTGGCGTATGTATCTGGAGTTCACTTGCAGCAGCTGAAGGCCCTGGTGTGCCCATTCTCTCTCTCTCTCTCCCTCTCTCTCTCCCTCTTTCTCTCAAATAAACATATGTTATTTTTTTAATTGCCAGTATGGACCTGGGGAAATTGGCTATCTCATGAGATCTGTAAGTCTGCCTTAGGCATCTAACATCCACTAAGATATAAAGAATAACTAGTCAATGACTTGTTAATGTCAATTGATCATTCTGGTGCCGGTGAGACAGGAGAGGGGGCATTGAGGGTCACATGCCAAGGGCCAGGCACAGTCACACCCTGGTGTTCATCTACAGCTGGGCAGGGGCAGCTTCTGGATTCCTGGATGCCCCAGCATCACCTGGGAAACAGAAAGTCCTAGGTTGGCACGTATCTGGCATCACCTCCAGATAGTCACATTCACTGGCCTTCAGCGCAGGATGGATATCGACACAGTGAAGGGCCTTGGAGAGATTCATCTGGGGTGTGTGGCCACTGTGTGCTCTCTAGCCAGGTAGTGGGAACTTGAACAAATTCATTCAGGGGATAGCATCCCATGAGCACAGGGCTCACGATGGGGCATTGAGAGAGTACAGCCTTTGTGGGGGGCAGTGGAGGACCTGCCCAAGTGCCAGGGAAGGGCTGGAACGAACCAGCCTGGCTGCCCAAGAGCACTGGGACCAGAAGACAAGGGACGCAGGTTCCCTGTCATGGAAGATTCACAACTCCAAGCCAGTGGGTGGGATGCTGTTCATTAGGGGGAGTGAGGGCAGCGAGCTCCTGGAGGCCTCTCCAATGCTTGCTTTTGAGGGTGGGGGTAGAAATTCTTCTTGGCTCGAGGAAAATATTTGGAGGCTCACTGGATGGTCTGAGAGGAGAGTGGAGGCAGGTGTCAGGGAGCAGCTCCCCGGGTATGAGCATCTCTTCAAAGAGGGCAGTCTGAAAACTTTTTGCCCCTCATTCCTTTTGCTCCTCATTTTCTGAGTTTTGTGTACCCTGTTTCTTGGTGGCATGGTTTCTTCAGGGAGCATGATGTTGGTGGATGCTACAGGACTTACAGACAACTCTGAGCTCCATTCCTGGAAGCCAATTTTTAGAAACATTTTTATTTATTTGAGACACAGAGAAACAGGCAGACAGAGAATGTGTGAGAGAAAATAGGCTCACTAGGTCCTTCTCTCACTGAAAACAAGCTCCAGATGTGTGCACCACTTTTTGTTTCTGGTTTTACTTGGGTACTGGGGAATCAAACCCAGGTCATCAGGCTTCCCAAGCAAGTGCGTTTAAACGCTGAGCCATCTCTTCAGCCCCTTCAGGCCAACTTTTGCAACTTCTGCCTTCATGGATCCAAAATACAACATGTGTTTCCACCACCAGCATTCTGTTTTCTCAGTTTTGAAGATCTAGTCAAGAATTTTCAGCTAAATGTTCTTTTAATTTCCCTGTATTGTACAAAGTCATTTAAAGGTGACTAAGCCTTGGATAACTTTCCATACTAGTACATCTACTAATCAAATTAAAATTTTCAATCTTTTGGGATAGAGAGATAGCTTAGCAGGTAAGGCACTTGGCTACAAAGCCAAAGGACCTGGGTTCAATTCCCCAGTACCTGCAAAAGCCAGATGCACAGCATGGCACATGCATCTGGAGTTCATTTGCAGTCACTGGAGGCCCTGGTAGGCCCATTGTCTCTCTTCTTCTTCTTCTCCTCCTCCTCCTCCTCCTCCTCTTTATCCTCCTCCTTCTTTTCTCTCTTTCTCAAATAGATAAATGAACAAATTTCAAAATTTCATTAATACATGATTTATTTAATGAACCCCTAACCCGCATATCTTTCTGCAACTGTGTATTTTTGTGGTTTACTGCTTCTTATATTGTAAGAAAGTGAAGAGTAATGCTTGTAAACCCACATTAAAGTTCAGTTCATTAGCTCTGCCTCCGTGTGGGGTATGGGATGCTTGAAAGGTTTTTTTTTTTTTGGTGTCGTGGGGAAAGTTCACCTAATTTTTGTCAAGGAATTTATTCAGACTTTTTAAAATATTTTAATTATTTACAAGAGAGAGAGAGAGGCAAAAAGAGAGAGAGGAGAATGGGTGTACCAGGGCCTCCAGCCACTGCAAACAAACTCCAGACACATGCGCCACTTTTTGCATCTAGCTTCACGTGGGTTCTGAGGTATCGAACCTGGCTCCTTTGGTTTTGCCAGCAAATGCCTCAACTGCTAAGCCATCTCTCCAGCCTATATTCAGGCTTTTCAAGGCAGGAGAGAAGGAACTGCAGCCCGGACGGTGTGCACGCACAGCTGCCTAGGATGACGGGGTAGGGAAGGGCTGCCCGCTCTCCTGGCCCCGTGTTCTGTACTCTGAGACAAGCAGCCCCAGGCAGAAGTGTTTGTCAAATTAAACTGGAAAACCCGTCAGCATTTTTGAAGGGAGTTAGGAGTCGAGGGGAAGTGTCTGGAGGTTGTGAGCATATAGAAGGAAAGGCTGCTCATGAGCCGGTGGCTGGGCCCTGCTCTGTCAGGTTCCCCTTCCAGGAAGACAGCAGAGGCCAGCATCGGGTCAGAGGTCACCTGTGTCCTTTCTCCTGTCTCCCACCGCCGTAACTCACTTTCCAAGCACCTCCTGACAGCCCGAGCTGTGCTGTTTGCAGGCTGGGGCTGGGGGAGGATGGGTAAGTGTGTGGGGAAGGGGGAGAGGATGGGCATTTCAGCCCTGAGGTCCAGCAACAGGAGCACATTCCAGAGCTGGACACTGGCACGGGCCATGTGGAATCGCCAGTGTTGGACAGAAGCAGAACCCCATGAACTTCTGAGGTCGAGATGTCCCATGTCCCATGCTTGGGTCCATGGTACATGTGCTCCTTTACTATTTTTATATAGAATCACACTCCAAAATGATAAATGGCATATCACATTTATTCAAGTGAGGTCAGCGTTCACATTCGGTAGGGAGACAGGAGTATGTCATGAGATCTCCCTCTCACCCTCTGCAGGGGAGCAGGAATGCGCCCTCCGTCACCACCTGTCTGGCACTGTCAGTGGGCTAAAGCTTGGTAAATGTCCCAGCCTGGGCTAGGGTACTCTGCTCTCCGTGATTCTAAACGTGTACGTAAACCATGTATGGTGGTAGCAGGGCCTGTCTGGAATGTAGGCAGGCATTTATGATAATTAGAAATAATCAAATCCAGACCAAGGAAAAGGCATAAGAGAATGTTCAGTAATTTGTAGCTAAATGACTCTGGGACCTTAAGGCAGCGTATCCAGGTGGTGCTTCGAGGACCCATAAACACTTGATTTAAAGGGGCAATGTTACCATGGTGGTTTATGATCCCTGCACTGAGCTAAAATTGATGGTGTCTGCTCAAAGTACAAATGGAGCAATAGTTTGGTAGCTGGGTGGATGGCTGAGAGCCACCTCTGAGGAGCACCGTCACACCCTACACCAGAGACTCCAAGAATGTGGCCCACGAGCCTGTTTGGCAAACGCTTACTCTGGTGTTTGGAGGATCCACATCCTAGCCTGGGCATGAACGTGTGATGCCCTTGTGTTCAGTTTTCTTTCTCCGAGGTGGAGGAGACACACATAGTGTGAGAGGCTGCCATGTGTGGTGGGGTTATTAGGGCATGCAAGGCAAAATCCAGGCCAGCAAGGCAGAGAGAGGCCCAGAGTGAACGATTGCAGAGGATGGGGGTGACATTCGGGAAACAGAGATGCCACCTTGGGCACCTCCGGCTCATAAGAGAGGGTACTGTGCAAGCCCAGACACCACCTGGGAAAAGAAGTTGCTGTCCTGCCAACCCTGGGATTTGCTGGGAAAATAATATGGGAGACTAAAGACTGGAATAAAAAATGTATGTCCCATCAAGTACAGGGGAAAACTGGCCATATACTCAGTGGACAGAGTCAGTAATGGGTGCTGGTAGAAGAAAGAAAAAAATTCCACTAACCAAGTGTCCCTTCTGGATGTCTACTGGTCATGGTGATGTGATTAGTGCAGGATACTGACCAGGGAACCTGGATTCCAAGTGAACTTCAACTCTTTTTTTTTTTTTTTTTTTTTTTTTTTTTTTTTTTTTTTTTTTTTTGCCTCTGATTCCTCATCTGGTAAATAAGACAGTTTAGTCATGGTATAGCTGAGCTCTGGCTAGCTGCATGGATGCAAGGACCTGGTTCATGGGCAATGCTGGACAATGGAACCAACTCCTAGAAAAGAAAGATTAGAAATCAAACCTCAATGCTGGTGGAGGCAGTCCTGAGAGGCTGCAGTGCTGGGGAGAAAGAGCTACACAGCAGAGGGACTAAGGATGAGACCCACAGGTGCACCGACCTGCTCTCTGGGGGTTGGGAAAATAGCAGAGAAATTTCTTCTTCCTGTACAGGAGAATCCAGTGAGGAAGGAACAAATGACACATGGCGTGTCAGACCCCTTGAGTGTGGAGAGCTGCCAAGGAGGGGCAGAATCTTCCCAAGCACTTGAAATAGCATGCATAGGTCCACTAAGGGGAGGAGGGACACTGGCCACTACATTTCACAGCATGGCTGACCATGGTGGTGCACACCTGCAATCCCAGCTCTCTGTAGGCATAGGTAAAAGGATTGCTGTGAGTTCAGGGTGAGCCTGGGCTAGAGTGAGAACTTACCTTGAAAACAAAACAAACCTCCATTCCAAAAATATATTTCACAGATGGTAGTTGCTGACCTCAACTAGAGGACTTCAATGGAGGGCGATTGAATGTTACACATGCTGATGGTTGATCTGAGTGACACCAGGAAGCCTCAGTCCCAGGACAAGATCCAAGAGTTCCATTCTTTTTTTTTTTTTTGAGGAATGCTTAGTCTTTTAATATGTTATTATTATCCCATAACTTAAGTATGATAACATAGATTTAAATTCTTAATGTCGATGGTAGCAGGTACAAACAGAAGTGGTCGTCATAGGTACAATGGCCTGATGGGTCATGCACAGGAGTTGGCCTTATTTGGAGATGGTCAGTGCATCTGGCAGCCTAGGAGTGGCTGAAACTCACCAGGTCATGAGTGATGGACAGAGATGTTCTTGTTTGTGGTACCACTAAGGAAGGTCTGATGTTACAGACCACCAACAACAAACAAGGCTGCCTGTTTACTCCACTCAACAAATAAGGTGAATGTTTCTCAGGAGAGGGTAAGGAGAGAAAATTAGACTCTTGGGGATTTGAGTCTCATGGACAGTGACTAGAGAAGGTCCACAGAGCTCAGAGGTAGCTTGACAGGGAGAGAAAGTGCTGCCTGTGGTGGGACAATGGGTCTAGACCCTAGAAAACCTGAGTCCCCCACAAGAGGACATTCATTTCATTTGTTGATCCAGGCCTGGTGTGACCCAGGCCAACCTTCCCTGACTGAAGATCCTCCCAGGCATGTGCTCCAAGAAGACAGCAGGTTTTCAATAGCAGACGCCTAACTACCATGCATGTCCTGGGAGTGAGTAGGGCGATTCATAACACCAGAATAAAAGAAAAGGAGAAGTCTTAACCTGCATGGACACTACCAGGGGTCTTTTCTTCTGAAACCTCTGTATATGTGTCTATAGTCTTCATATATTAAAAGTAATGGATCAGTTTTGTTCTTTAGTCACAAAATTTTATTTTAAAGATTAAAACGCAATAGGGACAAAAACCTTTACACTATGAGATGGAGAGGTGGCTCAGCGGTTAAATGTAATTTCCTCACAAGCATGATGTACTGAGGGAGGCTGAGACCACCCAAGTTTGAATTTCCAGATCCCACATAAATAGCTGGGCATGGCCACACCTGCCTGTGTCCCTGAGAATGCCGGAGCCCCACAAACTCCAGGATCAGTAAAGAGATGCCGGCTCAGAAACTAGACTTGATGGAAGAGTGATGGAGTGGACACCACACATTCTGCTCTGGTCACTGTAGCTGTGTGTCCCCTGCTGCAGATGTGCATATGGTGCCACATCATGCCACATATACACAAACACATACATATTCACAAGGAAAAATAAATAAACATTCCACTAAGCAAAGGATGTATGATGTTTCTCCTTAAGTCTGAGAACACCTTGGAACATGCAGGAAGTCCTTGTGCACATCACTGTGAATTCTGTGGGGTCAGTATGCTCACTCTTTTCTTTAAAATATTTTATTTTTATCTATTTATTTATTTGACAGAGAAAGAGAGACAGAATGGTTGTACCAGGGCCTCCAGCCACTGCAAACGAACTCCAGACGCATGCGCTTACTTGTGCATCTGGCTAACGTGGGTCCTGGGGAATCGAACCTGGGTCCTTTGGTTTTGCAGGCAAATGCCTTAACCGCTAAGCCACTCTTCCAGCTCTCACTCTTTTTTTTATAACAAGGCACAGAAACAGCCCAGACAACAGTCAACATTGACCCCAGCCTGTCTCACAGCAGACACAGGGCTCTGTCATACAGCACAGCCACACATCTCTTGACAACAGGACCATGTTCTGAAATAGGCATCAGGAGACATTCTGACTGTGTGAGTATTATAGGTTGCTATAGTTACTTTCACCTTGCTGGCAGAAAACACCCAACCAAGAGCAGTGTGGGGGAGAAAGGGGTTTATTTTGGCTTACAGACTCAAGGGGAAGCTATGTGATGGCAGGGGAAACAATGGCATAAGCAGAGGGTGCGCATCACCTCCTGGCCAACATCATGTGGACAACAGCAGCAGGAGAGTGTGCCAAACACTGGCAAAGGGAAGCTGGCTATAGCACCCATAAGCCCTACCCCAAAGATACACTGCCAACAGGGGATTCAAATTCTCAAATTGCCAACAGCTGAGGAACCTAGCAATCAGAACACATAAGTTTATGCAGGACACCTGAATCAAACCACCACATAGGGAGAATCTCCATGAACTGAGACAATTGTAGCATCACTAGAGACATAATCTTCAGGGATCAGTATCGTAAGCGCAGTCCCTCATTATGGGATACATACTGCACAGTGGAAGTAGCACCCAATTCTTTCTGTATTACTGAACACATAGAAAGACAGGGACCTGCAGAGAATCTGGAGG
This sequence comes from Dipus sagitta, assembly GCA_036346955.1. NCBI lineage: Eukaryota > Metazoa > Chordata > Mammalia > Rodentia > Dipodidae > Dipus > Dipus sagitta. Next base: position 11,741,263 of record CM070792.1, read on the forward strand.
AGGGAATGCTGGGATCGTTTCTGCCCAGGACATTTTCCAAAATCTCATGTCTAGGCTTTTCTCTCAACACCGAGATCCCATCCCTGCAGGGAAGCAGTATGCAGTTTGTCGTGGTCTGAATCTGATGTCCCCATAAACTCAGGCACTTTGAATGCTTGTCTCCCAGCTGGTATCAATTTGGGAGGTGGAGATTACTGGAGAAGGTGTTTTACTGGAGTCAGACTTTGAGGTATTCAAGCCCAGTTTCCCCTTTGCTAAAGTTCAGCTCACTCTCTTGCACTGTGTTTTCACTACTGTGAGAAGCAGTGATGTGCTTTCTCTTCTCTGCCATCCTCTCCCTCTCATCATGAAGCAGCTTTGCTTCTAGACTGTAAGCCAAGGTAAGCTCGTTCTTCCCATCAGCCTCTTTTAGTCAGGTGTTTAGTCCCAGCAATATGAGAATAGCTACAACACGGTCCATCTCATCACAAAATGTAATATTAAAAACAGTAATAACCTTCCTTGGGACTGCAGATGCCCTAAGTGGCCTATGTGTGTGCAGTGGTCTATGTGTGTGCAGTGACCTATGTGTGTGCAGTGTTCCATGTGTGTGCAGTAGCCCATGTTTGTGCAGTGGTCTGTGTGCGCAGTGGTCTATATGTGTGCAGTGACCTATGTGTGTGCAGTGTTCTATGTGTGTGCAGTGGCCTATGTGTGTGCAGTGTTCTATGTGCATGCAGTGTTCTATGTGTGTGCAGTGGTCTATGTGTGTGAAGTGGTCTATGTGTGTGCAGTGGTCTATATGTGTGCAGTGACCTATGTGTGTGCAGTGTTCTATGTGTGTGAAGTGGTCTATGTGTGTGCAATGGCCTATGTGTGTGCAGTGTCCTATATGTGTGCAGTGGCCTGTGTGTGTGTGCAGTGTTCTAAGTGTGTGCAGTGTTCTAAGTGTGTGCAGTGGTCTATGTGCGTGCAGTGGCCTGTGTGTGTGCAGTGGTCTATGTGTGTGAAGTGGTCTATGTATGTGAAGTGGTCTATGTGTGTGCAGTGTTCTATGTGTGTGAAGTGGTCTATGTGTGTGCAGTGGCCTATGTGTGTACAGTGGCCTATATGTGTGCAGTGTTCTATGTGTGTGAAGTGGTCTATGTGTGTGCAGTGTCCTATATGTGTGCAGTGGTCTGTGTGTGTGTGCAGTGTCCTATGTGTGTGCAGTGGTCTATGTGCGTGCAGTGGTTTATGTGTGTGAAGTGGTCTATGTGTGTGAAGTGGTCTATGTGTGTGCACTGTTCTGTGTGTGTGTGCACTGTTCTGTGTGTGTGTGCAGTGTTCTATGTGTGTGCAGTGGTCTATGTGTGTGCAGTGTCCTATATGTGTGCAGTGGCCTGTGTGTGTGTATGCCGTTTTCTATGTGTGTGCACTGGTCTATGTGTGTGAATTGGCCTCTGTGTGTGTTCAGTGGTCTGAGTGTGTGCAGTGGTCTGTGTGCAGTGGTCTGAGTGTGTTCAGTGATCTGTGTGTGTTCAGTGGTCTGAGTGTGTTCAGTGGTCTGAGTGTGTTCAGTGGTCTGAGTGTGTGCAGTTTGCCTCATGCAGAAAACCTGTGAGGTCATGAGGTTCCAGACTGGTTCTCTGTTCAGAGACTTGCAGGGACTTGGGTGACTTTGGGGTTAAGTGGCCAGAATGGCTTTTTTGTGAGTTTGCAGCTGGCCCCCAGGTAACTAGCTGGCAGGAATTTGGAGTGCTCTATAAATGAATTATTGCCACTGGGGCTCTAATGGTAGGTGCCTAACGAAGCATCATAATGGCAAAACTGATGTGCTGGCTCTCTATCTCACAGGCATAATCTTATATTCTGTTGGGAAGAGAAAAACACAATATTTTGGAGGCAACTATCATTTCAAACCCCAAATTCTTTTTGTTCCTTACCTTTCCAAATAGTAGCATATACTAGACACATTTTTGAAGATTCTTTTTCACAGAGGAGAAAAGTGTTATTATGTCTGAAACAGAATTTTCAGGCTATGGAGAAAATATTCATACTTTTGCTTATAAATAAATGCAGGTGAGCATGTTTTCTACCAATAGAGCCATAATATGTGTCCAAAAGGAAAGGCCTCCCTAATTACCCAATCCACTTACTCTGGTATTTCCATATACATTTTTATATAAATCTTTAAAAACATTGGAAAACAACTGAAAGATGAAAACTTTAACTCAAAAATCAGTCTCTAAGGTGTCTTCTATTCTAGTGCATATAAATAGAGCTTATAAGGTGCTTTCTGAGAAAAATGTTCATGTCTATGAATAAGAATAAAATTGTTGAAGACATACAATGTCATTTTCCATGGAAAAATCATGACAGAACCCGCTTGCTTCATAAAATCTCTTCCTCATTTTTATTGACTTTGAAAGCACAATTCCCATCTCATTTATGAGAAACCCATTCTAAAGCAAGGCCCTCTTCCCACTAGTCTCCTGTACAGCGTTTTCATCTATATCTGGCTGCAAACAGACCATTGTGACATATTATGATATTACGTAAGTATCAAGAACTAATGAAGTTATACCAACCAGGCAAGCATGACATTGCTTCTTTTCTGGGCAGTTTTTTTTTTTTTTGGGGTCCCCTGAACTTGGAATTTCCCTTTAAAATGTCCCATTAATTCCTATTAAAGGATTACTAGTGCAGAAACTGCACATTACCTTTATCAATGTGTAGGAATAAATGTTAGTCATTCCCAGTTAAAAGCCCTCCTTTAGGTTCTGCTCATGCGCGAACGGTATCACATCAGCGAGTCATTCGGGAGAGGAATACACCCAGCCTGGAGACTGGAGATGACTATTAGCATTAGAGATTTTAATTTGAAATAATGTCAGTCTTTATAGCCGATGTTGGAGTGCACCAGCCACCATCTGTTTATGACAGCGAGTCCCAAATAGATGGATGGGACTTGCCACATAGTGACCAAGTATTGATCCTAGAGGTGGAATAGCCATAGGCCTCTCACTGGATGCCCGGGGGGCTGCCATCCCAAGGACTCAGGTATGATAGTAGTTTGTATGCATTTCCCCCGTTTTCTCTTGCCAAGGCCGCAAGGTACACAATTTTCAACCCTTCTCAATTGTTCTTCTTCAAAAAAAATATTCAATTTTTATTTATTTATTTGAAAGAGAGAAAAAGAAGCAGGAAGACAAAGAGAGAGAGAGAGAATGAGCACACCAGGGTCTCTAGCTACTGAAAACAAACTACTGAAACAAGCACCACCTTGTGCATCTGGCTCTCATGGGTCCTGGGAAATTGAACATAGTTCCTTTGGCTTTGCAGACAAGTGCTTTAACTGCTAAGCCATCTGTCCAGCCTTTTCTTCTTTATTTAATTGAGAACTTTATCATATGAGCATATTGAATATTGGTCATATTTCCATTGGGTTCTACGCTTGTGTTCCCTCTGCTCTGTCCCCATTTCCTTGGGAGGTTATCAGTGCTCACTGTAGAGTCATGAATGCACCTGCTATTCTCTACGGGCATTGGGGGAGATGCCTTCCACACTGTGGCTCTTACATTCTTTCTGTCCCCCTGTTCAGCAATGTTCCCTGAGCCTTAGAGGCTTCTTTTCTGTCATTCTGATGGGTTTCCTCTGTGTTCATTATCATCTGCTAAAAGAAGATTATGAAGCCAAGAGTGAGATCATGACATCAGCATTTTAAAAACTTTTTTTTTTTATTAGTCAGTTCTGTATTCAGCAAATACAGTCAGTTTGGTACCATTATTAGGCTCATCCATGACCTACCCCCTCCCCTTGGCCCCTCCTTGTTGAGGTATATGGGTCATGCATTGTGGAGTTAGCCCACAGTTATGGGTAAGCTAAATGTCTCTGCATATCATGACCCAACATGTGACTCTGACATTCTTTCCGCCCCCTCTTCCGCAAAATTTCCCTGAGCCATGTTGGGTTCATTTTTGGTCTGCTTCAGTGATGAGGTGTTGGGGGCCTATGAGGCTCTGGCTCTCTGATTTGGTAGGAGTTGATTTTTCTCTGTGCTGATCTCCTTCCCCCTTGTGCTGGTATCCGGTTCATCAGGAAAACAGTCCCCTTGCTTGTTTCTCCCATTTTTCTTAGTTTCAGCTGGGGCCCTTTTGAGGTATGATGGGGTGGCTCTCTCCTTAGGATCTACATCTATCTGAAAAAGAGAAGCAGATTTTCCAACGGAGAGTAAGTTAGCACCAGGACAAATGAGATAACCCTTACTTTTTTTTATAGAGAATTTAGTAGGTGTAGGCCCTCTTGTAGCCCCCAATTTATGGTAGCTTGATATTGGAGAGTGGGCTTATGTTTGGATCTAGTTCTGACTTGTTTCCCAGCTCCAGCTATGGGTCCCATACCAGTGAGGGGATCAGTTAGCCAAATTGAGAGCAGTTGGTTCCCCACCATGGCTGTGTGCCACCACTGCACTTGTGTGGGCATCACAACAAGTTATTTGCTGCTAAGTAAGTTAGATCATGCGTTGCTTCGATAGATATTGGTCAATTTCCCCCAGTCGCCCATGTAGCACCTTCTGGCACTAGACACGCTGACTGTCTGGGGACTGACTCTCTTCCAACTTCCAGCCATGCCATTCTAATTTGCATGTCAGATACCTTATGTGATTGACATGCAAATTAGAATGGCATGGCATTTTAAAAACTTTTTTAAAAAATTAATTTATTTATTTGACAGAGACACAAAGGTAGGGGGAGGGAGAGAGAGAGAGAGAGAAATAATGGGTGAACTGGGTTAAAAACAAGTGCAAATGAACTCCAGATGCATGCAGCACCTTGTGCATCTGGCTTATGTGGGTACTGGGGAACTGAACCTGGGTCTTCAGCAAGAGCTCCATGCCTGCCCCACTGAACAGTGGGAATGTGGTCTGCACTGCCATGACCCATCCATGCTATGGTAAAATCACAGGCTTCGGCTGGAATTGCAATGCGCTTTCATTTGTAAAATGAGTAGCTCTTGAGCTGAATGGTATGAGCACAGAGAGGTCTCTGATTCTACCCAATCTCCCAGCCCATGTGTGAAGAAGAGCGAACTGTCAGGGTAGGCTCCGCCCAGAGCGTGTGTGTACTGCAGAGTATGATGCCTTCCTTGAATGCAGCTTCCCTTGCAGAAGACTTCAACAGCTCATGAAGGTGACCACCAGAGGGTCCCGTGTCCAGGGCATCACCTCCTCTGACAACAGCCCCTGAGGCTGTGGGCTCGGAATGTCCTTGTCCTGGACGTGCTGTCTGGAGGTGAACAACTGTGCCCAGCTCCCCTCACCCCAGCCTTCTCTCCACCTTTTGTCATGTGAACCCCACTTCATGTGCAGATCTCTGCCCCCCTTCACTGCACACCCACCCCTGCCTTTGCCCTGCCTCTTCCCTGCACATTCTTAGAAGAGCAGAGCCTGTCCACCTGCCACAGAAGTAATGGGAACAGAACAGGATGGAAATAAGTGTCCAACGGGGTCTTCATGCTAGCCTCCAGTTTGTCTCTGGGCATTATTTTCGGAGTGGACATGACAGTCACGTGTGCTTCAAGAAACTGAAGAAAGACGGCTAGCTGCTAGGATTGGTGCATGATGGCAGGGAACCAGGGAACAAGGCCTTCACACGAGCCAACCCTTGATTAGGGTGCAGCCCCGGGTGCCCTGGACAATGCTCAGCAGTCCCAAGGGCTCATCTGGCTTCCAACAGTCTTGTCTGGAAGAATATGGTGTTGATACCAGGAACAGGGACCTGAGGAACGCAGGCCTGGAGGAGAGAGGGTGGGAGTCAGGGATGCTTTGAAGAGACCCCAGGGCAGGATGCCAGAAGGCACTGGCAGTGGGTCTGGGCCCCATAGGTGGACACAGGAGTTGGTACATCAGCACTCACTGTGTTCAAAGTACACGAAGAACAAACTAATGCAGGGCAGGGGGGGCGGATCCCGAGCCCTCCTCAAACAAACCAATCCCTGAGGCATCTAAGGTGGCCAGAAATAAACCTGTAGATAACTGGCCACACCTGAGGAGCTGGGGACAGGCATATCTGAGGGTTACATTGTCATTTAACTGTTGTGAGTGAGTCCCCAGGAGTGACTGCGACTTGAGAATGGACGCCGCGGACCTGAAGCTGCACAGCTGCACGGAGCCCCAGCTAGAGAGCCAAGCTCCAGGGGCCGGCAGTAGTCACATTTCCAGGCAGCTTCCATACAGCCTCTGGGAGGAGACAGGAAGTCCTTGGTGTGGCTAACACAGGGCAGTACCATGTGCTAGCAGCCTGTAGACTCAGGCCACCTTCTCTGGCACTGTGACCTGTAAAGGGAGGTTTGAGTTGCAGGTCCTGAGAGAGGGAGACGGGTGCGAAAGGGGAGCCCAGACTCCATGTTGGACTGGGGGATGAAGATGGTTGTTATCCTGAGAGATAAAGGAAGCCCACGGAGGTGGGAGCAGGTGGATGGGCACGCATCTTTGCCCAAGGCCCTGGGTATGGAGGATGGGGCTGGTTTTCACCTCAGACCCTTATTTCTCACTGCTGTTGGCACTTCTGTTGCCTTGCGTCAGAGACACAAACCTGCAGATTGGCCTGAGTGCCAGCAGCGGAGCCCAGGGTATGTGGGAAGACAGAAACTCCGCTATGAAATGGTTAAGTGGGCAGATCTGCAGCTGTCTTTTGACCCCAGCCTGGGCGAATATCACTGATCATTTGGAGGAGGAGGTGGGAGGCGGTTCATCATTCCCAAAGCACTCCCCAAATGCAGTACCTCTTTTTGGAGACAGCTTATTTACTTTTATTTACTTCTTTATTTGTTTCATTTATTTATTATTATTTATTTATTTCAGAGAGACATGGAAATAGGCAGGTAATGGGAGAGAGAGAGAGAATGGGCATGCCAGGGCCTCCAGCCACTGCAAACGAACTCCAGATGTGTGTGCCCCCTTGTGCATCTGCTTTACATGGGTCCTGGGGAGTCAAACCTGGGTCCTTTGGCTTTGCAGGCAAGCACCTTAACCGCTAAGCCATCTCTCCAGTCCTATTTACTTACGTCTTTACTCATCTTTTTATTCTGTTCTCATCCCTAAAACTTTTACCTGTGTTTGAACATGAGGCACAGGGCAGGAAGTGACATGTGCTGGTGTTGGCAGTAGAAACCTGAGGAGGTAAAATTTTAAGAAACTTTTGGTAATGTAAGTATTTCCAGTGTTGGTAGTTATTTTGTTGTCCAGGTCAAACTTCTCGATGACTTCTCTCTCTAAGAAAATGTTTCGACATTGAATGAGCTTTGACAACTCAGGGTAAGTATTTAAAGTTTCCATCACAGTAGAATTCCAGGCATTCAGCCTAATAACTCTGATGGCAAAGGGTAAAGCTCTGACCCTGACTGCAGGGGACACACATTTCCCTGGGTCACCCCAACGTGGATCTGGGCACCCCTAGCCCTGCAGGTGAGGCCAAGGCAGCACAGGTGGAAGGGAAGCAAAACGGCCCAGCATTGGAGTTAAGAAAAGCTCTGCTGTGACTGAAGTTAATGCCAGGCTAGAGCTGGTGACTCAACACTCAGAAAAGGAGCAGGTGTGATGGCGCACACCTTTAATCCCAGCACTTGGGAAGTCGAGGTAGGAGGATTACCATGCGAATTTGAGACCAGCCTGAGACCACATAGTAAATCCAGGTCAGCCTGGGCTAGAGGGAGACCATAACTCAAAAAAATAAAAATAAAAAGGAATTTTTCTAAAATCTTAGTAGATGTAGGAAAGAACTCCAGCAAGACTGCAGTCGTCAGTCCATGCTGGACTCTCTCAGTGACACGACCACAGCAGGAAAGGAGGCCCGGCCTCCTGTGTCTGCGTCGGAGCTCAGAAAGGGTGTCTTCCAGGGGCACATCGTCTCATGGCTTCTACTCTTCCACGTCACTGGAACTCCAGGGCCCAAAGCACTGTGACAACATTCTGAAAACCTAAGAAGAGGCGCCTTAGAAGAAACGTGCTTACCTAACAGAACCAACTGCACGGGTTCTCAAGGAAAACCCCAAGAATGGAAATGGCTGGAAAGAATGCAGCTTCATTTCCGATTTCCCGGGCAGCTCCAGGTTTTCAATTCTATCGAGGCTGAATGTTACTCCAGACATGTTGGTGATAACATTTCTCATAACCCTAAAACCAATTACGCTTTAAATTGAAGTCATTATTACACGCTGGAGAAAATTTTTTCTTATGTGAAATGCCCTTTGTCCTGGCATCCAGGAACTAACATTTATGTAAAATTTTGACAAGTTCATTAATTAACTGAGAAACTTCAATTCATGTGCATTTCAGGAAACTGCCAAAGCCCACAGGGGCCCTGATCTCAGTGGGCCTGGGGAGGGAGAGAAACAGCAAGCTGGAGTACCCAGGAGCCTTCCCAGAGGGCAGGGTGCGCTGTGCGACGGGATCTAACAGTGAGGGGGCCACTTGTGGGGGACCCAGGGTGGCCATGGGGCAAGGCAGTCAGGTCGGGGGCAGCGAAGTTTGGCAGCAGGAACAAGTGTGCGTCCTTGCACTTCTGCCCAATGCACAGAGCCTTGACCTTGGTGAAAGTGACACACGTCTGAAGCTGCTGGCCGGAGGTGGTGGCTGTGCATTTAAAGGTGTGTGTGTGTGTGTGTGTGTGTGCGCGCGCGCGCGCACGCACATTCCCCAGCAATGAGCTGCGTTTCACTTATCCTGGACAAGACTCTGTCTCTGGGTAATTAGCTCACAGGCTGGGGTGCAGCTCCCCCCCTCTGGGGTCACATTGCTTCCAGCTGAGCATGAATAGCTGCATTCAGAAATGCTCAAGGCCCTCCTGAGCCCCTGAAGACGCTGTCTCCCGGTCTGCAAGATCATTAGCCACAGACACCACTAAACACAATGAGATCTCTGGTCTGAATGTCCTTTTAGACACACATTATAAAGGGAGAATTTGTTCCTCTTGTGTTCAGCTTGCCTGAAAAGACTGTTGTACAAAACAACAACAAAACAACGATAGGACTCGTAAATGGTAAAGCAAAATGCCTTGCATTTATATAGCAAGTCTGAAAAAATTTTTACTATCCAATAGTCCCTGCCAACTCTCTTTTTACAAGAGCATTCTCATTACCTGAATTTTATTGCAAAGGAATGAGGAAAAAAGAGGAAATTGTAGACACTTATGAAATTTAATTTTTAACAATGCCAAGTTGTATTTATGATTGAGACGTCAGAAGTTGTAATCAAATTGTATAATTAGAAGGCCAGATATAATTTCCATAGGCCCGATAATTGCTGATACCTGTTTCAAACACTATGAATATCCCTGGGAACTATTTTCACCCCTTTGAAAGACTTTGAGACATTAGCTCACCATTGCATTCAACCACCTGCCAGGCATTTTTACAAGTCTCTTTAGCCACTTGAGGTAATCCTCTATGTTGCTTTGGAATAAAATTCCAGGTATCAAATGATAGAAGGTAGTATCAAGTTGCTTTATGCTCCAGGTTCAGCTGTGCAATGACACACTGGCTCAGACTGGGAGCGACAGGGGAAGAAAGGAAACATACTGGAGTCAGGTGTGGTCTGAGACGACTTACTACAGATCACAACCTGGGCTTCTCTGCGCTGCTGTTTTAGTTTTGTGTGTGCATGCGTATGTGCATACATGTGTACATTGTGTACAAGTGTGTATGTGTGTGTACAAGTGTGTGTGTGTGTGTGTATGTACATGGAGTCCAGATGTTGACCTTAGCTGTCCTCACTCTCCACCTTATCATAAAAGTATTTATTTATTTATTTATTTATTTATTTATTTGAAATTAGAGAGAAAGAGAGAGAGAGAGAGAACAGGCCTGCCAGAGACTCCAGCCACTGCAAACGAAATCTGGATTCATGCACCACCTTGTGCATCTGCCTTAGGTGGGTATTGGAGAGTCGAACCTGGCTCCTTAGACTTTGCAGGCAAGTGCCTTAAGCATGATGCCATCTCTCCAGCTCTCTGCCTTATTTTTTCCCAGGCTCTTACTCTGAGCCCAGAGCTCACTGGTTCAGCTATACTGGCTAGCCAGCAAGCCCCAGGGATCCTCTTGTGTCTGTCTTTTCAGTGTGGGTATTACAGCCATGGGTTGGCATGCCCAGCTTTGACATGGGAACTGGGGTCTGAACTCAGGCTTCATGCTTGTGCAACAAATACTTTACTGAAGGTGTCATCCCTCAGATCCCCAAATCCATGTAACTTATCGTCCTAAGAGACCCTTAGCTCAAAAGGCTCATTGAACTGGGCTCAGCTACCCAGCTGGGATTAGACAGACACAGACATCTCCACACACGAAGCCCACCTCTGCTTGCAGGTCCTGTCTTGTCCTTCACTGGAACGTCCTACAGAGGCACAACCATCTGGGCTTACTACCCAGAAGCCAAGGGCTTGGAGCACCCTCACCCCACCTTCCCTTTGTCCAGTGCGTTGGTGGGGGAAGCGCCCTGCCCACGGCCATTGTTCTGAACCACACACCCTGAAATGAAGACCCTGCTCTGTGGCAGTGGGCATGCACTGCTGAGGGATTCAAACAAAAGAGTGGCATGAATGCAGTCTTCCCGGACGTGGGAATTATCTGTAAAGACGGGATGCAAGCACCCCATCATTGATTTCTGACTCCCTGGTTTCCATCTGAGCAGGTCCTCAAAGCTTCCATGGCGGACAGGCCTGCGCAAATCCAGGATCCGGCAGTTCAGAGGGCATTTTCTTTTTCTTTTTCTTAACTTTTACCTGTGAGTCAATGATGTACTAGCCAACCATACTACAGTCAAGATGACATGGAAGAGATCCTTGCTCATGTGACTTTTTTTCAGGGTCCTGTCCGGTCATTTCTTTAAATGTCTCTAACCCATGAGGTCAACCAGATGTTCAGCCATACCCTCATATGCCAACCAGCGACTTGAGTCTATTTGGAATTAGCTGTGAGTCTATCCAAGCCCTTTTCCAGTGAATGTGTCCACACTGGAAAGAGACACTGGAAACTGGGATGGAGAGCTACTTCAGGTTTTCAGGGCAGAAACTTACTTATAGAATCTTGTATCGTTTTCTCATTTTGACAGTTATTATTAATACTTTTTTAGAATAAGGATGGTGGTATCACCATACTCAATTTAAGCTATATATTTTTTAAATTTGTTGTTTATATTTATTTATTTATTTATTTGAGAGTGACAGACAGAGAGAGAAAGAGGGAGAGAGAGAGAGAAAGAAAGAAAGAGAAAAAACCGGGCACACCAGGGCCTCTAGCCACTGCAAAGGAACTCCAGATGCATGTGCCACCTTGTGCATCTGGCTTACCTGGGTCCTGGGGAATCAAGCCTTGAACGGGGATCCTTAGGCTTCACAGGCAAGCGCTTAACCGCTAAGCCATCTCTCTAGCCCTTGACAATCATTTTGATTATTAACACTGTAAAGCTCTGTATCTTACAAAGCACAAAAGATAGCGGGCCACTGTTTCTTTTTTTGCCCTGTGGAATTTCTCCAGCTCTCTGCCTTATTTTTTCACAGGCTCTTACTCTGAGCCCAGTGCTCACTGGTTCAGCTATACTGGCTAGCCAGCAAGCCCCAGGGATCCTCTTGTGTCTGTCTCTTCAGTGTGGGTATTACAGCCATGGGTTGTAATAAAAAGAGGACTCAGTCACCCTGCACTCAGCTCCGCAGGCAAACAGGCGTGTGCCCCTGGTGGTGGCTAATGCATGTGTGGCTGCCACAGGAGCCCTGGGCTCCACATTCTCCTACGTCTTCCCCGTGTGACAGGTGACATCAAGACGCAGAGACACGCAGGCACTGACCCCATGCAAAACACACGCCTCAAAGTCTCAAGAGGCTCAGAGCATCACACTTAACACTTGAGGAATCTTTTTCTGTTGCTGTTTTTTCGAGGCAGGGTCTCACTCTAGCTCAGGCTGACCTGGAATTCACTATATAGTCTCAGGGTGGCCTTGAACTCATAGTGAACCCCCTACCTCTGCCTCCTGAGTGCTGGATTAAAGGCATGCACCACCACCCCCGGCCACTTCAGGAATCTTTAAATTGGAAATGCTCGTGCCTTTTTGACATTACAGTACTTTTATATTTTATTTATTTATTTGAGAGAAGGAGGTAGCCAGTGAAGACAGTGAGGGAGAAAGGAGAGAGTATGGATGTGTCAGGGCCTCTTCCAGTACAAACAACTCCACGTGTATGTGCTACCCTGTGCATCTGGCTTTCCATGGGTACTTGGGAACCAAACCCAAGCCATCACACTTTGCAAGCAAGAGCCTTTAACTGCTGAGCCATCTCCTCAGTCCATGATATTACAGTTTTAAATCATAATTCAAGTTGCAATTATATTAAATCATAGTCACAAAAGGGCTTAGAACTTACAGAGACTTGAAGACGTTTTGAAGTATGAAATTCAAATAACACCATCCATCCCATTGCCCCAGTTCTGTCTAAGTCACCTCCAGCCTCAGTGGCTTGAAGTCATCTGTTCTAGTCTCGTCACCAGCAGAGCGGGGCTTTCCTCTCCTGGGTCCTTCTGAGGATCTGAGGAGGCCGGCATTCCCTTGGGGAATGGGGAGCTGACTCTAGTGCACCGTGGACAGGTCACAGCCCACACAGAAGGCTGTGGAGCTCAGGGGGTGGGAGGCCTGCCCACAGTGGGATTCCAGAACTCTTTCACTGAGTCCCATGTTTCTGCTTCACAGGTTTTTGGGTCTGCAAGCACCAATGGCGAGTTCGTGAACCTGATGTCTTCCCAGGTCTCCAGCTCTCTTCCCGCCTGCCCTCTGCCACGGCTTGGAAGAAAGTAGCACCCAGGAGTGATCTGAGCTGCTCTTGTCACCCAGGTACTCATTGCAAACCATGGCCTTGGCTTCCAGCTTCTTTGTGGAGTCTGGGAATCGAGCTCATCAGCACTCAGCTTCAGTGCCTCATACACTGAGCCATGTCCCCAGACCCAAAGCAAGCTTATTTCTGTCATTGATTCTGGTGTGGGCTTTTATATTCATCTTACAGTTTTAAAAATATTAGATCCTGGTGTGACTCTCCAGGACCCATGTAAGCCAGATGCACAAGGGGGCACATGCATCTGGAGGTTTTTTGCAGTGGCTGGAGGCCCTGGCATGCAGCCCATTCTCTCTCTCTCTCTCTCTCTCTCTCTCTCTCTTAAACAAATAAAATATTTTTACATATATTTTAAATATTTTATTTGTTTATTTGAGAGATAAAGAGAGAGAGAGGCAGATATAGAGAGAGAATGTGTGCACCAAGGACTCCAGCCACCGTAAATGAACTCCAGACACAGACACATGCACCTCCTTGTGCGGCTGGCTTTCTGTGAACACTGGAGAACTAACCCTGGGTCCTTGGGCTTTGCAGGCAAGCACCTTAACCACCGAGCCCGTCTCTCCAGCCCTAACCTTACATTTTGACTAGTTAACCCCAGTAACTGGTCTTGGATTTTCAGGAGCATTTCTCTTTGTTCCAGGTTCAGGATGAATCCTGCGGCTGCTTAGTTCTGGCTCTGTCCACAGCAGCACCATTGACCCACCTGCGGATGGGCGGTGGGCCTTTCCCCTGCGTGCTGGTGTGCTCCACCCTCCTGTCCCCAGGACGCACGGGTACGCACTCTTCCCTCTGCCTTTCGTTGCTCTACTGCTGTGGAAGGTGTTAATGACTGAAAACCTGACCTCAGTGCACTCTGTTAAAAGAATTCCGACTAGACATGACTTGTGTGTGGTAGATAGCTGTTTCTGAGGCACGGGATGTCATATCCAGATCTTCTACCTTGCCCAGGGCAAAGGTGATCTGGATGGAAAACCAGGACATTCATCTCCCTGGAGTTTTTAAATCTTAAGAAACGTAACACAGTCACACATTCAAATCACCCTCTCCCAGAGTCAACCTCAAAGTTCATTAGTGAATCCTTAACACCCTCAGGAAATCGTTCAAGCTTTAGTAAACGCTTTTAATTTATTTTACTGTGATAATCACGAGGAGCCTTAGATGTGCCGAGAATGTAGCTTGTGCCCCGTGGTCTGTTTCTCCTCTTGCCCCGCACGTGGAATCTCCCCTGCTGGCAGACACAAAGGGTGGCATATGCGCATGTCTCTGGCCCTGCGTTGATGTATGTATAGGGACTGACAGCTGTAGGAGTCACTTTTCTCATCGCTGTGACCAAACACATGACGGAAAGAAATGTGAGGGAGGAAGCCAGCGTTAGCTTTGACTCACAATAGGAGAGCTCGCGATCCTGCAGGGAAGTGAGCACATAGCAGCAGGGCACCCAGAGGTGAGGGATGGATGCTGAGGAAGGCTGCTCACACTTAACTGGCTAGCCCCCCCTCCCCCGGGCGTGTGAAGCCCAGGACCCCCAGCAGTGGCCAGTGGCCTGAAATTTCAGGGTGGCTCTTTCTTGCCCTGTCACTTAAACCTCTCTGGAAACACCCAGAAGTACGCCTTCTAGACGATTCCAAATCCAGTCCTGTTGACACTTCACAATTCTACTTGTTGTCAACTTATCACGGAAACACGTCACTTAAAACCATGATGTTCCACCTCTAGCCCCTAACGTTAGTCTCACACACATCGTTTAAGGTAAGATGTAATTAGCATGAGCCCCTTAAGTCTCTTTTAAATCTTTTAAGAAATATTTTTATTTATTTGTTTGCAAGAAGAGAGAGAAATCAAGAGAGAGAATGGGCGCACCGGGGCTTCTAGCCACAACAAACAAACTCCAGAAGCAGTGCCACTTTGTGCATCTGGCTTCACATGGTTGCTGGGGACTCGAACCCTGGCCGTCAGACATTGTAAACAAACTCCTTTAACAGCTGTGCCATCTCCTCAGATCCTTTTAAAACTTTTCATTGACAACTTCTCTAAATACAAACAATATACCATGATCCTAGGAATCCCATCCCACTACTCTTCCTTTTCTCCTTCCCAAATCCCCCCTCCACGGAATCTCTCTTCTTTCCAACTAGCCCTCTCTCTGTTTTGATGTCATCATTTTTTCCTCCTATTATGCAGGTCTTAGGTAGGTAGCATCAGCCACTGTGAGGTCATGAATATCAAGGCCTCTTGTAATCACTCCTCCTCTTCCTTTGGTTCTTACACTTTTTCCACACCTTTTCTACACTGGTCCCTTGGAGGGCGTCATAGAGATGTCTCATTTAGTGCTGAACACTCCACTGTCACTTTTCAACACTTTGTTGAGATTTGAGCCACCCCCGTGGTCACTGCTGTTGGAAAGAGAAATTCCTCTAACAAAAGTGAGAGTAGAATTAATATATGGGCATAGCACCAGCACTTAGAGGACAAATTTGGTGTGCATAATAAATCCATTTATTCAGATAATAGTCCTGGTTTCCCGACTAGGGCTTATGACCTCCGCAGCCATAGACTTTTCATTAGGACCAGTCAGAAATTCCCTTCCGTGGAGTGATCCTCAAGTTCAATCAGAGAACAGTTGGCTTCTTCCACAAGAGACGTGTCACCATGGCACCGTTGGTACATTTGGCCTGGCTAGCCGGCTGTAAAGCTCGCAGGGTCCTCTGCTGGTTAACACTGTTGATGACTTTTCTCCCACAGCAGTCTACATTACAGGCCTTTTCAGCATCCTGACAGCTAGTGCCAGCTCACCTGCAGCTTGATTTCTTGGTGACCTGCAGCCCAAGCATGCGGAGTCTTCAGCAATAGGGTCTTACCATCTAGTTCTTCTGGGCGACCAGGAGCCTCAACAATAGTCTGTAATGTTTTGGGGGCATCGGGGACCTCCCTGGCCAACAACTTGCTGGAAAGTACCCTACCTCTCAAAGTGGATTTTTTTTTTCTAATAGCAATCTATGGCTTTTGGGTACAACATTCTCTATCTCCAAAGATACTTAAGTCTTAAACATTGTTCAAAAGTCTAAATTCCTTTCTGAGATTCAATCTCTTAACTGTGAGTTCATGTAAAATCAAAAGCCAAGTTACATGCATCCAATCTACAGTGGAGCAGACTAAACACTCCATTACAAAAGGGAGGAACTGGGACATCCTAGAGAAAGACTGGGCCGAAGCAAGACCAGAACGCAGCACGGCAAACAGGCCTTGCAGCTCCATGTCTGGCATCAGGATCATATGATGGAATTGTCTGGGCTCCATCACAGTGTCCTTGAGTCACACCACCCACCGGTGCTGGTGACTAGGATACCTCTGACCTCTCTCCCACCAGTCCTCCATGCACACATTCCTCCACATGTATCGACAGTCCTGGCATATCCACCGTCCTGGCTCATTGCAACATAGACTTCACCTGCACACCTCCACACAGTGGCCTTTTAGGACTCCTTTGCAGAGACTCTGGACCTTGACACACATTGTCTGACCTCAGTGGCTTTCTGAACTCTTGACTGAGCCTCTTTTACCATGTAACTCCTGAACTTAGCATCATGAAAAAACCAGCACTGTGTGGACAAAACTCCAAGTACTGCACCAGCTGAGTCAGGGTCTGGTTCCGTCCACCACAGCCACCATGGCTGCGCCTGGGAAAGCGCTTCCAGAGTGAGTTGTCTTCAAGTGAGGAAGCCCTTGACTGCTGCTCTCAAGTCTGACTCGCTCCTTCAAAATGGACTTACATTTTCACAAATTAGAGCTCTGCCTGGTGGAGCCTAGCTCTCAGGAACCTTTCCTACCATCCCTGAACTGAGTATGAAATTCCTGTCAGAATTCTAGCATTCCAAGACCTACCAGAACCTTGGCTTATGGCTTTCTAGGACTTCTAAAGTCCACAGTTCCACATTCTTTCCACAGCTTTCTTCCATTGATGACCCTGCTTTGGAGTACAATTTTCACTCTTACTTCTCTTGTCATCATGGTAAGATACGTGACAAAAAAAAAAAAAACAGCTTAAAGGAGGAAGAGTTTGGCTTAGCTCACAGTTTGTAGCAAGAGAGGCATGGTGGTAGGATGTGCCTCAGGAAGCAGAGAGAGGTGAACACTAGAGATCATCTCACTTTCTCCTCTTTGATTCAGCCTGAGATCCCTGACCATGGGGTTGTGAGAGCCCACACTCAGGGTAGATCTTCCATCCTCAGTCAAACCTCCACTGTCAGGTGTCTGGGTGATTCCAAATCTAGCCAATCTGACAATGAACATGAACCATCACAATGATTTACTATGAGGTGGACAAACTCCTACTGTGACGGTAACCTGTCACCCTTGGGGTAGGGTGGACCTGAGCCTCACTCCTCCTATACAGCCCTCAGGTAACAGGGACCCCTGAGGTAACAGGGACCTTATTAACTCTTACTCTGAGAGGACTTATGAGCCATCCTTTAAGGAACTTGGGACAAATTTTCTAATGCGTGATAGTGTTTATGGTTCTATTCATGATACACTGGTGACATGGAATTTCACCTCCCTGTTGACATTTTAAACAATGTCCTCCTGTTACACACACACACATACATACACACACATATGCACACATGTATACACACCCACATACACACACACACTCATACACACACACACACATACACACACACTCATACACCAATCTCCACAGCCATAGCTACATCTATATCTGTGATGTCAAGTTCAACTTTTATGCAAAAAAAAAAGTCTACTTAGGAGAATAAAACAAAAGTAGGACCCATGAAAGTTCTGGTTGTTCTGGTTGTGAATTGGCAGACAGCAACTAGCTGGCAGGCTGCTGGGGTCAGGACTGTGATGTGGGCAAGGTACCTCAGCCGTGGCTTGGTGTCTGGGTGGGAAACAAGTAGACAAGCAGACTTTCAATCTCTCTCCCAGTGCAACGACACCGAAACTGGACAATTAGGACACCTAAGAATAAGGCCTCAGTTCACTTCTAATTCTCTCTCTCTCTCTCTCTCTCTCTCTCTCTCTCTGTGTGTGTGTGTGTGTGTGTGTGTGTGTGTGTACACACAAGATTCTGAGGTAGGACAAAAAACCTGAAATCCACAGTTAGATCTTGTGTGATATGGTGGATTGAATCAGATGGTCCCCATAAACTCATGTGCTGAGAATGCTCAGTTCCCAGCTGAGGGCGGTGGGTGAGGTGGAGCCTTGGCACAGGAGGAGTGATGTTTGCGGTAGGCTTAGGGGTGCAATTGTTAGCACTCACCCCCATCACGACACTTGCCAGAGCTTAGCTCACTCTCCTGCTGGTGTTTCCCACCTGCTGTGGTGAGGAGGTGACGCCCAGCCTCTGCTCACCCATGACTTTCCCTGCCATCCGGAGGCTTCCCCTGGGAACCAGAACCCAAAATAAACCCTTTCCTCCTGTCAGCTGCTTCTGGGCAGGCGCCTTATCCCATCAACAGAAGAAAGTTACAACATGCGGTTGAGGTTGGACTTCAGTGAAATAAATTTGATTTCCTAGCTGAGTCATGTCAAGGACAGAAGATGAAGTTTCATTTCTCTTGGCGTGAGCAGGTCAAGAGGCACTGGAGAGAATGTCAGACGCCACGGTCTGGGGACAGGTGAAGCTGTCTGATGTCTGCACGCTCCCCCTTGGGACTGTATCTGTGAGCCCCGTGGCCCCCATGAGGTCAAGGGCACCTCGCTGTTTGGAGGGAGAGCAACCACATCAAAGACTGAGCAAGCCACAGAGATGAGCCTGGAGAAAGAGAAAAGAAGAAAATATGTCAAATCCCGTCATCCACATGACATGCCTGGACTTCACCTTTTCATAGGAAAGACAAGTGGCCGTGCCAGGCTGCTGTTGTATGTAAGGTTCCTCACCCTCTGCCGTCACAAAAGAGCTTTTCATTAGAGTTTTCCACAGCTGAGCGCACAAGCCAGAGAGTGAGGTACCTGGCGGCTGACCCAGGCAGCAGAGCTCCTCCGCTTCCAGCCTCAGATCCTGTGAACACTGCAGTTTACCTCAAGCCTCCATGTCCTTTGGTCTTTCTTGATCAAAGGGAAACTTGAGCCTGTCATAGTTCCAGATGATAAGCCCTGGGGTGGGGGGTCGAAGCAGGCAGGCTCCAGGCGGGGGTGTGCACACCCCTTGGGGACGTGAGCCATGTTCAGTCCTGGCTGGTCAGAGGGAGCCAGGGGCTTCCCTGCTCTTTGGGAAGAGAAAGGAGTGAAGGGGGCTGCCCAAGGGGAAGGGGAGGAGACAGTGGTCTGCACCCATTGGCTTGGGCTATTCGGTGCGGAAGAGGGACTGCCAGGTAAACAAGATGAACGTGACGGCACGACTGACTATTCCTTGGATACCAAGTCAATGAGTTCATTATCATTGTAAGAACATTGCTCATGTCAAACGGATGCTCTGCGTAGACGAACAGATGACAAATAAGTGGTCCCCACAACCCTGGTGCCTCTGAGGATGGATTTGGGGTCTGAGAACCCAGCAAGCGTGTCCTGGATGTGGCCTGGCTGATAGCAGGGCACCACCAACAGTGAACTTCTGCACCCCTGGGTCAGCGTTTACTGACACCTGATGCCTAGTCTCTTCAAAACTGCAGGATGATAATTGGCATATACACTTATGTGCTCCTCCAGAAAAAAAGTGACATCATAATGGCAAATTCACCTTTCTTCTTTTTCAAGGTAGGTTCTCACTCTAGCTCAGGCTGACCTGAAATTCACTATGTAGTCACAGGCTGGCCTCGAACTCAGGGCGAGCCTCCTACGTCTGCCGCCCCCTACGTCTGCCTCCCGAGTGCTGGGATTAAAAGCATGTGCCACCATACTCAGCTGAAAATTCACATTTTTTGCATAGAGACAGTATTCTTATTTTTCTTATCTGTAAAGAAGTTTCTATACAAGAGAGCTAGTTTCCAATGACTGTGAATTCTCCTATTCAGATGTGCTTTGTGGTAACATAGCCTCCAGATTGCTTCAGGGTTTTCTGTCCTCAAGCGTCCTTGAGACCTGGGCTTGTGGCTTTAGGGGGCTGGGTGAGATGGGGCAGAAATAGTCAAGGAGACACATGGGTAGACAATCTCAAGCTTCCCTCTCTGTGGATCCCAGGGCAGCTCACAACTGGGAGATGAAGAAATAAGCTCGTGAGTTCTTTCCTGTTGATCCACAACCAAGCGCAAGGGCAGTGTTGGAGAAGGAGGAAGGTCAAGGTGACTTGGCATTGACATGTGTTAAGGTTCCGTTGCTAATTAGACAACACTCTTATTGAAGACCATATGTGCTTTGATGACTGTCCAGTAGACGCCTTGCAAGCAGCACGGAACATAGGAACTGTGATTCTAAGGTAGCCTCACAACTGCTCATCAGGGATTCAGAGAAGAACCAAAGGAATGCCAGAGATGCCTGCTGCCTTGGGGAGATGCCCGACACCTCTCCACAGACAGCAGTCCCACACAGCCTGTCCTGGGATGCTTCAGGCATGGTGGCATACGGCCTGTTTTAAAAGAATGAATTTTCCTCCAGAAAGCAACAGCTAAGCCTCATGAAGGAAATTTCAATATTGCCTTAATGCTTCTCCAAATACGTGAGTCAAAGAAAGATCCCCCTAATGAGTACTTTCTGTTTTTCATTTTATTTATTTTAGAATAGTGGAAGAGGAAATGGCAAGTAATAAATGATACTAAAAAAAAGGGACTGGATGTGATGGCACATGCCTTTAATCCCAGCACTCTGGAGGCTGAGGTGGAAGGATTGCCATGAGTTCATGGCCACCCTGGGCTATAGAGTGAAGTTCCAGGTCATCTTGGGATAAAGTGAGATTCTGCCTCAAAACAAAAAATGCTGGAGGATGGAGAGAGGGGGAGGAATTTCCTTCCATGCTCTTCCTCTTCCACAGTGTATCTATGGATCCATACAAGTAATTGGAAATCACCACAAAAGATGGTTGACATATTAGATGCCAACTATATACTTGTTGCTATTGAAGCAGTCTGCCTAGAATAAATATTTAAAACTCCCTGTCATGATCCACTTTTTAAAAAAATATTTATTTGTTTGCAAGCAGAGAGAGCGAATGGGTGTGCCAGGGCCTCCAGCACTGCAACCAAGCTCCAGACGCATGCGATACCTCGTGCATGGGTCCTGGGGAATCGATCCTGTGTCTTTGACTTGCACACAAAGCACTTTAGCCACTGAGCAATCTCGCCAGCCCATAGTCCACTTTTAGAAGCAAATAGACGTGTGTGGAAACCAGAACATGGGTCTCATTTCTCTGTCTGTTTAAGAGGACATCAGAGGACCAATGAGAGTAAGTCATTCCGGACTCTTACTGGAGGGCACTAAGTTCCTATCCCATAGACCAGCCTCTGTTCAGCATGCTGACACGCTTTCATGCTGAAAGTTAAAAGGAATTATCTGAATGCCAAAATAGAAATCAACAACCGCTAGCCCACCAATGTTGTCTGAACTTTGCTTAAGAAATCATGGCAATCCCAAACTCATTTTGGCCATTAAATTAAATTGCATGGGCAACACGTTTGAAAAATTTGAGGTGCAAATATTTACCCTGAAAGGAAGTCAATGTTTTGAGAAGGTTGAATGTAGGTAGGCAGGACGATAGACATGAAGACCAGATGAAAACAGCCCAGTCATTACGCAGACAGGTATAAATGCTGCAAGTACAGCTCTGTGAGGCTGGACCCTTGGAGCTGATTCCAGCTCCACAATTAAATATCCACACAGGAACTCCTGAGGAAAGCCTGCGAACTGTTCTCTCCCTGTTTACTTCCTCAGCAGCGACCAGGTGGGCTGGGCCACTGCCTTCCCCAGGTGAGAGCAGATCCACAGTGGCCTGTTCCCCCGAAGCTCCTGTCCCCTCCCTCCCCCCACAGCTGTGCTCTGAAGGCTCCTGTCCAAAGGGTCCTGCGGCTCTCAGGCTGCTGAGGGGCCCCAGCAGGAAGGAGAAAGTCCATGCCCTCACACCACAGTCCTCGCCTCACTTCACCTGGTGGCTGGACAAGGCCATGGGAGAATACCCGTGACCTTTCCTGAGGAAACGTGGACACAGGGAGTACACTGGTGCCCTCCCCTTCATATATCTGGCACCTGGTTCAGGAGGGGCTGGCACCAAGCCTGGTGTCCACCTCACAAAAGACAACTGATGAAGCTGGAGAGATGGCTTAGTGGCACATGTGTCTGGAGTTTGTCTTCAGTGGCTGGAGACCTTGGTATGTGCTCTCTGTCTCTCTCTCTTTCTCATAAATAAAAGTCAGGAATTTGCAAGTCTGGTGTCAGATGGACTCTGCCATGGAAGAGTTTTACACCAGAGAAACTGGTAAGACTTCTGGTACTTTTCTTTCTTTCTTTCTCTTTTTTAATTATTTTTATTTATTTGAGAGAGAGAGAGAGAGAGAGAGAGAGAAAGAATGGGCCACTGCAAAGAAACTCCAGACACATGTACCACCTTGTGCATCTGGCTGACATGAGTCCTGGGGAATTGAAGCCTGCGTCCTTTGGCTTTATAGGCAAGTGCCTTAACCACTAAGCCATCTCCCCAACCCAACTTCTGCTGCTTTTCAGGGGAGTCCCTTTACCTTAACACCAAACTTCCCCAGGAGCCAAAAAATAATTCCCTCTGCCCAGAAGCTTTTCCTTGCACAGACACATGTGCAGGAACTTATGTTATGAACTTACGTTCGTTTCGTTTGGCACTGATAATAAAGTCGCTGTGTGCATCCACACTTTGTCATCTATGGGAATAGGTACAGCAGGGAGCAGATCGATCAAGGTATAAACAGATGGGGGGGGCTGGTTACCATGGTTGCCAAACTGAGAGGCCAGAGTAGGCGTGTCTACTTGGCATGATGGTCTCTGGTGATGCTAGCAGCAAGACAGAAGGTCTCTCTACCACAGACGAGATGTGAACATACCTTGTCGTTTGCAGACGTGGTGGGGTTGGGTGGAATTTATCCACAGAATCTACTTGTAGGCAGAAAAGGGAAGAAAAATCTGACCTGGGGCTGGTCAAGGCTCCTTTCTAATTTCCTCTCTTTGTCTCCCTGTCTGGATCATAGCCCTGTGCCCAGGGAACGTTTATGTCAGTGTCCCTTTGGTCATGAGAAAATGATATCTCCAGTGAAGGTAATGCCCGGCCCAGTTTATGAGACTTTGTGTGCTCTGACGCTTGGACAGAATGGAGCAAACCTGGTAAATATGAGTATGTTGGCTTATGCCCTCGGGGCTGTGCTGGGTAGACACTGTTGCCACGTCTCCTCAGGACCTAGGCAGTAGCCGTGGAGCTACGGGTCTTGAGTACCATCTTGCACTTCCTGGTCAGTGGGTCTTGGTCAAGAGTTTCTGAGTCCACCTCTCGGGGCAGGTGCCCAGGGAACTCTCTATCAGCATAGCCACATTCCTGTGGCCCTGGGGACTCTTGGATGCCACCATCAGCCGTGAGAATAGGGCACTGCTGTCAACAGTGCTGAGTGCCATCTGCATCCCATGTAGGACTAAGACAGAGGACGCATGCATGACTCTGTTCAGGAGGGAGCGCCTGTGGAGATGCAGGGTTGTGGCCTGACGGCTGGACCGCAGAGCGCCCACACTGCAACTGTTCTCCTGGGGACCCAGGAGGTGCGGGACTTAGCTCAGTAGCTGCGAGTTAGCTTTCCCCGCTCCTATGCCAGCTGACAGTGAGAGCAGACATGCACAGGGAATGCCACGAAGACCTGCAGGGGGCCAGTGTGAGGCCAAGGATTCAGTTAAAGAGACATCAGAGAAGAGGCTCTCAGAGTACACATCGGCCTGGAGGAGATGTAGCGGCCGGGCATCAGGGAGAGCCTTCTGCTATAACCTTCACCACTGTGATTGAGATACATTTTCTTTTCTTTTTAATTTCTTAAATAATTTTTTATTGGGCTGGAGAGATGGCTTAGCAGTTAAGGTGCTTACCTGCAAAGTGTAAAGACTCATGTTCGACTCTCCAGATCCCATGTAAGCCAGATGTCCAGTGACGTGAGCGTGCAAGGTTGCAATGCACACAAGGAGGCACGTGCATCTGGAGTTCAATTGAATGACTGGAGGCCTTGGCACATTAATTCTCTCTCTCTCTCAATCTCTCTCTCTCTCTCTCTCTCTCTCATACACACACACACACAGAGAGAGAGAGAGAGACCCATAAAAAGAGGCCAGTCTGTTGAGCTTGCCTCAAAAATAAAATGCATAAAATAATGATTTTTACTGATTTGCAAGGAGAGAGAGAATGGGCATGTCAGGGCCATCTGCCACTGCAAATGAGCTCCAGATGCATGTGCCACTTTGTGTATCTCGCTTTATATAGGTACTGGGGAATCAAACCCAGGTCATCAGGCTTTCTAAGCAAGTGCCTTTAATGCTGAGCCATTTCTCTAGCCCAGTACATTTTATTTATTCACAAGTTTAGTATCTTATTTGGGAGTCGTTACCATAAGTTAACTTAGGTCTGTAGTAATAGTTTTTCTCCCAAACTGCCTTTTAATAAAACTGATGCATGGAGTTGGCGGCTGTGGATTGTCACTGTCCCTCAGTGCAGACGCCTGTCCACCGCATGTGATTTCCACTTTTCTGATGCATACATTCAGGCAGACAGGGCTCCACTCTATTTGTGTGTGCCCATTGTGTGTGTGTGTGTGTGTGTGTGTGTGTGTGAGCATAGGCCCCTTGGCATTGACACAAAATCCTGAACTCCACTACTCAAATGATTGCATATAGTACTTTTATAGAATGCTGGAAATATAGCAGATTAGTAGATGTGAATCACCAAGGCTTTATTCCCAATACAAAGAGAGAGAGAGACAGAGAGAGAGAGTGACAGAGAGAGAGAGAGAGAGAGAGAAAGGGAGAGAGAGAGAAGGAGAGAGAGTGACACAGAGAGAGAGAGAGAGAGAGCGAGAGAGAGAGGGAGAGAGTGACACACACACACACACACACACACACAGAGATAGAGAGAGAGGAGAGAATATGCTTCCATAGTGGAATTACAAAATTTTAACCAACTCCACTTTCCTCATGTTCGTTTACTGCTGAGGACTCCGAGTTTGCACTTCTTCCAGCCAGGACCATTGTACTGGTTTCGTGGTCGGGCTCCTTGGGATCAGGGTATGATCCAAAGTCCTTGTGGGGACAAAGCACCCTGGGCCCTGGTGAGGGGGGCCATGGGGGTCACTGGGAGCTTTCCTTACATGACATTGGGGGACTCTTCCAGGGGGATGACGGGCTCATGCTGGTCCAACCATTGTAAGGCTGCAGTGGGCTTCATTAGATTTTCAGCTTCAATCTCCTTTCAGATAGTAGTTGTGGAGAAAATCTGTTTAAAAGAAATATTCCGCTGCTGATCCTGTAGAACAGAAGGCAGGCTCGCCTTCAGCACCCGAGGCGCAGTTGTGATTTTGTTATTCTGTACTGAGAACAACTAAATTCATGCCCACCTCAGGAAAAGAAGTAAGAAAACAATTAAAGAAACTTTTTGCATAGTGTGGGGAGGACGCTGCCCTACATCCTTATCCAGTCAGTGATTCACCATGTTCTGACTTCAGGAAACATCACTTTTTAAAAAGATGGGGGAAGAAATTGATGTATTCTTAAAGATATTGTCTGGGCTGTCATTATAAATAAGAAATGTATGGATTTGAAACGCACAGGGCTTCCTATTTGCACAGGAGAGTGAGAGGGACATCATTTTCTGGCAGTTGGGCAAAAGAGAGGCCATTATGAGCGTCCAGGCCTCCTTGGGAGGGCACCCCAGGTGCCACTGCACCCTCGGGTTTTCTTTTCTTTGCTATTTTGTTTTTTATTTATTTATTTTGGTGTTTTTTTTTTGAGGTGGGGTTTCACACTTGGTTTCTTGAGCATGCAGGGTGAACAGCGGCTGCCTGTGTACACGTGGAAATAACCACTGTTCACTTCACAAAGACTTCATAAACCATTCCCACTTCTTGTCAGGACAGACGAGGAGAAATTTGGTTTTCTCCAGCAAACTTGGCTCCCAGCTGTGCTGTGCAAGTCAAAGAGGAAGAAGTAATTGTATTCGACCTCAAAACTGAGCTCCCAGCTGACACCGTGCATTAACAGTGTCGCAGAGCCTCTCTCTGTGTTAGAAACACCACTTGCTACTGCTGAAATCAAACCTTTTACAATGGCCTCCTCACAGGTGTGGGGGAAGCAGATGAAAACAGAGCCCCTCCCAGGACAGGCTAGAGCTGCCGCTTGATAGGGTTCATAGTCCGCAGCCCTCCACCCCTGTAGGAAGGGACGGTGACGGCGTGTGTGCCCCAATGTGCCTGGAACAGCCTTTCATTTCTCCAAAGACCTCAATTACAAGTTAATCAGTGAGGCTTGCTCAGTTGTGAGTATGTGGCATTCACATTTAAAAAGCTGTCTCCTGGACTGGAAAGATGGCTTAGCACTTAAGGTGCTCGCCTTCAAAGCCTAAATGACGCAGCTTCGATTCCCCAGTACTCACATAGGCCAGACGCACAAGGTGGTGAATGCATCTGGAGTTTGTTTGCAGTGGCTGGAATCTCTGGTATGCCCGTTCTCCCTCTGTATCCCTGTATCTGCCTCTTTCTTTCTTTCTTTCTTTCTTTCTTTCTTTCTTTCTTTCTTCCTTTCTTTCTCTCTCTCTCTCTCTCTCTCTCTCTCTCTCTCTCTCTCTCTGTGTGTGTGTGTGTGTGTGTGTGTGTGTGTGTGTCTGTCTGTCTCTCCTTCTCAAAATAAATAAATGAAATAAAAGGCTATGTCCAAGACTACAAATTTCCCAGTTGCTCTCACTTGAATTTCTCCTGGACAGTGGCTTAAAGAGGGACTGAATCCCTCAAATAAGAACTTTGTCCACAAACATCTGGCGCCCTGGCCCCAGGCGTGAGCTTTGTCTCTAACCTTAAGGACCAAAACCACACTGCGCAGGGCCATAGCTGTCTAGTCAGGCTGTGGACTGCAGTGAGATGCCCAAGAAGAAAACGGCCTCCCAGGACACACAGGCAGAGCTGGCCTAGGGGAGCCTGGCTTTTAGGGGGCGGGGAGTGATGGACAATGCTGATGGAGACATTTAGAGTACAGAAAAGACAGCTCACAGACCTTCCTTATAACCTGTTGCTTTGAGAGCTGGGGAGATTGTTTAGTGGTTAGAGTGCTTGACAGAAATGGTGACATGTACTTGGAACCCCAGTGCTTGTGAGATGGAGACAGGTGGGCACTTGGGACTCACTGGCCAGTAAGTCCAGGCCAGTTTGAAAACTCCAGGCTAGTGAGAGACTCAGTCTCAAAAACAGGTGGACAGACTGCACTGCTGAGGAAGGACTCCTGGGGTTCTCCTTCCCCACCACACACTACATGCTGTTCCTCCCCTGGTCCCTTAGGGGGAGAGGGGAAGGGGTCAAGCTATGAGGGTAAAACCCTCTCCATGTAAATTTGAGGTGTTGCATTTTAAACGCAAATACTTCCAAGGTTAACCAATGCATTGCTCTTGAATTCTGTTTTTCATTTCTCTCCCAGCATTTGGAGCCGTCTCTTTCGGCATTTGATCTGACACACACACTTTCTCTGTCTCTCTCTCTCTCACACACACACAAGCACTACAATGACAGTGCCACATCACATTCTGACTTAACAGATTTTTTAAAAAAAGATACAGTTGATCGTTTTTACAATTTAAAAATGCCAACTTAAAAACAACAGCGCTGAGGATATGAGTATGCAAATTGCACCGTTAACAAAATTTACACATAAACGAGAACATTTTTCCCATCATGGTTCTTATTATAAAGAAACACTGGCAAGTAAATTATCTGCAGAAGACTATAATATAAAAATGTATTAAAAGCTGTACAAAGTAAATTGAAATGTCAAACATAGTTATTTATATTAAAACCCGACTTAACCCAGAAAAACAGGTGATAAGCCCTTCCCACGCTGTCTGCGGACACTGGAGAAGCTGAGGGCCCCACTCTGGGTGGTAGGGTCAGTGACTGTTTGCTGAGTTCATGAAGGTCAGTATGTGCCTTGTTTTCATAAGTCACATCCCAGAGCGCGTGTCTTTCAGCAGAGTTCCCAAGCCACCTTCTCCTCGGCAGCACATCTCGGCCCCAGGCAGCTTAGTGGTGTTACTATAAACGCCAGTCTAAACCTGAAAGGAAACTTCTGGTCTGAAGATGCTACTTGTTCCAGAAGCCCTCTCTGCCCTCCTTTCCCTCCCCCTGTCCCCTCCTGCCCTTTCTCTTGAACACTTTGGGGTGCCCAGCCACGCCCCCAGGGCGACTCCAACTGTCCCCAGACAATGGGGTCCCAGAGCATAAAGCGTGTCTCGGTGACAGAGGGCCCCACCCACCGGAGCTTTTCAAGTGGACGGGAAGTGGTGTCCCCTGAGCGGGACATGGCTGGCTTGCTGGACCCTGACAACCAGCCGTGTGTGCGCTGCGGTGTGTCCAGCCTTTGTGTGCCGGACACAGCGTCCTGCCGGGGCGCCCCCGCTGCGCAGCCGCTCTGGGAAAGCAGCGGGCTGAGCAGAAAGGCTCGCCTCGCCGGCCCCTGACTCCTAACATCTAATTTCCTGAGGGCCCTTCCCTGCCGTCACGGGGAGAATGGAATTGCACCAGCTCTGTGCAGCTCTGGGGAAGCTCTGCCTGTTTCTAACAGAGCCTCTGGCGACCACGATGCAAGCATCTTGTGTCACATCAGATGTCAGACCCTCCAAATGAGGCTGGGCGTCGCTGCTCTGGAGAGCACCAACCCAGGAGAGAAACTGTCACCCCGGCGCTTCACAGGAGAAAATCTTCATTTACCTGCCCCTCATCCCGCCAAACTTTGGGGAAAACTTTGAGAGAAATTGGGTAGAGCTTTGAGAGGCATTTTCTTGCAGCTAAGAAAATCGTACTCAGCTTTACCCTGGTTATTTTAAAGAATTTTATTTATTTATTAGAGAGAAAGAGAGAATAGATACACCAAGGCCTCCAGCCACTGAAAACGAACTCCAGATACATGTGCCACCTTGTGCTGCTGGCTTACGTGGGTAATGGGGAATCAAACCACCTGGGTCCTTAGGCTTCACAGGCAAATGCCTTAACTGCTAAGCCGTGTTTCTAGCCCCTTGCCCCAGTTTTTACGATAATTCAGAGCATGTTATAGAACTCAGACAGGCAATGTTCTCATGGATGCATCCAAAACTCACTGTGATCGCTTCCCATCACACAGAGGATGGTGATGGCATCTGCCCCTTGCCAGCCAATGTATCATGGCATCCACAGCCTGTGACTCTGCTGGGCCTCGGCTGGCAGATGGTGGTTTTCTGACTGTGAAGTGTTGAAGACCCTGGGAGTTCCCCTCTTAGCACTGGCTTGTGTTAAGAGGATCTCAGGACAACAGTCCCTAGTCATGACCTTGCCTTAAAGTCTCCTCTCTGGTCATTGACACAGACTGTCAAATTTCTAAAATAGCAATCTACAAGAAAATAATTAGTCATGTTATCAACTCATTTGCCAAGATGCCATTTTTTACTTTTTTTTTTTTAATGGAGTACACCAATACGTATGCGTACACACACACACACACACACACACACACAGATTGTGTGTTCATTTTGCCACCAGACATCGTGTACCCACAAAAGGAAGTCTCTGTGGTGGACTCTGTCCATATCAACATACCTGCATGCATTAGGAGCTGGAGGAGAAACGCATATGAACAGTTGGCAAAAGGCCCTTGTGGGTCAACCAATGACGTTGAGGAGGCGATGATACATTTTCAAGCCAGTGGGAAGATTGAAGGGAGGAACGTGACACTACAGAAAGGAGGCCGCAGTCACACAGGAAGCGCAGCATGCTGCAGGGACCGTGAGGGTCCCACCGGCCAGCAGCAGAGGTTGAAAGTAGGAGCACATCTGTCATGGAGGAGCCACAGGTTCCCAGTGCTCAGAGGCATTGCCAGGAGGGACAGCCTGTGGAAACACTTGCGTGCACAGGGCGTGCTCTGGTGTGCCCCCGTGTAGAGTGGGGACGGCCCCAGGAAGTGGACAGTGGCCAAAAGTTGGGGGAGTCCCTCAATGCTGAGCAGTGACCCTTCCATGGTGTAGGAAAGGGTATAGGCACCGAGAAAGCGATTAAAGAGGCAAAGGGCATGGCCCTGGCACAGTGGGCAGGAGCTTTGTAAGCAGTGTTCCAAGGTGGATTGAGTTGGCTGATCTCAGACGATCCTGAGAGTCAGTAACGATGGTGTCGCTGAGCATGGGTAGGGAGAAGGTGTGGACTGCACACAAGAGACCCCACAGTGTCTCTGAGGCGGAACCAACCCATGAGGCTTGGAGATGAATGGACGGGGGACTGGATTCCCAGCTGGTGATGGGCAGATGGAGGAGTGAAATCAGAAACTGGAGAGGACTCTCACAGGGGTGGGGCTGGGCCTGGGAGAGCCACAGGCATGGGGTAGAGGTAGGGGTTATTTAGACACAACTCTGGGATTCTGAACTTCAAGTTGGGGTTTGGGGAAGGACTGGAGTCATGTCTATAGCTGGGTTGGGGCTGACCAGAGAGCTCACAGAAGTAGAAGAAGGGATACCTATGCCAGTAAGGACAGATGTCTGCACTCTTTCATGTGTAAAAGCAGAGAGAGGGTTGGAGAGATGGCTTAGCAGTTAAGGCACTTGCCTGCAAAGCTCAAGGACACAGGTTCTATTCCCCAGCATAACCCAGATGCACAAAGTGGCACATGCATCTGGAGTTTGTTTGCAGTGGCTAGAGGCCCTGGTGCACCCATTCTCTCTCTCTCTCTTTCTCGCTCTCTCTCTCTCTCTCTCATAAATAAAATAAGTAGAAACTAAAAATAAATAAATAAGAAAAATAAAATTTTTTAAAGTGGAGAGAAATGGCCACGGGAGTGAAGATGACAACTGGCAGCAGAGAAAGGTGATGTGCAGGGAAAACCTGGCATCTGTAGCAGAGAAGAGTGAGAGGAAGCTGGGGGCTACTTGCCACAGAGACCTCAACACTGCCCTTGTCACTACCTAGAATCAAAGAGAAGAGGAAAAGGTCTGAGTGAGGGTGGGGTGGCGGAACAACCCTTAACAATGTTGTAGTAAGAAAAGGATTCCATCCCTCCCTCATTCGAGGACCATTTATAGAAGATGCCTCGTGTACTCACATGTCTCGCCCGATGCGAGACTAAGCCAGGAAAATGACAGCACCTCTGCCTTCGAGTGACTTAACCTGATCGAGAAACAGTGAGAGCAGGACTGGGTGGAACAGAGACATGTGCAGGAGCATCAGATTAGACCGTGTGGCTGGGGAGACATCCAGAAGGGGGGCTATGAGAACTGAGACTATGGTGCTCTAAGGTCATAGTGTGGAGAGGGGAGAGAAGGTAGTATGTAAGAAAAGACATGGGCCAAGGGGGCTGATGAGAAAGCTGGCCAGGGACCCTGCACTGGTACGTACATATGAAGTTTGGATAAAGACCTCAGGAGGAAGCTTCAAGAGGGAGGGAGATGTGATCTCATGTACACGTGTAAAGTGTCTTTCCACTGCTAAGTGAAATGTAATGTATTGATGGGGCGGGGGAGGGGTGGTAAGAACAAACCCTATGACAGAATCCTGGTAGGATATTTTGTATTATACAAGGTAATAACTGTCTCCATTTGGAAATAACACATTTGAGAGAGTGGTGAGATTCTGCTAGAAATAGTGAACAGATTAGAAGAGAAAGAACTAGCAAAATAATTTGAGAATGCGTAGACAGGAGGCAGGAAGTAAGCCACCCTACACAGCAGGGCCACAGGTTCACAGAAGTGGACCGATGTCACCCTGAGACTCCGAGGAAGACAAGCAGCGAGAAGACATTTGTCCTGTCAGCACAGCCTTGGCTTGTGAACTGGATAAGGTCTGTGTGGCTGGAGTATGCTAAACCTTATGTTAGATGAAAAGAATCAGACCTAGAGTATGGAGTAACTGCGCTTGAGGTGCGTTATGAAGGGTTTCTCTCTCTCAGACACACACACACACACACACACACGTCCTTTAGTAATTAACTGGAGTCACATGCATATGAAATTGGAAATTTTTCTTGGGAACATGACACCAAAGATGCCATTGCATCATGAATGCAAGTTCAACTCAATTTCTTAGCCTTTGATGTGAGAGATTTATTTAATCCTGAGTGAAGTTCTTAATGTTTACTAATTAAAAATAGAGTAGTTTTAGCTTCATAGAAAAGTTACCATCAGGGCTAGGAAGATAGCACAAAGGTTAAAGCTGCTTGCTCACAAAGCCTGCCAGCCTGCGTTCTCTTCCCCAGCACTCACATAAAGCCAGGTGCACAAAAGCGGTGCATGCTTTTGGAGTTCGTTTGCAGAGGGAAGAGACCCCGGTGTGCCCATTCTCCCTCTCTCAAATAATGAGTAGGGCTATTTTTAAACCGTTACACATATTCTGCAGCTTGTGTATCCACGCTGTGCACCTGCCCCCTGGTCTCACGTCTGTGGGAGTGGACAGAGCATGTGAGAACGCATGGACCCGTGCTGCTTTTCAGACATGCACTCCTCTCGCACCTCCCTCAGCTCCGACCCATCCGGACTCTGTCCCAGGACTCTGCTCAGCACACCACTCCACATTCGGTTCCCAGCTCCTGCAACTAGCCTCACTCTAACAGTCCCCTGGACTTGTTTCTCGTGACCTCTGATAGTTTTGAGAACTTAGGAGTTAAGCATTTCATCAAGCGTCCCTCAGCTGGGATTTGTGCAATATTTTACCTCTGAATTGACTGGGCTCGTCAGTTCCTGGGAGGAAGGGCTCAGAGGTGGAATTCTATTTGCCTCCCATCTCATTAAGGCTACATGCCATCAAGATCGCTTGCTGCCATTGATGATGACCTTGGTCACCTGGTGGAGGCAGCGTCCCTCAGGTCTCCAGCGCTTGGATGCAGCTGCATAGCTAAGTAGGGAGTTGTGGCCCAAACGTTACATGTAAGATTTGAGTTCTGCCACACTAGAGGTATTTCTGCACTTGCTGCCAGATAGGTTCAGGGAGTCAGAAAGCCACTTGAGTGACAGTTTGCCAAGTGGCTGCCTTTCCGTTAAACCAGCTCACCCGGAGGGACCAGGGCAAGTGTAACACTGGGAAGGACTGGAGACTGGGTGGGCGGGATGAGCCAGGGAATGTCCACTCAGCAGGACGGACAGTAGGTGGGGGCTCTACAGTTTGATAACTGTAGCTGTGCACATTACAAGGAACAACTGCTCTAAGATGAAATTAGATCAAATAATTAAAAGCTTGGATTTTTAATGAGCTCTTTCTTGTGTAGTTTGAAATATCAATGAAAATTCATCCTCTTGGGGCTGGAGAGATGTCTTAGTGGTTAAGACAGCTTGCCCTGTGAAGCCCAGGGACCCAGGTTCTACTCCCCAGAACCCACATAAGCCAGATGCACATGGTAGTGCATGCACCTGGAGTTCCTTTGCATTGGCTGGAGGCCCTAGTGCACACACACACACACACACACACACACACACACACACACACACATATTCAGCCTCTTCTCTGATTTGATAAATAATGTATTCATATGTGTAACCAGAATGTAGTTGTGGTGGTTTGATTCCAGTGTCCCCCATAAATTTGGGTGTTCTGAATGCTAGGTTCCCAGATGATGGAGATTTGGGAATTAAAGCCTCCTGGAAGGAGTGTATTGTTAGGGGCAGGCTTATGGTTGTTATAGCCAGTTTCCCCTGGCCAGTGTTTGGCTCATTCTTCTGCTACTGGTGTCTACCTGATGCTGGCCAGGAGGTGATGTCCACCCTCTGCTCATGCCATCATTTCCCCTGCCATCATGGAGCTTCCCCTTGAGTGTGTAAGCCAAAATAAGCCTGTTTTTTTTTTCCCCACAAGCTGCTCTTGGTTGGGTGATTTCTACCAGCAATGCGAACCGGACTGCAACACTAGTCATCCACTTATGAAATTTCACATTAATCATGTTTGTAATTTTGGTGGATAATAAGTTTTGCAGAAGTAGAAAGATTACCCCCCCCCTTTTTTTCAAGGTAGGGTCTCACTCTAGCCCAGGCTGACTTGGAATTCACTATGCAGTCTCAGGCTGTTCTTGAACTCATGGTGATCCTCCCACTTCAGCCTCCTAAGTGCTGAGATTAAAGGTGTGTGACACCACGCCCGGCCCATCTTTGAAAGTTTGGTTTGGTTCTATTTTAAATTTGGTCATTTGGTTTGTTTTATGATTCCTTTGGTGCTGTGAGGACTGTCTGGGTAGGAAACGTGTGGCTTCCTTGCCCAGTGTTGAGTGTCTTGGTCCTTCCGTCACAGAGGCTCCCCTGTATGAACTGGCCATTGTCCCCGGTGCTCCGCAGAGGGAATTTCATGTTTGTTAAGTGTGGTATTGCTCAACACCCTTCTCTGTGTTCACAGATATCTGTCAGCCCCTCCCCCAAGCTGGGTTGCATCATCCCACCCAAGGTCAGGATGCTTGGAACCCAGAGTCAACCTGGCACACTTCACGGTGCCATCCGTGCAAGCGTGGCAGAGTGTCAGCAGGCCTTGCTCCGCTCCGCCTGGAGCTTGCTGGTGTGGCTCTGTGACTGGCAGGCAGCAGCATCAAGAGGTTCCTCCAAAGTTTGTGGAAGAGAGAGTGGAAAGATTATAAAAGCCGCAGAGTGGGAGGGAATATCCAGAGACTTGTCCCCCACCCTATGATGACTGACTGTTACACTCACATCTCATAAGCCGTAAGCCCATGGTGAATACCTGCTATCCCAAAAACAAGGGCCCTCAGTGGAGTGGGGTCAGGGAGGAGGGAAAGGATGGCATCAACACATGATAATTAATAAAAAAAATCTGGACTTTAAAAGAAAAATAAGAGGCTAGAGAGATGGCTTAGCTGCTAAGATGCTTGCCTGCAGAGCTAAAGGACCCAGGTTTGATTCCCCAAGACCCATGTAAACCAGATTCACAAGGTGCATCTATTCATATCACCTGTCCCCTCTCCTGTACTCCGAGTGGGGGAAGCTGGGACCTGATGCTACAGTGAGGCCAGCACATCTCCAGAATCATCAGGTCCATAGCGAGGGGTTCCTGGGTTCTTTTCAGTTCCTTCCTCACAGAAGTTGGCTTTTTGTGACACAGACAGAGCTTTGCTGAGGGAGGACAAGGACGGAAGCACCAGATCTTGCAAAGAAGCCAGTGACTATCAAGGAAAGGATATGAAGCTACAAGAAGACAGCTTAGAAAGCCTGGGATCCCCTCGGCTCCGTGGAACACACACTGCCCCTCCTCCGGGTTAGGCTTCAAAGAGAGGATTTGAAAAAGAAAAGGCTCCCCATGTCCTGTGGAATGGGATGGGGTTATTTCCCTGTTCCTGCCTCCTATGCTCTTTAAAGGCCATGGGGCTGCTCTTCTCACTGGAACACCTCTCCTTAATCACTTAAAGGTGGGTGGAATTAGCCATCTCAGCAGGCACTTAGCAATGGGCAGGCCAGCAAGCCAATTAGGCGATTAAGCCATTAACAGCAGGGATGTGCATGTGAAAGCCAGTCTCCCCACTCTGGATTCTGAGAAAGGTCTAGGCTGGCTGTCCCTCAGAGCTTCAGAGATATCTAATCCACTTAGTGGGACAGCCTCTTTTCTTTGTTTCTTCTTGATTTCTCTCTCTCTCTCTGGGAGAAAAATAGAAGCTAAGTAGGGGAGGTTTTCAGGAGCCTTTGAACAAGTAGAATAACAAATGGCTGTGTTCAAAGGCATCTCAAGAAGGGCAGGGTTTCAATAACCAAAGATTAAAGTAACCCAAGCCAGTGGTCCAGGGGACACAATGGTGACTTGGGGCTTAGGGAATTGCTGATCAGATCATCAGGTGGATGTGTAACCAATGCCTTTGGATGTCCCTCTCTTAGACACTTTTACTTCATTGCTTAAATGAGGTGTCATTTCATGTTGTTTTCTCCTGAGGACTCTCCTAAGTTTCCTTCAAAGCGAGGTTCATAGCTGCAGAGAGACCCGCCCCTGACTGCCCCCCAGAACCAACAAATACAACCTTCTTCTTGGGACCCAGCCTCTGTCACCGAAGAGGAAGGAAGGAGAGGAGGAGGAGGAGAAGAGTGTTAGCTTTTAGAGCATTTCGTCACGAGAATGAAAAGCTGTGCACAGCAATCAACCGTGCGAAAG
Organism: Dipus sagitta; assembly: GCA_036346955.1. Classification (NCBI taxonomy): domain Eukaryota; kingdom Metazoa; phylum Chordata; class Mammalia; order Rodentia; family Dipodidae; genus Dipus; species Dipus sagitta. The sequence goes on from CM070792.1 coordinate 11,777,312, forward strand.
TCCCCGGGTCTTAGTGATGTCACCATCAGGAGCATTTCAACACTGACAGAGACAATCAATGGTGGTCCCGGGATTGAGGGGGTTCTGTGACCTGACTTCAAGCAGCTGCTGTGAACATGCCTGTCTCTCCTGGACAGTGAGCTGGGTCAAGTCCCCTCAGCAGGCCCGAGGAGCTGTTACTACCTTACCAAGGGCTCAGACCAAAAAGCTTCCAGGCTTCTGTGGAAGCCAATCTTATTTCAGATTGAACCACAAATCTTTCTCCGTGTGTGCTTGCTGGGTCTCAGTGCAGGGGAGCAGGGTAGTCTTGCTCCTCAAGGCTAGATCTATTGTTTTCTTTCATGAAGTTTGAGCTAGCAGGCAAAATTACGACCATCGTGACGTGTTCATACATGTGTGCCATTGTACTTTGCCCACATTCTCCTCTGTCCCTTTTACCAGTGCCCTTCTTCATGCTGTCATATTACATATATGTACATACAGACAGACATATGTGTTTAAATCAGGCTTGCATATATGAGAGAAAATGACACAGGGGTTTGCTGTGCCAATGTATCATACATGCCAACGCACTGATAATTTGGGGTGCTTCCATGTTCTTGTGTCACGAATTTGCTGAATGAAATCCACAAATAAGATATGGTTCAGAGAGACCGTATTATAGCTTAGAGTTTAAGGAGAGAGAGAGAGCTTTAAGGGAAGGGAAACTTAAGCCTAAAATGTGAGAGAAGGAAGGTATAGCAGAAAGAAAGAGAGGGCTTGAGAAGCCCACCTTGAGACTCAGGTTGGCGTTTCTTATGGATGAACAGTGGGTTTCTAAGTGAGGAAAACCAGGTTTGTAAAGTGGGGTGATAAGTAAGGATCGGAGACTCTGTCATTGTGGAAGGGTAGAAGGTTCTTCTAGAAATCTTTCCTGGAGGGTGTAACGTTCCACGGAAAAAAAAAAAATAAGGAAAAAAAATCCAGGTTCTCCTTGCAGGCTTAATGAAACTTCCTGCTTTTAGTCACGGGAAAAAACTACTCACTTTTGGGGTGCCATTACCCTAACTGATTATCCATTTTCTGTCTCCTATCAAAAACACAGCACTCAACATGGTGGTGCATACTTTTGATCCCAGCACCCGGGAAGTTGAGGAAGGATCACTGTGAGTTCAAGGCCAGTTGGAGACTACATAGTGAATTCCAGGTCAGCTTGGGCTCGACCTTGGAACAAACAAACAAACAAACAATACAGGACTGGGGAGGTTGCTCAGTGATTAAGGCGCTTGCCTGCAAAGCCTAACAGCCTGGGTTCAATTCCCCAGTACCCACATAAAACCAGATGCACAAATGGCATATACATCTGGAGCTCATTTGCAGCACCTGGAGGCTCTCGAGCGCCCATCCTCTCTCTTTCTCTCTCCTTGCAAATAAATAAATATGAAAAACACAGTGCCTGTCTTTCGGAGTCCAGCCCACTTCCCTCTCCAGCAATGACTCCGCTTCTCTCCCCTCTTCCTCGGTGAGCTGAGCTTCACTAACCGTGGCTCTCTAGGCTGACTCCGCATCTTACTGCTGGGAATAAAGAAGCAATGCCGTGGGTGTGCATGAAAGTACCTTTTTTGGGGCGCACACCCACGAGGGGCATCTCCAGGCCATGTGGAAGTTCTGGGTTCAGCTTTCTGAGAAACTTCTGTGTCGCTGTCCACAGTGGCTGAGCTTGTTTCCATCTCCACAGCAGGACGGCTTCCCTCCTCCTTCCTCGCACCTTTGTTAGTGTTTGTGGCTACCTTTCCTCATGACAGCCATATGATGATAGGGAGAATGATTTCAATATAACTTTAATTTGCTTTTCCCTAATGTCCAAGAATGTTGATTAATCCATACAGTTATTAGTCATATATGTGTGTATATACCACCACACCAACAATGATCTGTGTTTTCATTATATTGAATTCATTTGTTAAAGACTAGATTCAATCATCTCCTTTGGTAATTAATTCCTGAAGCAATTTACTCAACAATATACAGAACCCCTTGGATTCTGGTCAGAAAGTAGGTCTTTGAGGACTGGAGAAATGGCTTAGCCATTAAGGCACTTTCCTGTGAAGCCTAACGACTCAAGTTTGATTCCCCAGTACCCACATAAACCAGAGGCACCAGGGGGTGCATGTGGCTAGAGTTCATTTTCAGTGGCTGGAGACCCTGGCATGTCCATTCTCTCTATATATCTGCTTTTTATTCTCTCTCTCTCTCACTCTCTCAAAATATGTAAATAAAAAAGTACAATTTTAACAAAAGAAAGTAGGTCTTTAAGATAAAAGGCACCATTTCTGCCCTGGCAAGTCTCAAAATCTACCTGGGGACATCTACAGAGGCATGGGGCACTCCCTGAGGCCGGGTCTTCACCTAACAGAGGCTGTGTGTAGATGAGGAGTCTGTAGCAGGCTGGATCTGCGCAGCTGTTGCAGATGTAGCAGATGCGCAGTGTGCCACTGTCAGAGGGTCTGACTGGACACCGGGCTTATCTGAACATGGAAGTAAACTGATAGCTGCTGAAGACACACGAACGGTTCATCTCCACTTGAACTTGGTGAACCAGACAACAGACGGTTAGTGGGACAGCGCCAGGCTCTGGCTGACTGAGCTCCCTTCTGTGGCTGTGTAAGTCAGCTCTAGTCTTCACAACATTCTGGACAGAAGCGTGATAATTGCTAGGACTTGGCGCGGGTGTTCGTGAACTTGAGTGTGAACTCCAGTCCGGGGGCCATGCGTAGGAGCGAGGCTGCTGGACAGTGACTCTGCTCATGGACACACCGCCTTCCTCACTGCATACCTGGGAAATTGCTTGGGCTCCGTGCACATCTGTGTAGAGCAGGACACATGACTCATCTGCCCTCAAGCCTTTTGGCATCTTAGAGCGTAAGGAGATGCCCGAGTCTCTTTGAAGCACCGGCAGGTGTCTAGTCACACCGCAGGTTGGAGCTGCCTTTCAAAGCTGGCTTTGCCATCCCGGCCCCCACCCCCGACCCCGTATGACTGGGGACTTGTTAACAACACCAGAGTCTGTCTATGTCCCCTGCTTGCTTATTTCCTCCCTCGCCTCAAGGACGTATTGGGGAGTGTGTTTCTCTTCAGAGTCAGGGAGGCTCTGGGCTTCACACAGATCCTGCTTCCTGCCCCTAGTCTTCCTCAGCACACCAGCAGAACAGCATGCTGGAGGACTGCTCACACCGTGGCTTCCCACGAGGAGCTGGGGATGTCTGTCCTCATCCGCGGGGTCCCCTGCTCAATGGGAAGCGTTCTCTGAACATGGTAATATGAGTTGAATTTGCCAGAAAAAGAAAATACTCATTGACTGAGTAGAACTTTGTGAGAGCTGGGATGTTAGGAACTAAACTACTTTAGGCTGCCTTTACTCCTCTAAGCAGGAATTTATTGGCTGCTTCTTCATTTGTGTTCACATCCTTGTGACTAGGTGAATCCTTCTGGAATGTACTAAGACATCCCCCGCTTTCACCAAGCTCAGGGCTGGGAATGTCATCAGCTCACATCTCAAGCCTGTAGCAGAGATGTCGCCGCTCGGCTGTAACCCACCTACCTGACACTTCCTCCCAGCTGAAGGTACTTTGATTCACAACTTTCTTTGTTCTTTTACTATAAAGACATCATGAAACTGTTACCGTGTTGGGACATGGAATTTGGGAGACCGGAACCGATGGCCACGGTCCCTCATAAATGCTTGTAATGTAAATGATCTCTTATCCCCTTTGAGGTAAGAGCTGCCTTTTTTGTTATTATCAAGAACATATTTTGTATGGACACATCATGTCTTGGTACCCTCTTATCCCTCCTCCTTGTCCCCATTCCACTGCAGGCCCTCCTCAGCGGGGTTGCTGGTATTCCCCATGGGGTTCTGGGTTATGCGTTGTGGGAGCAGCAGTCAGTTACTGGGGGGGAGGCAATGCCTCTGGGCATGACATCCTAACCTGTGACGCTTACAGTCTTTCTGCCCCCTCCTCCTCAAAATTCTCTGAGTCTTGGTGGGTATGTCTTCAGTCTACTTCAGTGATGAGCTCTTAGGAGCCTCTGGATCTCTTTGGTAGGTGTTGAGTGTCCTCAGAAACTGTCTCCTTCACCCTGGTGCTGCTTGTCTGCCTCACCGTGGAAGCAGCAGTCATGCTCGTCTCCCCAGTTCCTCTGTGGTTTCAGCTGGGACTTGTCTGAGATGTGCGGGATGGTTTATCTCTTTGGGTCTTGCTACCTTCTGAAAAAACAGAATCTCTAGGGGAGAGTGAAGTGAGCACAGGTTAAATTGGATAAGCATTATTAATTTAGGGAGAATTTGATGGACACAACCCCTCTTTTAGCAAAGTCTAGTGGGAGCTTGACATTGGAGAGCGTAATCCTTGTCTCATAGGATTCAGACCTGGTTCCCAGTTCCACTGAGCAGATCTCTTAGCCAATCAGCAAGCCACTGGTTGACCAACAAGGCGAGTGCCACCATTGCACTGGCGTGTACTTCTCGTCAGGCTGCTTCTGAGTAGCTTAGACCCCTGCTTGCTCACACCATTGCTGGCCCCTTTCCCCCGGAAGCTCATGTAGCACTTTCCAGCACTAGATGCACTGTCTGGTGACGGGCCCTCTTCCACATTCCAACCAGGTCTCTCCGTTCTTTGTGTCAGCAGCGTATGGTGTCTTCTTTTACCTGAGGCAGGTAATCAAGTGCTTTGACAGAAGCCTGTCTTGTTTTGGGGACCTTGTAGGTCTCTCCAATCAACAGCTCAATGTGGGAAGCACTGATTTCTGGTATTGTGAGTTACAGGTCAGAGCCAAAGTTTTTTAAGGTTAGGCTGAATTCCACCCTCTCCAGGGCCCTTCTTTTAGGGCACTCCCTCCTATACTCCTGAAGAGGATTATATCTTTTAGTCTACCTTCAGGGAGAAAGGTTTCAGCGGTACCAGTTCATTTTGGGTTTAGCTTTGTGTTTATTTCCCCACCACCCTCTCCTTCCCCTGGCCCCAAACCCTTCCATCCCTATTGTCTGGGCCTCAAGTTGCCTACCCAGTATGCCAGCAAGTCCAGCTGATCCAGGTTGGGAACCGCAGATGAGTGAGAACATGCAGCCTTTTTCTTTCTGTGTTCAGTTAGCATGATCTGTTCCAAGTCTGTCCATTTTCCTACAAATTTCATTATATTATTTTTTCTTGCTGCTGAGTAGAATTCCATTGTGCAAATGTACCACAACTTCATTACCCATTTATCCAACGATGGGCACCTGGGTTGATTCCAGTTCTTAGCCCTAATGAATTGACCAACTATAAACACGGTTGAGCAAATCTCTGTAGTGAAGCATGGTGCATTTAGGATGGATGCCCAGTAAGGGAATAACTGGGTCTGCTGGTAATTCTATACTCATCAATTTCCATAGTGGTTGTACAAGTTTATGTCCCCACCAACAGTGAACGAGAGTTCCTCTTGTCCCATATCTTTGCCAACATTTGTTGTCATTTGATTTTTTAGTGATTGCCACCCTTACTGGAGTAAGGTGGAATCTCACAGTTGTTTTAATTTGCATTTCCCTGATGGTTAGGGATGTGGAGAAAGAAGGAGACAGAGAGAGAGAGAGAGAGAGAGAGAGAGAGAGTAGGCACACCAGGGCTTCCAGCCACTACAAACAAACTCCAGATGCATGTGCCCCCTTGTGCATCTGGATAATATGGGTATTGGGGAATTGAACCTGGGTCCTTTGGCTTTGCAGGCAAATGCCTTAACCGCTAAGCCATCCCTCCAGCCCAAACATTTTCTTAAGTGTATGTTAACCATTTGTATTTCTTCCTCTGAGAACATCAGTTCTCAATCCTAGTTTTCAGTGGGTTGCTTGATTTTTTATTGTTTAGTATTCCCGAGTTCTAAGAGCTACATTTTTTAATTTTTTTTTTACTAATTATTTGTTTGTCAGTGACAGTAAGACATTGTCCTCATGTTCCACAGCACTGCGAAGGTTTTGAAGACACTCAGTGACAAATACATTCAAAATCCAGTTGATCTTTTCTTTGGTGCTCTTCCAAGCGTGGGGAGCTCCCTGGAGGAGGTGACGGGTGGAAGAAAGCCACCCTCACACTTGGTGGGACAGTGCCCACAACCCCTGCTCTTCATACACTCTTCTCTAACCGGCTTCTTCACCTCTCACAGTTTGGTGTGGACTTCCTACATCATGTCAACAGTGGTGCATGACACTAGGAAGGTGCGTGTGGTGGGAGGGAAGTGGGAAGATACACACCCACTCGTGTTTCCACCTTGGTAGGCAGCACACTTGGCCCAGACAGTGTCTTCTTCCTGGAGCTCCTGGGAGCCATGACACCATCTAGGGGCGTTAGGTTTGTTTCCTCTGCCAAGTAAAGAATTACAAGGCAGGAAAGAGTTTCAAAGAATAAAGCTTAGGCCTGGCGAAATGGCTCAGCAGTTAAGGCACTTGCCTGCAAAACCTAACAACCTGGTTTTGCTTCCCCAGTGCCCATGTAAAGCCAGATGCACAAAGGGGCACATGCACCTGGAGTTTGTTTACAGCAGCTGGAGGCCCTGGTCACCTCATTCTATCTGTCTGTTCTCTTTCTCTCTTCTATCTATCTCTGCTTGAAAATAAATAAACAAATAATGTTTTTAAAAAGAATGAAGTTTATTTCAGAGTCAAAGGGAAAGAAAGCTGAGAGAGCAGACACCTCTGAGGAGTCCAGAGCTGGAAGTTCTGCAGCCTCAGTGGTAGCTGGACTTGAATTGAATGAGGTAAGCCCACCCCCCCATCCAGAGTCCATGACTGCTCATCTTAAATGAAAACAAGGGCCCATCCACAGTCAGTGGCTGGTCATCTTACATGAAGACAAGGGTCCATCAGGAGTCCATGAGTGGTCATTTTTAATGAAGACGAGGCCCCATCTAGTCCATGACTGGTCATCTTAAATGAAGACGAGGGACCGTCCACAGTCTGTGACTGGTTATCTTACAATAAAGATGAAAGCCCTGGTTGATCCTTGATGTATTCAGTACCACGTAGGTCCTAGAAAGCCCATCAAGCCCAACTTCTCCCTGGAAAATTCATCCAGGCCAGGAAGAAAGAGGAAGTGGGATCACCTCCTTCTCCATCTTGAGTTACCATCCCGTCTGTCTGTCTAGTCAAGGAAACTCTCCAGCTCCTGTAGGGTTTCAGCCAGGGCTCAGAGCCTCGGGGCGCACTATAGAGTGGGTCATGGAACCAGAGTGCCAAAGGTCAAGTACAGCAGAGTGAATGCCAGACACAGAGGCATGAGCTTTGAGGACAGGGTGGCGAGGGCATGAGCAGACCACAGCCACAGAGTCTCGGGGTAATATTTTGCATTTTTAAAGCAATTTTGCAATTTTGCACTTTGACAGACAGGCAGAATATAAGGAAACACAATGATATTTTATTTTCAATATTTTATTTATGCATTTATTTGAGAGAGATAGAGAACAATGCAGAGAGAGAGGGAGAGACACGCACAGAGAGAGAGAGAGAGAGAGAGAGAGAGAGAGAGAGAGAGAGAGAATGGGTGTACCAGGGCATCCAGCCATCGCAAACAAACTCCAGATGCATGCACCACTTTGTGCATCTGGCTTGCATGGGTCCTGGGGAATTGAACTGGACCCTTTAGCTTTGCAGACAAGTGCATTAACACTAAGCCACTTCTCCAACCCATTATTTTATTTTCATTTTCATTCACTGCAATGATCTCATTTCTACCCAGCTTCACATTCCTGACAAGAATGCCAGAGAGTACTGGTTTAAAACCAGACAACCATATTTTCATTTGTTGATAGTCTGTCGTTAGCTACTCATCACTTAGCCCCTATCGTAGACAGCTTCAGAAAGCCACAAGGCAAAAAGCACATCACACAACACATTTAAAAAACTCCAAACACTTTTCATATCTCTAAAGTAAAATTGTAAATCCACCGCCATACCTTAGGGCTAGACCTTAAGATTCACCCAATAACCCCTCATCTGGCCACATGACTGTAAATCCAGACTACAAACTAATAAAACATTAAATACATTAGGGAAAATGTATTCAAAGTATCACAGCCCATAATCCCAACAGTTGATCCTTCCTGGAAACAAAAGACCCAACACATGTATGTGCCTTTTATCCAGAGCACCAGTCACACTGTCTTCCTTTTTGCCCACTTCTCGCCTGCATAATTTCACAAAGAAATTCCCTCCCCGAAGTTCAGCCAAACTAAGCTGCTGGCAGATTTGGCACAGATCATTCCCAGAGTACTATGGCTGCGTAGTCTATCTCCAAATGTCTAAATGTGACGATTCACGTTCGACTGACTTTGGTATTTGTGACCGCGTGTCACTCACTGAATTGCTTACCTGCTAGGTTACCCTGCAACATCATGTAACTGATGTTTTGACTTCTGACAAAATGCAAGGCATGTGCCCAACCAGCATATAATTAAAGGTAGTCGGAATATAATTATTGTAAATCAACATTATTTATTTATGCCTACTTGGTATTGTACCAAGGGTATCAAATAGCCTGATAACACACCATGAATATTTTTTTCATGTCCTTAGTATAGATCTCCTTGACACATTTTCTATATGCTCTGCTGTTTTTCCCCCATTGAAGAAAAAATTAAGTTGACTTTGCTCAGCTTAAAATGTTCTGCTTGGGCTAAAGGGGTGGCTTAGCAGTTATAGCACTTGCCTGCAAAGTCAGAGGACACAGGTTCAATTCCCCATGACCCAGGTCAGCCAGATGCACAAGATGGTGTATATGTCTGGAGTTTGTTTGCAGTGGCTAGAGTCACTGGCACACCCGTTCTCTCTCTCTCTCTCTCTCTCTCTCTCTCAAATAAATAAAAATATTTTTTAAATGTCCTGCTATGTCCTCATTAGACTTTGGTTGGCGTCAACTGAGTGGCATTTTTGTGAGCGCACGTGGAGTGAGTGCTCGGCCTTCCCTCACGGTTCTGCTGATGTGGCCTTGGGTCCGCCTCTCCCTGTGGGCAGGGCTTTTACACACGTTCAACTGCCCTTTTTATTTGGTTTAGACATCTCTGACACCCAGCTCTTCCCCTCAGAATTTATTTACGTCTTTTCTTCATCTTTTTCAAACAATCCCAGCAGTTTTGATGGTGGATCATTTTTCATGAAAGCAGAGAGCTTTTCATTTTTTTTTCCCCCCTGAATGAGCTTCTGTTTTATTAGTCTGTCTGGAAAGGTTTTTAAGGGTACTCATTTACACTGCTGGAAAATTTACTACAAATTTTCATGGGAGAAACTTTTGGTTTAGAAACAGAAGTAGCCATCAGGCCACGTTGCCATGGTCACACTGAGGTTTCCACGAAGACCCAGAAGCTACAGAGCTCTCGGGTTTTCGTTTGTAATTCTGAAGGGAGTTGTTCCCATGTAACCCCCGTAAACCTACAGCTGCCAGCAAGGAGCCTTCACCCAGACTGGAACCAAAAGACACACATCTGGAGCAGCCCTGACCCGGCACAGCTTGGGGACAGGAGGCCCAGCAGTAGGAGGACACCAGGGGCCACCAGCCCACACCACGAGCTCCAGGCTGACTGGATCCAGCATGGCACTTTCCAGTGGCCAGTGGGAGAACCCTCCACCTCATCTGGGAAAGTCCTGTTTTCACTCGTTCCTCCCACATCCCCAGGTAGAGAGAGGAGAGGGAGGAGGGGCCTGAAGAGAGTGTCTTGTGGGTGTGCTTTGGTGGGAGCAGAGACATTCTCCCTAGTATCACCTCATGGATGTGACATGATTCATGGTAGCGTGGGACAGAAGTGGGGGCCCCACAGAGGGTTCTGAGGTTCATAGAGTCCCTGATCTTGGGTGTGAGTCACTCTTACTTCACCGATGATTTCCGCTCTCATTTCACAGATAGATGGATGTTTTGGGCTCCGGCCATCAACTCTCTTCCCACCTCAGGCTTATTTTATGATTCTAAAGACTCCCATCTCCCAAGCTCCTTTATCCAAAGCAGGAGAGGGGCAAGTGTGCACAGAGCCTTCTGCCTTGGAAACTTCTTACCCTGGCAAACCACTCTCATCCACACACACACTCACACATGAATGGTGCATGTTTCTTTCTGAATGCAGAAAAAGGATGCATGGTTATAGATCAACTTATAAATTAAAAAAATACAATTTGGACATTTTCACAGTCAGAACATATGCATATGTTGAAATATTACTTTGGTCACCAAAAACTATATTTTGTTTTCCTAATGTTTAATACATCTAAATGTTCAATTTGTAAGACATTCTGAGAGATACGAGGACAGGGTACTTACCTGTGAGATGTTCCTTTTTGTGGGACATAGAGGGGACATTTCACACAGGAGGAAGACATTACATAAAACTCTGGAAGGGGGCCCAGCACCAGGGAAGGGGTGGTCACGTGGTGACGGCCTCATCCCCGTGCCAGGTCTGCCTTCATGTGCCTCACGGGGTCCCGGAGTGATGCTGATGTGGGAAGTCGGGTAGAGATTTTGCATGACCACCAGAAACAACCCTACATGGCCCATTTTGAGTGGGAAAACCTATATTTGTCCATTTACCTCAAATAGTGTATAAGAGAACAATCTTCCCACAGGGAGTTTCAGTTCACTTCTTGGAAGGACATGAAAAGACTGTGACCAGTGCCTGCTGCCCTTCCTACCCTTCGTTTTTGGAGGTGTTCCCATGGTCTGAGCCCGGATTCTGTAGCCATCTTGACAACCGGGTGCAGTGGGTGCTGGTCGCTACACTGACCATTCTCCGCCCTGGCTGAGACAAGGTGGTGTTTGCACACTCATTGCCGGGGCTCCGGGGCTGCACGGCCCAAAGCTGTTTTGTTTCTCAGAGACTTAGAGCCATTCACTTCCAGCTAAACTTTATATGGCCTGCTAATTGCCTTGCGCAGGGCAGAGTGAGCATGCAATTTCCTTTCGCTGTAACTTGAAATCCCACAATTACGGTTTCTCTCATCCGCTGGGGACCAGCGAGCCTTGTCAAGCTCCCCGCTTAAGGGGGTTGGCCCAGGTAGGGGCATATAATATTAGTACAATGTTCCACTTTGTACTCAAAACAATTTTCACTGGCTTTGGCTTTGTGATTTAATGAAATCACTAATAATTTCAGAAATTCAAATTTAAGCACACATTAAAAATTTTTTTAACAGCCATGAGTAACAATAATCACCCCATCTCTCCTTTGAAAATGTAGAATTCAACTAAATTAAATTCACAGACTTTTTCTTGGACTTATTTTAATTTGGCTTTCATGTTATAAGTCTAGATCTTGAAACAGTTATACCTCTGGTTTCATTTCAACTAATAAAGAATTATTATATTAATAATTGCCACCCACTTTATTAAGTACTGTAGACGTCCCATCCTTTCTCCGCAAGGAAAGTTAGCCTGCTAGCTCTAAATACTTTGGCAACTGAGTGCGTGAGATATAATTTAGCATAGCAGAAAGTCTGATTTAAAACATGAACTGAAATTAAGGGCACTACTAATATTTGCAAATCATTAAAGGGCTGACTTAGAAGATAATTCTTGTGATAAAATTTAAATTAGGTTCAGTAGAATTCAGGTCTCCTGTTTGAGGCACACTCCAACATGCTTTGTGCAGACGGAGAGGCCTTCAGTATCACTAGGCCAGTTAATATAAGCTGGGGATACCCAAGACAGCGAACACAGACACGTCAAGGAAGTGGCTCACTGAATTCAACCTTCCGTGAGCGCCATGGCGGAAAGCAAGGCTGCAGAGATGGCTCAGCAGTTAAGGCGCCTGCCGGTAAAAGGCAAAGGACCCCCACTGGGTTCCCCAGGACCCACATAAAGCCAGATACACGAGGTGGTGCTGTGTCTGGAGTGCATTCGCAGTGGCCGGAGGCTCTGGCGTACCCATTCTCTCTCTCTCTCTCCCACTATCTGCCTCTTTCTCTCTCCCTCCCTCTCCCCCTCTCCTTCATAAATGAGTAAATAAATCTGAGGGAAGGGACTTAGAGCTCTTGATGTGCAGCTATTTTCTTAATGATATCAATAAACTAAGATCAATTCTGTGATGGAGGTGTGCCAGGAAGCCAGATCTCAGCAGAGGAGCCCCACGTTGATGCCAGTTCCTGCCACTCTGTGTAAGAAAAGTGTCCCTGAGATGAATATTTCTAGGCTAAGGGATGGGAACCATAGAGTGACTGAGTCATGGTACCTGAAGAAATTATTAATGATGAACGGCGAAGGTCAGATACGTATACAAATGTTTATGATGCAAGACAGACAATGCTGATTACCAAAGGTGACGTGTAGAGAAGAGTCATGCAGATTAGACTAGGTTTTGGCTGAGAGGTATTTGATCAATGCCAGCACAGATAGAGTACACATTTGCGAATTTGGTAGGGCAAACTTACTCTTTATCTCTCTCTCACCTGAGTGCACTCGGATTAGCATCTCAAATAGTCACTTATCTTTTTAAAAATTGTTTTAATCTGTTATGACAGGTTATACACTTTAAAACCCATTTTATTTATTTATTAAAGAGAGAGAGAGAGAAAAGGACATTCCAGAGCCTCCAGCCATTGCAAACAAACTCCAGGCACGTGCACCATCTTGTGCATCTGGCTTTACATAGACACTGGGGATTTAAACCTGGGTCTTTTGGCTTTATAGGCAAGCACTTTAACCTCTAAGTCATCTCTCCAGCTGAATACACACTTTCAGCCCCTCTCCCCAATCTGTTACCCCGGGGCTATCTTCCATGGGGTTATGGTAGTCACTATAGGGTCATGAAGGCCTCAGTCAGTCCCTATGGAGTAGTGGGAGATGGTGCCTTAGTTTATTCCTACCCACTCTGTGGCTCTTACAATCTTACTGTCCCCTCTTCAGCAATGTTCTCTGAGCCATGGCAGACCTGTTGGAAGTCTGATTTAGCGTTGAGTTCTCTGTAGCCTTTCTGCTGTGACTGGTTTTGTTTGATCATCACGTCTGTCACCATCACCCTGGGGCAGGTTGTCAGGCTAGCAGTAAGAGCAGTTTCATGGTGCTGCTTCCTCTGCAATTTCTCCTGGACCCTGGCAGGGGTAGAGGTGGCAGGTCCCATGGCTGGAAGTCGGCTGTCTTCTTGTCTTATCAATGAAGCAAATAGCCACTCATATGCTCAAACTTTATCTCCCCCCCCCCTCCACTTTATGTGTAGTGAGCTAATTTTCCATAAGCGTAGATGCAACATAGCAATTTCCTCTGCGATGAAAGGTGGAAGCTCAGTTAGTGTCAGGAAGCAAAGATGGAGGAGGGGGGCACACAGGTCTCAGGAAGTTCCTGAAACTTGTATGACTCACGAGGCCCCTCCCCAACTTATATAAAGAGTAAGAACACAGACACCAACGGAAGCTGGTCTGTGACCAGCACAGCCCGCCCTCTGCAAGCTGTGCAGCACGCTCCAGGGTTACAGCTTCCGCGAGCCACTGTCACCTGTGCTGGGGAGGGGCTTCATAGCGAGGCAGCTGCCTTCAGTGGTCCACTCTTCTCTAAGGACCCCACCCTCACTCTGGAAGGGATGCCAATAAACTCACTAGCTCACGAAGCTGTACTTGGTTGTAATCATTTCTTGGTTTGTGACTGGAAGCCTATCTGGGGGCACACAGACATTTGTTGTGTCTTCCTGGAAAGGGTCAATGAGACAACAGAGTGGGTAGGTAAACCCTGAGGTCGTTTAGTCTGCTCAGAAAAGTCTAGGAGGAACGCTTGCTTCAAGACATTGAAGGAAAGAGTGAGGAAGGGGTGGGAATATGAATAAGAGAAAGGAGGGAGGGAAAGAAGGAAGGAAGGAAGGAAGGAAGGAAGGAAGGAAGGAAGGAAGGAAGGAAAGAAAGAAGGAAGAAAGGAAGGGAGGAAGGAAGAGAGGGAGGAAGGAAGGAAGTAAAGAAGGAAGGAAGGGAGGAAAGAAGGAAGGAAGGAAGGAAGGAGGGAAGAAGGAAGGAAGAAAGGATGGGAGGGAGGGAGGGAGGAAGGGAAGAAGGAAGGAAGGAAGGAAGGGAGGGAGGAAGGAAGGAAGGGAGGAAGGAAGGAAGGAAGAAAGAAAGGAAGGATAGGGGGAGGGAGGGAGGGAGGGAGGAAGGGAAAGAAGCATGGCTCATGTCCAGGTGTTGAAGCAAACTCAAAACTTCCAGTCACAAATTTCCTGACTAGTCTTCCTCGTCTTTCCTACTTTTAGTTCATTTTCACCTCTCTGTATTTTCTCATTATATTTGCTGGTGGTTTGAATGTAATCAATTAAGTACATGGCCCCTAGACTCAGGTATTTCATCACAACCCAGCTCTAAGGTGTATTTGTGGTGGGATCTTCATTCCAGTCCAGAGGTGTGAGGGGGCGGTCTGAACTCTGGACATCCGCCCTTGCCTGTGCCACTGGCTGTTGGCGGTGTCTCTGTTTCCATCCATGAAAGGGAGCCTGCTTCTCCCGCCGTTGAAGATGTTCCCCTGGACTCTGTAAGCCTGAAATCAACCCCCTTCCTCCTATAAACTGGGCCTGGTTGGATGCTCGTTCCAGCAACACAGAGCTGACTGCGACAATTTTAAGTCATAAGCTGGCTTTGCTGCCACGGGCAGGAATGCGCGTCTGTCCTGCGCTAATGCAGGTTAATAGCAGAGGGGGAGGTCGCTGCTGTTCCACCGCAGGCAGTCCTACGGATGACCGGGGGAGTCACTCACTGGGTGGAGAGGTGGCAGCTGGTTCCCATGCAAATCAGGAGGTTAAGAAGCCACACAAGAGATATACCACCATCATCATCTTCAAACACAGTGACAGTGTGTCACTGGTTCCAGGTTACACGCATGTGGCCCTGAATGCTAGGTCTCCAGGTTCATGGTAAAAGCTAGAGGAGCACATGAGAAATATATTCAGAATATACTGAATGTGCTTCTTTCCAGTGATTATGCCTGGCTATTCTCCACATTCCTGTGTCACTTAATCAAAGAGTCACTTCCTTTGATGTTCTAAAGACAGAACCTCTGTGCAGAGCGAGAGTCTCCCAAGCATGAGCTCACAAAATAGTAAGCATGATGCCTCCGAGCGACTGCTCAAGCAGTGCCTGGCTTTGCTCTGGATAGTAAATACAACCACAGAGACTCAGTCAGACTTCGCTTCAAGTAAAGCAAAAATAGGAGCTGGAGAGATGGCTTAGTGATAAAAGGCACTTATTTGTAAAGCCTGATGACCTGGGTTCAGTTCCCCAGTACCCACTCTAAAGTGGCACATGTGTCTGGAGTTTGTTTGCAGTAGCAGGAGGCCCTTATATACCCAATATTCTCCCTCCCTCCTTTCCTCTTGCTCATAAATATTTTTTTTTTTAGAAAGCAAAGCAAAAATATTACCTTGCACATCAAGAAATTTCAAGAAAGAATGAAGCTTTCACCACAACTTGCAAGAATATCACCTGTGCTCAGATACTCTTTGAGTGTGCTCCCAGTGGCGAGGGGAAGGGATGCTCCTGTATTCTCAGCCTGTGCTGTGAGCTATAGGTTGCTTAAGAGGAAAGAAAGGGGTGTGTGGTGGTTTGAATGTAAATGTATAACCCCCATAGATTCAGGTATTTAAAAAAAATTAAATGCATCTGCCTCCTTCTCTTTCTCACTCTCAAATAAAATATTTTTAAATATTTTATTTATTTATTTATTTATTTGAGATATAAAGAAAGAGGCAGATTGAGAGAGAAAATGGGCATTTCAGGGTCTTTAGCCAGCCACTGCAAACGAACTCTAGTAGCACATGCCACCTTGTGCATCTGGCTTACATAGTTCCTGGGGAATTGAACCTAGGTCCCTAGGCTTCCCAGGCAAGTGCCTTAAATCCTAAGCCATCTCTCCAGCCCAGACACAGGCAGTTTTGATTATGCTTCCTACACAGTCTTCAGCAGGCCCCGCTAGAGAAGGCATGTCACCTCAGATGGATCCTGAATCCAGCCCTGAGAGGTGTGTGGAGAGCCAGCTTGTGCTTTGGCTGTGTGTGTTTGTGTCGGTTCTCGCTCTGTGTTATGCACGTATGGAAATGAGCCGGCTTCTTTCATGACAGAGCGTCCCCTGGTCTGTAAGCCCTTTCTTGCCCTAAGCTGCCTCTGGCCGGGGCGCTTGTCCCAGCAAAGGGATGGTAACACAACAAGGCAGCGAGGCAGGAAGAGAGCACAATGGTTACAGCACAGGACAATTGCCTGGAGCAGAGGAGAGGCAGGACCATGCTCAGATCTATTATGCCTTAGACTGTACACACACCTGAAGTGGGTTGTTCGGGGACAGGGAAGAGAGCACAGGTCTAAGGTCATGGAATTTTCAGGAGAAGACCCTGAGTTCTTGAGAGCTGAGGCATAGTGAGCCTAAAGCAGAGTGAGGGACCCTCGCTTGCCTCCGAGTCCAGTTCAGTCTGGGTAGAACTATCTCAGTCTTGAGAAACCCTCACTGCTTCCGGGACTTACGCAGGGCTGGATCTGTGCAAGCAAATGTGGAACACAGAAAGCACGCGGGCCCCACGCTCTACCTGAGCACCGAGTACATGCATCCTCGCATAACCTGCATGAGACCAGGCTATATTCTCAGAAGCAAAGGGGGAGAGGGAGCGAGAGGGAGTCACCTGACAACAGCAACCATCTAAGAAGTTTCTAACTCCAGAGCCCAGCCCTCCACCTGAGGTGGACTCTCCCGCACCCCAGCATCGTGTGCCCTATTTGTAAGACATGTGACTGAGTAGACTCGTTTTTACATTTTTATTTATTTATGTGCAAGCAGAGATAGACAGAGAAGAGAGACAGACAGACAAAATGGGTGTGCCCAGGGCCCCTAGCTACTGCAAACGAACTCCAGATGCTTGTGCCCCCTCGCGCATCTGGCTTATGGGGTTCCTGGGGAATCCAACCGAGACATCTCTCCAGCCCTGACTGAATAGTATTTGTGTGTGCAGGCTTGGATCAGAGATCTGTCCCTGTGACACAAGTGTGCAGTTGGACGTGGACCAAGACCAGTGGTCTCCAGTAGTCCACACACACAGTAGCTACCTACATCCTGTCCCTACAGGAGGGGGTAGAACCACTCTTTAGAATTGCCCAGTGTGTTTTGCTGTGAGTCTGCCCTTAGAACTCCACGTACTTCTTTCAAACAGCCCAAGGCTTATGGCCTATTGTGGTTTGGGAAGACTAGTGGGCAAGTGAAGGAGATCTGGGTTCTGAAACCTGATGAGGGTCTGGAAAGATCTGATGTCATGACACTTTGCCACTGAACAGATTAGAGCCAGCTGGGTGCTGTTCTCCAGACAGCATGCTGAAACCGCAAACCACTGAAGGACACTAATTTGGAGTATATTTAAATATCTCAAATATTAATAAACCATATATACTCATATGTATAATTAACCTCAACATCTTCTGTGCATGGCATTTCTATGTAACACAAATAAAAAAAAAATCTTGCTCTGCATTCAAGTTGCTGCAGGAATCCTGCAGTTAATAAAGGCTCATGTCTAAACACTTCATCCCCAGCTAGTGGTGGTGTTTCGGAAGGTTGTGGAACCTTCAGAGTTGCTGAAGGAAGTGCATCCCAGGGAGGCAAGCCTTGAGTTTATAGCCAGGCACAATGTGGTATTGTCTCTCTGTCTCTCCTCTCTACTTTTGGTTTATTCTCTCTCTCTTTTTCTTTCTCTCAATATATACATGACTCCTGGCCCTCTATTCTGGTTTGCTGGTGTGGTGATGTGCTTTCAGATTCCCACCCAACCTACCATGCTTTCTGCCCGATGATGGACTCTCCCCCTTGGCAGTACAAACCAAAATAAACTCTTCCCTTCCCTGAGTGGCTTCTGGTTGGGTATTTTGTTTCAGCACCAAGACAGAAACTGACATGGAAAGTTGGTACTGAAAGTGGGACTGTTGCTATGGCAAACCTGCCCTGTGGTCATTAGTCTTTTGGAGCTGGTTTGTGGAAGGATGTGGAGCTTTGGTTTAGAGAAGCCTTCCGGTGCAGCGAGCAGAACTTAATGGCCATGCTGGCGGCGGGGGCAGGGGGGGGGTTGGGAGAGCAGACGGCTGAGAGAATGTGGACGGTGGAGTTCAAATTCACAAGTGTTTAGAGGGAAAAATGAACTTTTTCAGGAACAGGGCTGGAGGCAATTCGTGTTATATTCTGGCAAAGAAACTGGCTGCATTCTGTCCTTGTCCTGAGAACATGAGCACAGCTGAAATTAAGAGCAGTGGGTTAATGTTTTTGGTGGAGGAAAATCCAAGTCACAATAGTATTGAGCAGGACTAGATAGATGGCTCAGTGATTAAGGCACTTGCTGGCAAAGCCAAGGGAGCCAGGTTCTATTCCCTAGTACTCACATAAAGCCATACGTGCAAGGTGGCACACTACGCATCTGGAGTTCATTTGCAGTAGCTGGAGGCCCTGCCACCACATCCATTCTCTCTCTCTCTCTCTCTCCCTCCCTCCTTCCCTCCCTCCTCCTCTCTCTCTCTCCTTATCTTGCTCTAAAACAAATAAATAAATAAAATAATTTTGAAATACTTTTAAAAAGTAGTATTGAACATTTGACCTGGCTTCTCTAACTACTCAGTTTCAGATATATAATGAAATAGAGCTAAACAGCTAAAAAAAAAAAAATGAAAAATACAAAGTGTGGCACAGAAAGAAATGTGAGCAAATTTAAAGTTAAGCTCAGAAACTGCAGCTACCTTACCTGTAATTATTGAAGATAAGCCAACTGCTCTTCACTGGGACAAGAGGCAGGGTGCCTTGAGGGCAAGGCCCAACCTACTGGAGGCTTGAGATAAGATTAATATAAATTCTTTTGACAGGGAAAAAACCTGAAGGGAGGATGCGGTTCTCTGCTCCCCAAGGTCGACATGCACAGGCTGCCATATCTGTGCTCCATGGGCACCAGGCTCCATCCCTACCTGACAGAAGAACTTTGCACCATCTCCCATGTGCTCTCAATGTACAAGATGCAGAGGGTCATGGAGTATTTTAACGAGGTTCCAGAAAGCCACTGAGGCTAAGCAACATGAGGCAGGGTCAGAGTGCCTGCAAGAAGGGCCTGTAAGGCCACTGTCTTCAGCTGTGAACGTGAATCCTCAGCTTCAGTGGAGACTCCAAGGTGTCAGAGATGCCAGGACGATGTGCCATCTGCCAGGAAAAGCTGCATGCTCGGAACTAGACTAATTTGTTGGATAAGGGAGGCTCCGGTAGCAGAGCGGCTGAGCTATCCACTTCTTTCGGAGTCCTCTGCTTCCCATCTTGAGTCCCAAATATAAGACATAGAGCTGCACAATGTGATGGTTGCTGAGTGTCTTGGTTTGGTCCAGTTTTTCCCTTACTATGTTCCTGTGGTGGTTTGAATAGAATAGATGGCCCCCAATATATTCAGTTGTTTGTTTGTAGTTTGTATCTTTAGCCACCTGGCTGGAGGCAGTCACTGGGTGGATCTTAAGGTGTGGTGGTGGGTTTCAGATTCCAATCTAAAGATATGCAAAGTGTGCCTAGCAGGAGTTCCTGAAGTGTGCTCTGGCTTTTGACCTTTTAGGCTTGTGCTTGTCTCTCTCTCTCTGCTTGGGCCTGTGAAAGCAAGTTAAAATTACAGGCACTGAGACTGGTTTTAGGTTACTGAACCTGCTATTGTCAAACACATTAGCAATCTTAAGGAAGATGTTCCAACTGCTTTACATTAAAACAATGGAAAGGATGCCTGAGAAAAGACTATCATAGAAATGCGAACACTTTTGGAAAGAGTTGACTGGAGAAGGAACCTGCTTTTCAAGGCTATGATTTGTTTCATCCCTGAATTAAGAATATGGCTGTGTCCTGAACAACTGGTATTGGTTTCAGAAGCATGAAAAATGCAAGGAGTGGCCGTGAATTACACATGCTTCCAGGAGCCGCTGCTGAGATGCAGCATGAGGTAGGGCCTGATGCCCTGATAGGCTGAAAGAGCCTTTGGAAAATGTGAAGAATGGTCATAAATTGCACATGGTTCCAGGAGCTGCTGCTGAGATGTGGCATGAGGCAGGGCATGATGCCCTGATAGGCTGAAAGAGCCTTTGGAAGATGGACCATGGTTTGCATGAAGACCTGAAGATGTTTTGTATATACCAGGACTGTGCAAGGGCTACCATAGAGCACACTGTTGCTTGAGATGGAAGTGTTCCCTGGCTACTCTGCCCAGCTGGAGGGGCGGAATTGGAAAGTCTGGAGACTGTTAGTCTCTGGGTATATTGAACTTGAACTGCAGAAATTTGATGTTTGTTTGATGGTGGTTGAGTTTGCATTGTTTCAGTCTCTCCTTGCTATGCCTTATACCAGTTGAAAATGTTTACTCTGTGCCTTTATATGTTAGAAGTGTTTAACTTGTTTGATTTTACAGGTCTTAATATCTTAAATTGGTCAAGACTGTGGGGACCTTTGAAATTGAACTAAGTACAATTTATAATATGTGATGGTTATGAATCTATTGGGGGCCAGGGGCGGAATGTGGTGGTTTGAATAGAATAGATGGCCCCCAATATATTCAGTTGTTTGTTTGTAGTTTGCATCTTTAGCCACCTGGCTGGAGGCAGTCACTGGGTGGATCTTAAGGTGTGGTGGTGGGTTTCAGATTCCAATCTAAAGATATGCAAAGTGTGCCTAGCAGGAGTTCCTGAAGTGTGCTCTGGCTTTTGACCTTTTAGGCTTGTGCTTGTCTCTCTCTCTCTGCTTGGGCCTGTGAAAGCAGGCCAGTTTCTTCTGCTTTTATGGAACTTCCCCTGGATCTGTAAGCTTCAATAAATCCCTTCCTCCATAACTGTGCCTGGTCTGGAAGTTCATCTCAGCGAACCTGAAGCTGTCTGCTACAGTTCCCATTCCTACCTTTTGGGATGGGATGGGATGGGATGGGAATGTTTATTTTTTGCCATGACCAATTGTATGTGTGTGTTGCCATCAGCTCCTTGTTGCTGAGACAAACATCGATTAGAAGCAGCATCGATTAGAAAAGGAATTATTTTTGGGCTTACAAATTCCAGGGGGACACCATCAATGTTGGAAGATACTAGCTCACTTTCATAGATCCAAGCAGAAAGACACCATCAAAGAACAAGCAAGCACAAAAAGCCGTGAACAGCCAGAGCTCCAAATTGCTCTCCAACTTAAGACTGGACACATGACCCAC
The DNA here is from genome assembly GCA_036346955.1 of Dipus sagitta. NCBI lineage: Eukaryota > Metazoa > Chordata > Mammalia > Rodentia > Dipodidae > Dipus > Dipus sagitta. Next base: position 11,798,492 of record CM070792.1, read on the forward strand.
CCTCAAACATATGTTAGGGCTGAACTCCAAGATCCATCCCAGTGGCCTTCCCTCTGTATCAGGGATCTGCCTGCCATGGCTCAACTTGCAAGGTCAGTTTTAATAAAACACCTGAGTCTACAGGGCCATACAGTCAAACGATCATAGTTAAACTACTATAGCATGTAACTTGTATTTTCATTTTAGTTAACAGACAGCCTTAGTCTCACATGAGACTTTGGATTTTTTTTTTAATTTTTAATTTATTGACAACTTCTATACTTACGGACAATAAACCATAATATTTCCCTCCCCTCTCCCAATTTCCTCTTCACAACTCGGCTCTCCATCATATCCTTTCAATCTCTCCACTAGTCTCTCTTTTACTTTGATGTCATCGTCATTTTCTCCTATTATGAGGGTCTTGTGTAGGTATTGCTAGGCACTGCGAGGTTGTGGATATTGAGGCCTGTTTCTGTTTGTACAATTGCATTGTAAGGAGTGGTACCCTTCCTTTGGCTCTTACATTCTTTGTGCCACATCTTCCCCAATGGACCCTGAGCCTTGGAGGGTGTGATAGAGATATTTCAGTGCTGGACACGCCTCTGTCTCTTCTTCTCAGCACTAAGTTGCCTTTTGGGTCATCCCAGTGGTCACTGCCATCTGAAAAGAGAAGCTTCTCTAACTAGAAGTGAGAGTAGCATGAATATATGAATATGAACACTAAGTGTAGTGCCTTTAGGGCAGTTTTGTGAGAATAATCTATGCATTTATCCAGATAAGAGCAGGCTTTATACCCCTAAGGCTCATGACCTCCCCTGCCATAGGCTTTCGATTAGGTTTTCAGTACCAGGCATCTATTCCCTCCCATAGAGCAGGCCTCCAGTAGAGAGCAGTTGGTTTCCCCAGAGTAGACATGCCACTATTGCAGCTGTTTGGTCATTTGGCTTGTCTGGCCAAACTTGTGGCTTCCAGTGTCCACTGTTTTCACCTCTGATGACTTCTGTCTCCCACAGGACTGCATACAGTGCAGCTTTTTCCAGCTTTCCGCTGGCTGGTCTATAGGGAGAAGGTTTTCAGCTCAGCACCAGCTTGATTTCTCAGTGACCTTGCTGCCCAGACATGTGAAGTCTTTAGCAATGGGTCTTACCATCTATTACTCCTCGGAATTACCAGCCTTGGCAATGGCCTGTAAAGTTTTGGAGGCAACAGGAACCTCTCTGGCCTACAGCTCACTGAAAGGTAGCCCATCCTGGCTCTGAGAATTTTCTAGTAGCAATCTATGACTTTTGGATGTGCGATTATCCAAAGAAGGAAGTTTTCATATGTCTTACTCAGAATATCTTGAATTTTGATCACCCCTCCCCCACCCTTTTCTTACTCAATCTGTCCCCCTGGCCTCGCTTAGGTGATTGAGACTTTGGACTTTTGAATAGTGTTGGGACTGATAAAGACTACGGACACTTTTAAGTTGGACTGAATACATTTTGCATCATGAGATGAGCATGGGTCTGTGGGGCAGGGGCAGGAAAAATTTGTGGTGGTTTCAATGTAAAATGCCCTCAAACAACTTCCTGTGTTTGAACAGGTAGTCATCAATTGATAATGCTGATCTGGAAGGATCTAGAACCCTTAGGAGGTGGAGCCTCGCTGGAGGAAGTGCGTCCTGTGTTCACTCCCCACTTCCTGTTTGCTGATGAACTGCCAGCTTCCTGCTCCTTCCCCTGCCTTCCCCGCCAGGAGGTCCGGTACCCTCCAGAACTACAAGCCTAAATAAGCCAGTTCCTTCCCTGTGTGGCTCCTGCTCAGGTATTTGTCCACAGCAATGAGGAAGTAACTGATGCAGAACACACAGTTACTATTGTTCCTCAGAACGGACAGTGGCCACCCACCCAGACATTGTGACGGAAGTGACGAGGTCTGTAACTGATACATTGCTGAGTCATTCGGATGGAGGCCACAGGGAAGGGGCAGTGACCCTAAAACCTGCGTCTCCTGGCCAAGCACGTCAGGGAGCACCCACACACTGGAGACATCTTTGGCCCTTGGCCAGGCGTGGGAGCTGAGCTGAGGACGTAAGAGTCTTGAGTGCACAGCGTTCCTCCACGCCTTTGCTGGGGCTACTCTGGACAATGTTCTGTGAATAAGCCATGTGGCACCACTGTGGCGGGTAGGAAGGGTCATGCAGGGGCCACAGAGGAGACGTGGGCATGGCTACACCTCCCGGTCCACTGACATCTGAGGTACAGGCTGAGGCTTCTGCCAACTTGGGGTGTGGGAGAATCCAATACCCACTGCTGGTGACCCAGTCATGCAGGAACGGGGTCCTCTGGATTGCACTTGCTTTTGCATTCTTTTGGGGAGCAGTTTAGTCCTACAGGCACCTTGAAATCCTGCTTCTAGGGGTGTGCTATATCACCATCGTGCTCATCCAAAGACATAGCTCGCTCTCTCCTCAAAGGAAATGAGAGAGAGTTTATTCTGGAGATAAATATGATGGACCATATCCTCCCTGTTCCAATGAGGTCACAGTGTCATGAAGTTTTTATGGTGACAGAACAAAAGAAAGTCATGGATCAAGGCATTATCCAAACATATTATTGGGAACATCAGGTAGGCAGGTTATGGGGGGGGTGGTATCTGATGGTGTTCTTAGCTTTTGCCTGTTGGAAGCTGAGGGTCTGTTAATACATTCCAAAAGGTTTTACCTACTTGTCACAAGGAATCAGGTCACATGCAGAGGTAGGCCATGCATGGAGATAAGATAGACTAATGAGGTGGAGAGATGGCTTAGCTGTTAATGCCCTTGCCTGAAAAGTCTAAGGATCCGAGTCCATTCCCCTGTACCCACATAAACCAGATGCACAAGGTGCACATGTGTCTGTAGTTCATTTGCAATGGCTGGAGGCTCTGGCTGTGCCCATTCTGTCTGTATATGTGCCTCTCTCTCTCCCTCTCTCTCTCTCTCTCTCATAAGTAAATAAATAAAGTATTTTTAAAAGGTGCTAAAGACAGTGCAGAACATTTGGCTGCAGTTCTGCAACATTTCAACTCTAATCACAGTTAGTCACAGCCAGCCTTGCAGAATCTTTAACATAAGTGAGGCTTTTCTTTTATCTGAGAACTTCATTTCAGGATCATCTTTCCGGCCCCTCTCCCTCTGCTACGCCACAAGTCTCCCTATCCCAGGATATGAACCATTTGTTGAAGAGGAGCGTGTGGAGTGGACCACGGTGCATTTTCAGAGAACCCATGGCCCTGCGGAAAGCAGACAGCAGTGTCTCTACCCTCCACAGACAACGGGTCCTCAGGTCATCGAAATAATTGTTTTCCATGAACATCTACTCGGACACGTCCTGTTTCCAGCCCGCAAACTTAAGTGTGCCTTCTGCTGGCTCCATGGCTGGGGCTGCTCGTGGGCGGCAGTGTTGCTGAGGACAGTGGCAAACGAAGGAAAGGAAAAGTAAGGTGACTGAAAAGTCAGAGGGTGTCACCCTAGAGCTGACCCTACCCAAAGCAGCGAGGGTTCCATTTTCAGTGGGGAGAGTGACCGGGAGCCAAGAAGAAGTCCCGATGACAGGAGGGAGGGTCAGCGTGGAGGGTAAGACGGCCTGGAGGATGCAGGGCCTCGCTTCACACTCGTCAGGGCGCTCGGGCTGTTGAGACAAACCCCACATCCCCTTCTCCCCCATCTTCCATCTGCTATCTCAGATTCCAGCCTCCACCTTTTGGACTTATCTTAAGGTCTGCTTTACTGCCATGTTTGCAAATCCCTAGTCTAATGGGCTGGAGGGATGGCTTTGCAGTTAAGGCATTTGCCTGCAAAGCCAAAGGACCCAGGTTTGATTCCCCAGGACCCACGTAAGCCAGATGTACAAGGTGGCACATGTGTCTGGAACTTGTTTACAATGGCTGAAGGCCCTTATTCTCTCCCCCTCTCTCTCTATCTCAAATAAATTAAATAATTTTAAAAATTAATCCGTAATCTCATGTCCCCTCTGTAATGTCCTCTTCAAATATGAAAAGATGCCATTTCCCAAGATGCAGCCACAGGGGACATGCATTTACTCTGTGGAGTGAATTTGGCCCAGCGGGCTGTCCCCCCACAGAAGGGGGAGGGCAGGAATAGTGCAGGTGGTGGCGGTTCTGAGTGTTTTGTTTACAAATCATTAATGAAGCCATTGTGGCTCTTACACTTCTGAGCTGGATGGAGGGACGCATTCCTCAACGGGAGGGGGTGGGGATGGGGCACAAGAGCAGAGAGAAGCCCACAGCAGCCTTATTACGGGGGCGGGGGCGGCGTGCGGGCTGAGGCTGGGTGGACGGGCCTGGCCCTGGGTGCTGGGAAAGCCCAGGCCGGAGTCCCTAGGCCTGCTGGCCCCATGCTGCCCTCGCACAGCGCTCTTCCTGCATAGTGAAAGGCCCTTTCAGATCAAGCCTTTGCGGTGGGACAAGCGGTGGAATTCTCTGAATGAAATAATGTCTCTTTTTAATTCGGGGGAAAGGTTGGTATAAACTCCCCTCAGTGTGGTAACTGTTCGGATTCCCGGGAAAGGCGCATACATTAGACCACACTGTATCTTTTGTGCTCTACCATCCGCTCTCTCCCATGTCCATAAAATCGGGGGGGATGCTGCTGGGGAAACAAGCTGTAAGGGGGGCACTGAAGCCACACTTGTGCTCAGGCCTCATCTGCATACGCAGCGTGCTGTCACCGAGGAAGGCAGAGGACTCAAGTGCTCCATCCCAGCAGACTGGGAGAAGGGACAGAGAACTTCATTCACTCTGTCCTTTCTTTAAACTCAAACACTTTTGGAACTTCCAAATTTCACAACTGGGCATGGCCCCAAGGCCCATGGCTGGGGCTCTAGCCCAGAGATGTCACCCAGGACACCAGGCCACTTGCTCTGGCTCTTCTGGCAAGGCACACCACCAGCTCACACCCCCACCACGGCCAGCCACGAAATTGCCTTTGTCGTGGGGTTCTGGGAAATCACACATTGTCCATGTATCAGTGACATTTAGGGCTGTGCATAGCTATAGCTCCTCAGATGTAAAAGACTCATCTCAAGCCAGATTGTGTGGGCTGCCCTCCTGTAGTGAGGACCATGCCTCTGTCCCCCAGGTGGAAGGAAGGGGAGGGCACCAGATGACTCTAAACAGCCACACTTCCCTGCTGGTTTCTCTGATAAGGCCCTCCTAACTGTGGCCCTGAAACTGGAGACAAATCACACGTTGCTGGCTTGCATCTTCACGTCCTCAGGTGGGTTCAGGTAGGTGGTAGTGACAGTTACCGCTGTCTCTGCATGAGCATCTAAGGAGCCTAAGTCCTCGGTGAAATTGTTCAGCATGTGATAAACTTCCTAGATAATAACCCCCCAGAGCCAACTTCCTATTCTTATTTTCATGGAGAAAAGGCCTTAAAAGTTCCTGTTTTTAAAGTTGTTGCGAGCTTTGGATGGAGAAAAGAGAGAATTTTAGAGAACACATTGAACAGTCACTAGCATCCTTATAAATCCCTCCCACTTCCAGAGAGAGAGAGAGAGAGAGAGAGAGAGAGAGAACACATTTAACAGGCATTGAATATGTAATTATGTAGGAGATGCACAGTTACCTCAAACATAAAATCATCATAAATAAGACTGGGCTAAGCAGGAAAAAGGAACTGCTACCGTAGCAGTGTGCTGCCCTTCCTATGCAGACGGAGCCATTCAAAACGAAGATGCAGAATACGCGAGGTTCTTCATAACCCTGTTCGTGACGTGTCTCCCTGAGCACCACCAGCTCCATGCGTGATTTCCTGGGGCCCCTGTCACCAGCCAGCACTTCATTAGCAGTGGTCTTGACATGCAGCCTTATGACAGAGGGAGCAGGCGGCTTGGGCACGCATTTTAGGAGGGGGTAAAATCCCTTGTAATATGTTACTCAAATCAGACACTTGACATCCTCTCACAGTGGCCGCGTCCTCCCGGCGTGTAAGTTAATACCTGGGTGTAAGGTCATGTCTGTGTGCTCTCGAGAACACACCACAGCCCAGTGCACACGGTCCACACTGTCCCCTGCTGCCAGTCGTCACGATTGATATGGATGGCTGCAACCCCATCTGTCAGGCGCTGTGCTCGTCAGTCAAGGGGCCACAGCGGAGCCAGAGCATAGTTCCCGGGCCGGTCATGTCTCTGTCTTCCCAGGGATGAGGGAAAGCTTCGGTTGATGCACTAAAAGGGACATTGATGACCATATATGCTCACCTAGGGTCAGATGACAAAGTTCAGGGGCATGTGCACAGTTTCCAAAAAGGCTTTGTTAATGAGATGGGAAGCCTCTGGTAGCCTCTAGACTGAGCCTCAATCAATTGATTAAACAAGAGACAAAAGGCACACGATTTTCTTCCTTTCGTGTAGAACAGGCCATGGTTGGAAGGTTTTCGTGCGATGAACGTAGCAGACATTTCCCCTCAGCCCTCCATCCTACACCGAGTAATTTTCAATGGAGCAGACCTGTGCTAACCTGGCTGAGGTGGGTGATGCGCTGACGTAAAAGGATATTAACGCAAGAACATGGAAAATGAATGGCATCAGCAAAGGTCGGAAAGCAGCCCAGGTACAGATGAGGAGGGGACCTGGTGTGGTGATGAACTATTAGGACAAACTGTGGGAAGGATTATGGAAATGAACCATGAGAAAGAACTGGGAATATTTCTCATGGCTCTTACACGTAACTTGTCTAAGATTATTGCTGTTAGATGGTGAATCTCTTACTTGTAACTTACTTTAAAGTTAATCTTACAACTGTATAATCCACTTGCTTAAAGCAATGGGACTAGGTTTCCTCTGTCTTGGTGTACCTTTGGCCTGAACAGCAAGGATGACCAATACTGACAAGCAGTGTTTGGAGACCCTGGCTGATCTCCAGATATACTCTATGCTCCTTCCCTCAGAGGCCTGCCTGGATCCTCGACTCAGAAGAAACATACTGAGTGGTCAGTGCTAATTAGTGTTGAAGAAGATGAGATCAGTCATTGTGGTCCCACAGATCTGTTTAAGACAACAGGTGGGCTTGATGCGATTGCTGTTATCATCAGCGTGTGTGTGTGTGTGTGTGTGTGTGTGTCCGTGTGTGTGTGTGTCCATGTGTCTGTGTGTGTCCTGGATCAGCAGAGTCCAGCAGGTCATGGCCCTGAATCCCTTCATTTAACAAATGTTTAAGGGTTATCCAGAGTCAAAGTTCCTTATACTTTGCTCATGAAAGGTACACCTTGTTTGTGTTTTTATGGATTTATTTTTTTTAGTTGAATAAAAGTGCCATCGCGTACCTGTATGCAGAGGAAGCAGCGGCCGCAGTAACGCGAACGCAGCAGTGCACCAGATGCAGCAGGTCTGCTAATGGCTTGAACTAAACTTCTCTTTGGTTTCCTTTTCCTCGGGCAGCTAGCCCAGTCCTGGTGTAGTGGAGGTTAGCTCTCCCATGTGTCAGGCTCTGTTCCTAGAGGCCCACTTTTGGATAGGAAAGCTCCAGAGGTTAGTTGTCACTAAATTCAGGGCTCTGCCCCACATAGGAGCCCTGGGCCCCCGAACAGACGGTCTAGGCAGCTGGAGGTCAGCAGTGAGAGTCTGCCCAGGCAGGGCCCCGGGTGGAAGGTTGGAGACTTGTTCTCTTGTGCTCAGAGCCTCACAGCCAGACTTCCTGCCTGAGACCTCCTCCCCTAGGGCCCCTTCCAAGGAAACAGACAGCAACAGGAGGAAGGACGCAGGTGCAGACATCAGATGAGAAGGACAGGCCTATGCACCTCCCAGCACCCACAGCAAGACCTCTACCCACCAATCCACCTCCATCGGAGCAGGAGAAGGCTCTCAAGTACGGATGAAGGGCTAAGGTGAAGGAAAACCAAAAGAGCAAAAACTAGAGACTGGGGAGCACAAAGCCCACAGCTCAGGCAGGGTCTGCAGCCAGCTGTGGTGGTTTGAATGTGAATGTCTTCCCCATAGACTTCAGTGTTTCAGTAAGCTTGTGACTTGGGGGTCCAGCCTGAACTCTGGTGAGACCCCGGCTTACTATTTTTTGGTGTTTTCTGGCTGGTGGTGGTCTCTCTTTCTCTCTGCTTGGATGTCTGAATGGAAGCCAGCTTCTTCCACCATTGAGGAACTTCCCCTGGATCTGTGGGCTTAAGATAGATCCCTTCCTACCATAAGACTGGGTTTGCTTGGATGCTCGTCCCGGCATTGTGGAACTGTCTACTACAGCATCAAATTGGGTATATAAGAAGCCAGAATACCTGGACATTAATATGCCATATGCAAATGCACTCATAGAATAATTATACAAAGTTATAAATACATTTATGTTCAATATATACATTATATATGTACATGTGTTTAAATTTTTAACAAATTAAGGTAGGAAAATACAATGGAGTACATCATTGGTGTAGTAGACCCCCCCCAAAAAAAAGGGATGGAAAAATGGGGAAAAAAAGTGGGTAAGAAAATTACAGGATCAGTCCTTGCATTTGATAGCAAAACAGTGCAGGGCAGAGAAATGGAGGGTAGGAGACAAGAATATTACAGGAGCTGCAGCGTTAATCTAACTCTCCAAAGCTTCCTTTCAGCACTCGGCAGAAATATTATTAGAAACAAACAAAAACAGAAAAAAAAAAAAAAAAAAAAAACAGGCACTGAAAAAAAATGACACAAGCATCCGGGGTGGAGTGTGTGGTCATCATGAACGAACTGGAGGGATTTCAGGTGAGGATGAGCTGAAGCCATGGTCTCTGTGAAATACCTTCCCACCAGGCTCCACACCCAGCTATCCAGGGACCAGCAATGATGGGGTATTCCCAGAGCCTGGAAATTGTAGCATCAGTGTCCAGAGAGCTCTTCGACTACAGCTGCATGCAAAGGCTCCCTGTGCCTGAGCTAGGATGTCTGTGGAGAGGTGGAAGCTTCACTCTGAGCCCTGAGTGGTGATTGCAATGCAGGGAGTCTGGGCTGAAGCAGGGAAATGGGGGGTCCTAGGGAAAGTTCACGGCACAGAAATAATGGGGGGGCTTTGTGTTCAAGTCTTGACAAATGGATGCATAGAGTATGAAGTATGCAGAAAAGAAGGAACTGGAGCTGGAGAAAGGGCTCAGCAGTTAAGACACTTTCTGGTAAGGCCCAAGACCCAGGTTCGCTTCCCTAGTACCCATGTAAAGTCAGATGCACAAAGTAGCCCATGCATCTGGAGTTCGTTTGCAGTGGCTGGAGAACCTGGCACATCCATTCTCTTTCTTTCTCCTTGAAAATAAATAAATTAAATATATTTTTAGAAAAGAAGTAACTGATCATCCAAGTAAATTGGAAACATTAGGGAAGAAAGGCAAAATCAACTCAGTGCTGTTTGTCTCGCAGGTGCCAAGTTATCTTTAAACAAAATTTTAAATATTGGGCTAGAGAGCTGGCTTAGCACTTAAAGCGCTTTGACTCTCCAGATCCCACATTAGCCAGACGCACAAAGGTGAGGCAAGCACAAGGTCGCACTTGCCCACTAGGTGGCGCAAGTGTCTGGAGTTTGGTTTCAGTGGCTGAAGCCTGGCGCACCAATTCTCTCTCTCCTCTCTTGCTCAATCTCTCTCTCTAAAATAAAAATATATAGATAAAATTTGAAATATTGTTACACCGAGGTATAAGTTAGAAGAGTGATGGGGTGGGGTATGGAGGAGTGTGTATAAAAATGAAATAAATTCCAAACATTCTGACAGGAGGATAACAAAAGTCTAAGATGGAAAATTCAAATGCTAGAAATGTGTGCTATTTTGCTAGGCCAAGCTATATATCACAAAGTGAGAGTGACCGCAACAATCGCCTGTTGCTGGGGAGTCTACCCAGTGGCAGAGGATTCCTTACGGGGTCACATGCCTTTCTCACCTATCTGACCTTGTAAGCCGCGTGCACATGCTATTGATGACAGCTAATTCCCGAAGAGTGGAAAGTAGTGTTAAACCGCGATGTCTAGGGCATTCTGAGTCAGAGTGTGAGATTTCAAGTGAGCTGTGAGGGACCTGCACTCAACCACATTCCCTCCTGACACCAGTGGAGGATCCTGAGGGCCCCCATAATCCTTGGCTCTTACGTGTCATAGAAAGGCTCACAGACCCAGTGAGAGTTCTGCTCAGGGCAAGGACATATTACAGGGAGCAGATATGAATTAAAATCAGCAGAGGGGAAGACAGGCTTGGGGCCATATAACCTGTTATCCCAGTATTAGAGGGGATAAGGCAAGAAGACTATAAACTGAAGGCCAACTTGGGCTACATAGTTAATACCAGGTCAATATGGGGTATGGGATGATACCTGCCTCTCAGAAACAAGACAAAACCAAACCAAATAAAAGGAAATGAGAAGGTCAGTGAATAGATAAAGCCTACGGGGTAGAGCTCAGGAGGGTTCCCAGCATGGGGCTCTACCTGTCATGAGCCCCGACATTCAGCACCTTGGGCACCAGTGTGGGACTGGGCGTGGAGTCCCACCCAGCAGTGGGGCTCAGTTGATCTGGTACTTGACGGGTCCATGACACCCCTGGAGGGGCATAACAGATGGGCTGGTTGGCCGTACTGCTCCTCTTGGGCCTCTGTAGGCCCTGCATTTGTCCATTAGCCCCTCTGCACAGCCACCCACGTGATCTTTCCGTGGTCAGCCAGCGGATGCCAGAGCTGCTTTCTGTAGTCTCCAGGAACACCCTGCAAGCCACGGGGAGCCAGGCCTCGCTCAGGACTCCCTCTTCTGCCTTACAGGCTGTGGCTGACACGAGCAGGGCTGACCATTACTGTCCCACTGGACTTGGTGGCGAATGTGGACATTGCGCCCTCTGTTTCCCGGATTGTCTTTTGCTGGTTACATTTACCTAAACCAGAAAATAACTTTCATGTTGGAGAGACGGCTTCATGATTAAAGCGCTTGTCCATGGAGTCAGGAGCCCAGGTTCCTTTCCCCAGTACTCGCATAAGCCAGCTGCACAAGGCGGCTCAGGCGTCTGGAGTTCGTTCTCACTGGCTAGAGGCCCTGGAATGCCCATTCTCTCTCTCTGTCCCTGTCTCTCTGTCTCCCTCTCTGCCTCTTTGTCTGTCTGTCTCATAACTAACTAACTAACTAACTAAATAAATAAATAAACAGAATATTTTAAAAAGGAAAGCACTTTTCCCAAATTCAAAAACCAGGATTGGTGTGAGGAAACAAGCGTCATGACTGCTTCTGGCTGTCCCTCTGTCCCTGGCCTGCACAATGGTGCCAGGCTTTGGAGCGACTCATTCACAAGCATAGTGCTGTTCCCTTGCGTGAAAACCCTGTCCTTTCCCTAGGGAGCCATCCTCCCACTCAAAGCCGCTGGCATCCACCCTTGCCTCGTGGCATCTCCTAATCTGTGCTCCACAGTCAGTGACAGGACAGCGTGACCAGGGAGAACCCACGGCGTGCTGGGGCAGAGACTGCAAGAACCCGGCACTAGAATCAGGGCTCAGGCAGTGACGGGCAGGCCGAAGCCCTCCGGGGCCAGAGCTGAAGGTGGCGTAGGCGCTGAGTGAAGGCAGGGTTGGGCTGACCAGCACTCCAGGAGCTGAGAGCTCCTCACTCCTTCCCCACGCGGGCCATGTGGAAGTGGATTTTTGTTTTGTTTTGTTTTGTTTTTGTTTTTGTTTTTTTTTGAGGTAGGGTCTCACTGTAGCCCAGGTTGACCTGGAATTCACTATGTAGATTCAGGGTGGCCTTGAACTCACAGTGATCCTGGTACCTCTGCCTCCCGAGTGCTGGGATTAAAGGCATGCGCCACCACGCTGGGCTATGGAAGTGGATTTTTGCTTGTAATTGAATGACTGACAGAATTCCACAGGCTCCGTCACCCTCTTGAACCTCTGTTCCCTTACCACCACCTCAGCACATCTGGCTTCAGAAGACGCACAGTCTTGGGCCCCGTCACAAATCAGAAGCACTGAAGTGATGTCAGAGGCTTTGCAACCATTGCCCGCTTACATCTTTGGAAAGTGTGACTTTCTGAGATTGTTCAAGAAAGCTGAGAAGAATCAATCAAGTGCCCACCCAGAGGCATGTAACTTTTCCTGACTTGAGCCCAAGGAACCCCTTCTGGTTGAACCTTTCTGTGTCTTTTTAAAAAAATCAATTTGTTTATTTATAAGATACTGAGAAGAGGCAGAGATGGGGGAATGAGAACGGCATGCCAGGGTTTCTTGCTGCTGAAAATGAACTCCAGACTCAAGGGCCACTTTGCATACCTGGCTTTATGTGGGCACTGGGGAATCAAATCCAGACTATCAGGCTTTGCAAGTGAGTGCCCTTCACCACTGGGCCATCTCCCCAACCCTGATTCTCTTCCTGTCTGATACAAAAAGCCACAGTCTTTGGTAATTTTATCACCACAGCAGCACAAAAGATGTTCCCAAGTATAGAATTGGACTTTTCCTCAGGGATCCTTTCTGGTCCTGCAGGAGAGACCTCTGTGGGTTAGGACAGCACAGCACTCCTGATAGACACACAAAGTGAGTTTTGAAATGGAAAACAACTAAACTAGAAACCAGAAAGCAAGTGCATAATAACATTAAATCGAAGTTGAGCCTGGCGTGGTGGCGCACGCCTTTAATCCCAGCACTCGGGAGGCAGAGGTAGGAGGATCGCCGTGAGTTCGAGGCCACCCTGAGACTCCATAGTGAATTCCAGGTAAGCCTGGGCTAGAGTGAGACCCTACCTCGAAAAACAAAACAACAACAACAAAAAAAAAAAGTCGAAGTTGACATGGCAGGTATTTTCTTTTAAACTTTTTATTGACAGTTTTGACATTATACTAATTTTCTTTTGATGTTATACTTCTATCCCTTTTCATTAAAAATCTGTTGATATAACATTAATACTTACCCCACAACACATACACATTCAGTTTTGAACCTTCATCAGGTCCTTAGAGGGAACACCTGAATCACAGGGCCCTGGAGAAGGTATGATGAGGACTAACCTTAATCTTCTCCTGTCTCTCTCTCTCTCTCTCCCTCTTCTCTCTCTTCTCTCTATCTCTTTTATTACTTATCTTTTTCTTTCTTCTCTTCTTGGGCACTGACTTCTAAGTCACAGTACCACAATGTGGCTAACATCCACAAGAAGCTGTTGATCAGAGAGACCTACAAGGTTTCCCAAAAGAAGACAGATTTCTTTCAGAGTACTTGATGACCCATCAAAGGTTAGTGGTAAGACCCTACTGCTGAAGACACTGCATGCTGTTGGTATGGAACATAGAGTGACCTAGCTGGAATCTGGAAGAGAGTCAGTCCCCAGACAGTTAGCTCATCTGGTACCAGAAGGTGCACCATGAGCAACTGGGGGAAAATGACCAACATCTGTCCAAGCAACTCGAGGTCTAAGCCACTCAGCAGCAAACAACCTGATGTGACGCTTACACAAGTGCAATAGTGGCACACAGCTATGGTGGGTAACCAACTGCTCCTGATTTGGTTAATATATCCACTCAGTGGAACGGAACCCATGGCTGGTTCTGGGAAACAAGTCAGAATCATATCCAAAAATTAGCCCGCTCTCCATTATGAAGCTCCCACCAATTGTGGGCTATGAAGGTCTACATCTATTAAATTATTTCTAAAATAATAATGGTTATACCATCCATCTGGTGCTGACTTCACTCTCCATTGGAGAATATGCTTCTCTTTTTCAGATGGACACAGATACTGAGGAGAAAATTAGCCCATCACACCTCAACAGGGTCCCAGTTGAAAGCAAGAGGAATTGAGGAAATGAGCAAGAGTGCTGCTTTCTTGGTGAACCTGGTACCAGCACAAGAATGAAGGAGAGAGACAAGAGAACACTCAACTCCTACCAAGTCATAGATCCAGAGACACAGAGGATCCCAAGACCTCATCATTGAAGTAGACCTAAAACAAACCCAACATGGCTCAGGGAGATTTGCGGAAGAGGGGCCAGAAAGATTGTTAGAGCCACATGTTGGGACATTATGCACAGGGACATTGCCTCTTACCCATAACTGATGGCTAACCCCACAATTCATGACCCATATTCCCCAATGAGGAGGGTCCCTGCAGAGGGGGGAGGACAGGGAGGAGGCTAATGATGGTACCAACATGGCTGCATACACATTGTATACATAACTAATAAAAAATTAAAACTTTCTATTATCTGTATTTCCTTTGGACTCCGTGGACCTCTGCAAGGCATCTGTAACATATATGTAATCAACACGATGTCACTTGACAAACAGGCCAGTTGCTTGTCAGCTTACAGGTGGCTGAGGGCACCTGTCCCATCCTCCATATGGTTGTGGAAGCAATTGGCCAGACGATGAGGGCCTTGAATTTCCTTGAAATAGACTCCTTGGAGCAGTGTGTTATAGAGTATATTGTTTGATTCCTGGGAGGACACATTGGCTTTCCGTAAGTGAAATATTTTTGTTTATTTCCAAACAGGGAGAGAGATTGAATGGGTGCACAGGGCCTCTAGCCACAGCAAGTGAACTCTAGATGCATGTGCCTCCTTGTGCCTCTGCTTTTACATAGATACTGGGAAATAGAACCTGGGTAGGTAGTCTTTACAGGCAAGGGCTTTAACCAATGAGCCATCTCTCCAGCTCCTACTTTCTGTAATTTAACAATAAGACTTAGTGCTTCATGTTCAGGTTGTGAACTTGAAAACTTTGTAAGCTAATGTTAATGAACCTTATAGATTTGTGCCCATATTACAATATTTTGTTCATGGTGACAAACATTTAAAATGATTTCTTTAGACTAGACATGCAAAATCACTGTTTTCAAAACATAAAAATGATAGCTGCAGGGAGAATAGAAAACATAATTCTACATGAAATCTCTTCTTCCCCAGTGCAGACAACTCCTGCATGGCACCTCGGATGAGGAAACTATCATCCTTATGTGAGACTGCAAGGTGGTACTGGAATCCACATTACACCCCAGTAAGATTTCCCCTCCACATATTTTTTTTTTTATCATTTTTAAAAGAAATATTTTAGGGCTGGAGAGATGGCTGAATGGTTCTGGTGCTTGTCTTTGAAGTCTGAGGACCCATGTTTGATGCTCCAGATCCCGCGTGAGTCAGACGCACCAGGTGGTTCAAGGATGCCAGGTTGCACGTGCACACAAGATGGCCCACATGTCTGGAGTTTGAGTGCAGTGGCCAGAGGCCCGAGCACACCAATTCTTTCTCACACACATGCGCTCTTTCTCATAAAAATATTTTGTTTATTTGAGAGAGAGAGAGAACAGGTATACCAGGTCCTCCTGCCACTGCAAATGAACTCCAGATGCATGTGCCAATTTGTTTGCAGGTTGCATGTGGGTCCTGAAGAATCAAACCTGGTCGTTAGGCTTTTCAACAAAGTGCCTAAACCACTGAGCCATCTCTCCAGCCCCTCCCTTCTACATGTTAAGTGCATCCACATCACCATGTACTTTTGGTGCTGAGTGTGTGCGTGCGTGTGTGTGTGTGTGTAGCTCACACACACGTGTGTTCTTGACCTTCCTGCACTCAGCCATGATGCTGAGTTGAGTTGGCCAGTCAAGGAATGAACGCTTTTTCATGCATTCAGCCGCACTCTGGCACTGTGGCAGGCTCAGTACCCACGGGCACTGTGAGCGTTTTCCTCTTCTAGGGACAGAGGCTCTGTGGTTTGGGCACTTGGTCCCCAGCTGGTGGCGCTGTTCAAGAAGGTTGTAGAACTTCAGGAGGTGGAACCTTGCTGAAGGAAGTGGGTCACATGGAGAAGGCCTTGAGGTTTCGTAGTCCAGCCCCACTTCCTGTTCAAGCTCTGCTTCCTGACATAGTGTGCAGAGCTGGCCTGCCCTGCCTTTCCACCGCTTGATGCAATGTATTCCCTTTGAAAGTGGAAATAAATACTTCCATCTTTTTAAGTTGTTTCTGGTCAGGGCCTTGCTCACAGCAATGAGAAAGAAAGTAATTCAAACAAGTTTTGTTCTGTTTCTCAAGTAAGTAGCAAATGCCTCACTCATATTTAGAGAGCGGGGGATGGATGGTTTAGTTCAAATAACAAGAAAGTCTACTTCAGTCTTGCATAGCATTTGGTCCTTGTTGGAAGTTCACCAATAATATTCATATGACTGGTTCTGTGTGCACACTCCCGATCTCAACATAGCGCTTGTACCGCTCACAGTTTGGTAATTTCTTCATGCATTTGGCCTGGAGACTCCTAACTTGAAAATGAGGTGCAATGTTTCAATATAATGGTCTCCTTCTGATGTGTTTGGCCTGGTGTAAAATTAAGAAACCAGCATTTGCTGCCTTCCTTCCTCAGTGCTCCAAACCCCATCAGTTGTTAGTGAGCGCCCTGTAACTGTATTTCCCACAAAGATTACACAGATATTTCTGTCCAGCTACATGTCCTGCAGGGCTGTTCCATGGTCTTCCGATCAGTAAAAATGTAATAACATTTTCACATAGTCAATATTTAATTCCGTAAATGCAACTGGTAGTTGTAATCTAGGTTATTAACCACACGGTGATTTATGGCCAAGGGCAGACACTGGCGGGGGTGGCACAGTAGGAAAGTCCTCTGGTGACAATAAAAAGGTTATAAATTTCATAGCTCTGCCTGAGAAATGTATTTATATCCTATATTAAGAATAGCTTTTTATAAATTTTAATGATCCATGTTATTAATGGGGTTGTCATCATTGCGGCCTGGGTGAGACTACAGTCCTTCTGTTTTTTTTTTCCTTTAACTTTTTTCATCAGCTGAAGTTCTTGTGGGGAAAAAGAGGCGGGGGGAGCTCTTATTAGCTATTTGCCAAAAAAAATCTATAAGAATTATAACCCTATCATTGTTTCCCTGGACTAGAAGGTCTATATAAGCAGTAGTTTGCATATAGTTTTATGAGCCAGGCAGAGGTCGGGCTAATTGGATATAGCACAATCGTGCTCCCTCATGTTTATAGAGGCCCAGTAAACGCGCAGAAATGAAGCCAGAGCTGCATCAGAAAGAAAGACTTCTATATGGGAATTGTCTTCCACCCTGGCTCTGCATCCTGCTCTGGAAGCACCCCTGCCCTCTAACTAGGCACGGGGAATGGTGCTCAGCCCGCGTCCAGGAAATTCACCGTCCACACAAATCTGCTTCCTACACTTATGTTAACATGCATGAAGAAGGAGTGAAGAAAGGAACACTTAACACATGTCTCTGTCTCTTTCCCGTGGCTATAACAAACTGCCTGAGGCTGGGTGATTCAGCGGGAGGAGGTGTTGACCTGGCTTACAGTTCTAGAGGCTACTGCCTGAAGAGGCCTTCTGCTGTGTCAACCCTAGGGAGACATGTGGAGGCACAGACAGACAGTATGTGGACTCAGCCCCCTGCTATATACGTGTGTGTATATATATATATATATATATATACATATATATAATTTCATTATATATATATTTATTATTTATTTATTTTATTATATATATATATATATGTATATATATATATATATATATATTTAATAAAGACATACCTGCAAATCCAGGAGAGCCCCCAGGGGCTTCATCCAGTGCCCCTGTGTTCCCAAATCTTCCCCTGCAAACAAATCAGCATTTGAATTTGGAGAATTTGGAGGCATGGATTCTGCCACATGAGCGAGTGGGGCGTGTGCAGACCCTAACAATGAAGTGGGACACCATTTCAGCAAAGCAGTGTTGGACAACTGACCTCTTTTCACAGTTCCTTTGCTACTCAGCAAGATTTTAAAATGCTGCACGTATCAGGTGTGTTCATAAACACGAAACACAGAGCGGGCTTTGGAAACAACTGTCCCAAAGACTCTCCCTACAGCTAACTACCACCCACAGGGAGGGCACTGCTCTCCGCCTGTCATTTCAGGTGCCCATCAACCTCTTCATCTTTGTCCTGCAGCCAGCACAAGCAGGAGGGAGCTCATAGGGGGAGGAAGATAGATTCTGTCCTATGGAGAATGATTTGGGTCATTTTTCTTAATATAGAAATGTGACTCCTAGCAGTATAACTTTATTCAACATTTTGGGGGGAGCAGGAATACATTTTTTAAAAATGTTTTAGTTATTTGTCTGTTTGAGAGAGAAAGAGGCAGACACGCAAGGAGAGAGAGAACGGGTGCTCCAGGGCCTCCAGCCACTGCAAACAAACTCCAGATTCATGTGCCACCTTGTGCATCTAACTTATGTGTGTAGGTAGTAGGAAACTGAACCTGGGTGACAGGCAAGCACTTTAACCACTAAGCTATCTCTCCTGCCCTGGAAATACCCTTTTTAATGATTAATTAATAAGCAGATTATTTCTTTCTATAGACATCTTAAACATATTTTATAGTAATTCTTAAATTTGAGTTAAAAACAGTCCTGCTGCTTTTAATAAGGAGTTGCATATTCACTATACTAGAAAGGATAGTGTTTTCCAATATCTTCATCACTTACACAAAACTTTATATTATGAACCATCAAAATGGCTGATTAGAGATTGATTTATTTCTTTTTTCATTGCATTACATTTATTTACTTATTTATTCAAGAGAGAGACAGAATGAGGCAGAGACATAGAGAGAGAATATGGGCATGCCAGGGTTTCCTGACACTGAAAATGAACTCTAGCTACTGTGCCACTTTGTAGGTCTGGATTTATGTGGATACTGGAGAATTGACCCCGGGCCCCTGGCTGTCAGGCTTGCAAGCAAGGGCACTTAACAGCCAAGCCATCTCTCCAGCTGAAGACTTCCTTTTTTTAAGCCATTTTTCCCCCTTTTTCCAGAGCTAGTGTTGTATTAGTAAATATATGAAGTTTCAGGAGTTTCTTTTTTTCTGCTCTTTTCTCCCTTCTTTCCTCCTGCTCTCTCTCCTTTCTCCTCCCTCGTTCCAGCTTCCCTCCTCCGAGGTGGATAGCACACAGCCAGTTGATCTCAGTTTCCATGCAGAACTCTTCAGAAGCCAGGACGCACATCAGCACACTGAGGTTCTCCCTCCCGGGAGGAAACAGCCCATGAGCACGTGCATGGGGCGTACACTTTCTCCCAGGGCTGAGGGAAGAGGATGTGTGGGCATGGGGCAGCCGAGGGACCATTATGATCAGGTCTTAAAGCTGAGGTCACAAATTCATGAGTCTATTCCCATCAAAATTGGCAGGAAAAAAGTAACTTTTCAAAATACTCACTATTGTCCATTCTTTAAAACATCCATTTATGTTCTTTTTTAAAAAAAATACTTATTTAAGGGCTGGGGAGATGGCTTAAGCAGTTAAGCGCATGCCTGTGAAGCCTAAGGACCCCGGTTTGAGGCTCGGTTCCCCAGGACCCATGTTAGCCAGACGCACAAGGGGGTGCATGCATCTGGAGTTTGTTTGCAGTGGCTGGAGGCACTGGCGCACCCATCCTCTCTCTCTCTCTCTCTCTCTCTCTCTCTCTCTCTGTGTGTCTGTCTCTTTCTCTCTCTGTCACTGTCAAATAAATAAAAATAAACAAAGAATATTTATTTAAGTACAAGCAAAGAGAGATAGGGAGAAGAGAGAGACAGTCAGAGAAGGAGAGAATGGGCATTCCACGGCCTCCAGCTACTGCAAACTAAACACACATGTGCCACGTTGTGCATCTGGCTCTAGGTGGGTCCTGGAGAATGAACCATGGGTTGTTAGGCTTGGCAGGCAAGAGCCTTAGCCTCGGAGCCATCTCTCCAGACCCCATTTCCATTCTTGGTGTTGTTTCTAAGCCTATGATTGTACTTGCCTCCACCTTGCGGGGATGCACTGCCCGACTATCCCAGTTTATGGGAGAACGGTGTTTTCTTCAGACTTACAGAGCCAGGGGCAGCTCCGTCAGTGGCTGAAGAAGCTGTTTACTTACATACATCCAAGCGGAGAGAAACAACTGCAGCCAGCCAACACCAGCTCCATCAGACTGCTCTCTGCACACCTTTGGACTGGAAATCAGATCCGCCCGCCAGTGACACGCCCTCAGCAGAGCTGCCTGCTAGGGGCTGAAGTGGCAAACTCAATTTTAATAAACACCTGAGTCGATGGGGCCATGCATTTTAAACTATCACATCCAAACTACCATGTCTGCTTTCCTAAAAATGTTGGGGGGGGGGGGAAAGACCACAGAATGATACTTTTAAAATATATTTTTTGATTTTAATTTTAATTTATTTATTTGAGAGCGACAGAGAGAGAAAGAGGCAGATAGAGAATGGGCGCGCCAGGGCCTCCAGCCACTGCAAATGAACTCCAGACACATGCGCCACCTTGTGCATCTGGCTTACCTGGGTCCTGGGGAATACAAGCCTCGAACTGGGGTCCTTAGGCTTCACAGGCAAGTGCTTAACCACTAAGCCATCTCTCCAGCCCCAGAATGATATTTTTGAAAGAAAGAATGTTAACAGGTCTATGAAAGTTCCATTAGTCTAAGTCCCAGAGATCTGATCCAATGGGCAGGGCCAGTCTGACAGTTAGTGGGAAACATGCCAGGGAGAGTGACCAGCCCCTGGAATGCTCTGAGTGCTCGGTGACATGGGTCTGCCTTTCCCTGAAGAGAGCTGCCCTCCCAGCACTGCATGGCGTACTTGGAAGGGTGAGAATGTTGGAACCAGACCTGGATGCAGCGTTACTTTCTAATCGCCAGCTACATGGCCTTGAACCACTTTCAGAAATGGTCCTGAATTTTTATTTTATTTTTTTTCTTTATTTTTTGTTTATTTATTTGAGAGCAACAGAGAAAGAGGCAGATAGAGAGAGAGAGGGAATGGGCACGCCAGGGCTTCCAGCCACTGTGAACGAACTCCAGACGCGTGCGCCCCCTTGTGCATCTGGCTAACGTGGGTCCTGGGGAATCGAGCCTTGAACCGGGGTCCTTAGGCTTCATAGGCAAGCGCTTAACTGCTACGCCATCTCGCCATCCCGGTCTTGAATTTTTTCATGTGCATTAAGATGGTCTTGAACTTGGCTTTCTTTATATGCAATAAGAATGTTGCTACCAAGTATTTCTCCATATCACACAGCTATGAGCACACTACTTACCCAAAGGCATGCAAACAGTAGATTTTCAAACACATTACTCCCTTGTATACAGCACAGCATGAGTGTGCAGTGCTTGGGGCTTATCAAACAGAATCACAGCAAGGTCACTGAAGAGAGACGACATAGAAACAGCAAAACTTGGGGACCAAGTCCTGTCTCTGATGCAGCCCTTCCCAAGGTGGAAATGGGTTGGGGAGGTGCCAAGCCTTAGGTCACTATGTCCTCATGACTGAATGCCTACCTTGTGACAAACCAGACACAGAATGTACTCTGGTTAAGAAAATATTTTTTAAAAACTAGGGTGCTATCTTTTCCCTTTTCCATCTCTGAACTCAGAAGTTGTAAAATATATTAGAGCACATAGCTATGGTATTTAAAATCAGTGAAGTCTTTTTTTTTTTTTTTTTTTTTTTGCGTGTTGGTTTATTCTGAAGACATTTTCAATGCTTTTGAGCACAAGTCTGGATATGTAATTGCAGATCAGAGGGCGCACTCCAGTCTCCACGGGTGCCTCAGTGTGATTTGCGTTCTCTGTAGACCCTTGCTGACTAGGGACATTTCTTCTATGGCTTGTTTGGGATGCCCCTTTGGGGGCACTGGCCTGAGCATCTCTCTACCCAAAAGGACAGTAGGATAAGAGGACATCCTGTCCAACCAGTCCACCACAACTGCCCAGTGCAGAACTGTCATGGTCTCTTCCAAGTAGTGCAATGGCGCCTCAAGTGCGCCTCTTGTTTGGGCTTCCTTTGGTCCCATGTGTCCACCTCATTAAGGAAAATGACCCACCCCACAGGAAGGGGTGGTGCTTCTGGGCTACATCGTGTGGGTCCCCTTGTTGATACTCCTCTTCTCCATGAGATTTCCTTTTAGCACTGCTGTATGCTTGGAGGAAGTCTGACCTGTCTCCTAACTGGTTTCTGACTTCTTGGTAGGCAGTGAAAAGTTATCTGTTGCCTCAGGGCTGGAGAGATGGTTCAGTGGTTAAGGCACTTGCTCACAAAGACTAACAACCCAGGTTCAATTCCCCAGTACCCACATATAAAGGCAGATACACAAACTGGCGCATGCATCTGGAGTTCATTTGCAGTGGCTGGAGCCCCTGGCACACTCATTCTCTCTCTCTCTCTCTCTCTGCTTGCTCTCTTTCAGAAAGAAAGAAAAAAAGGAAGTAAAAAAGAAAGAAAGAGGGAGGGAGGAAGGAAGGAAGGAAGGAAGGAAGGAAGGAAGGAAGGAAGGAAGGAAATGAAAAAAGAAGTTACCTGCCTCTTCTGAGGGTTAGTAAGTGTATCACCCTTGTGACAAAATATCTGACGTCAACAACTTCACGGAGAAAGGAGTGACTTCAACTCATGCTTAGAGCTTGCAATATCAGGTCACTTGGACCCACAGCTCTGAGACTTGGGTGAGGAGAGCCTGTGGAAGTGGCTGCTCACCTCATGGTGGGCAGGAAGCAGCGAGAGGCAGAGACAGGGACATGATACTCCTTTCAAAGTCTTGCTCAGAGACCACTTCCTTGAGCAAGCCTCCACCTCCTACACAACACCTCCCAGAATTGCACCAACAGCTAGGGACCAAGCCTTCACCACTTGAGCTGGCACGGATAATTTCCTAATTGTCCTGTAGACTCGGGGAGCTGCCTCCTGCCTTGTGCCTCCTGCCCTGTGCCTATTACTGGCACCATAAATATTCTATGGTTTTGATTTGATCTCCTGGTAAATATATATATTCAGAACTAGGATAATTTATAGGCACTAATGTGAAGCCAGCCGCCAGCTTAAAAAAAACAAATTCACTGTAAGATGAAACTAAACAGGAAGTGGGCTGAGATGTTTAAGTGCACAGTAAGTACGAATCCGTTGACATCTCTGCAGTACCATTTCTCTGGAGGTCAGGAGATGCCCCCCACCCCCCCCCACACACCTTCAGCCTCCAATCCAGTTCAAAGCTCTGGTCACTGTCTGTGTGCTCACAGCACCACGCCCTGGGGGGGGAGCCAGCGACCCCATGGCACCCCCCACACTTGCTCTGGGCCGCTTGCTACAGAGTCAGAGCACTCACAAGCAAGTGTAGCCCTGCTGGTTCAGTGCTTGGGGAAGAAAGCCAGCCAGCTACCAGTGTGCAGTCTGCGTTACTCTGCTTCGAGGGATCGGTTCTGGAATCCACACAGGATGCCTATGAGCTAGGGCCATGCCAGGGAAGGTGGCTTTACTTCAGGCATCATCACCACGGACTCGGATAATTTAACTGCTAAATGTCAGGCATGCTTTTCTTTTATCTATTTTTTAATATTTAATTCATTTATTTGAGAGAATAGGAGCGCCACAGCCTCTAGTCACTGCATATGAACTCCAGACTCATGTGCCACCTTGTGCATCTGGCTTACGTGGTCACTAGAAAATTGAACCCAGGTCCTGTAGGCTTTGCAGGCAATGACTTTAACCACTAAGCTATCTCTCCAACCCAGACACACTTTTCTTGTGTGTGAAGTTCAGGCCACACTAACCTGCATAATTAACGCTGGTGATAGGCTGCCGTGAGAATTGCTTTTGTTGAAATTTCCCCACTAAGCACGTTATGTAGTTCTACCTCCTCCAAGCTCCTTCTACGCTCTCCTTCCTTCTCTGCAGCTGTCCAGAGGGGCTGTCTCCTGCTCTCCCAGGTGTTTTCTCCCTCCCTTTGGCCCCGGCTCCTTCTCTGTCCATTTCCTCAGCGTGGCCAGGTCTGCGTTCTGACGCTCCCTGAGCTGCTGTGAACCAACAGTCCCATGCATATGCCACCCTTACATTAGCAACGTGGCTGACACTGAAATCTCTGGAGCTGAAAGTACTTTGCAGACATGTTCCACTCTCTCATGAAGAGGCAGTGAGAATCTGGTGATTAGACCCACGGACAACACACCTGAAGCTTGCACCTTGTTGCAGTCAGGTTCACATTACTGACAGAAATAACCCAACCAAGAGCAGCTTGTGGGAAAAAAAGAGGTTTATTTTGGCTTACAGGCTGGAGGGGGAAGCTCAGCGATGACAGGGAAAATGACAACATGAGCAGAGGGTGGACATCACCCCCTGGCCAACATAAGGTGGACAATAGCAACAGGGGAGTGTGCCAAACACTGGCCAGGGGAAACTGACTGTAACACCCATAAGCCCGTCCCCAACAATACACCGCCTCCAGGGCCCTTCAATTTCCAACTGCCATCAGCCATCAGCCTAAGTTTATGGGGGACACTGGAATCAAACCAACTCACTCCTCAAAGGGATTCATGTGCCACCACGGCTCCTCTTCAAAGGAGACTGGAGAAGCTCTCCCCTGGGAGTTCCTCTGGTTTCCACAGGTAAAGGTGCTGTTTACAAAGGGAACGAGACACACTCTAAGGTCTGAGGAGTGGAGACAGACAGGCAGAAGCAGACATGCCACCCAGCCAGCCACCCACCTCCTCATGGCTCATGACGTCCAACCAGAGGCCAGCAAGTGAATTTCTCTGACCACTGCTGAGTACAATGTGTGAGTGTGTGTGTATTTATGTATATTTTATTTGTGTGTGTGTATATTTGTATGTATGTACACATGTATATAAGCATGGTATATGTGTGTATATGCTGTGTATATGTGTGTTTGTGCATGTGTATATGTGTATTTGTACATGTGTGTAGATATGGTGTGTGAGTGTATATGTGTGTATGGATTATATATATGCATGCAAATGTACATATGTAGTGTGTGCAAGTGTATATATGAGTGTATGAGTGTATATGTGTACAAGTCTATGTATATATGTTTGCATGTATGTATGTGTGTGTGAGTCTCTTTGTGTACGCATTTGTGTTTGTGTATATATGTTCATGGGACTATCTCTACATATTTGTGTACATGTGTGTATGTAAAATGTATGCATGTGTGTATATGTATGGGTGTCTTCTAAATTCATCCAGCAGTAGCAGTATATCTCATCACTGCACTCGATCATGAACACAACTCATTGAACGGTTATTTTTCATGCTCTGACGTTACCCTCAGTCTTATCACCTGTCTTCTCAACTATTACCACAACAACCACCAGGAGCAAAGACAGGGTGGACGCAGCTTCCGTCCCCGTTACTGCAGCAGCCGTGCGTGCTCGGGTGCTTGGGAGGTGAGCCGTCCCTCAGATGAGCAGCGCTTTCTCACCCCACACAGTGGGCGCATGCGCCTCAGCAGCCGCAGTCCCAGGTCCTGCTGGAGTTGGTCTGTGTGAATTCTCACGGACTGGCCTCCTGCGGTGGAGTCCTGGGGTGGATGAGAGCATGCGTGGTTCCACCTTGGAGAATCCTTGGTTGGGAAAAGAGCATCGGTTAGTTCAGACAGCACACGTGGTGGAGAGGGGCCAGGTCTGTATTGTAAGGCGTTAGAAGTAGAGATTGATGTTTCAGCGAAACCTTTGAAGTTGCAGCCATCTTTAACCAGGCAGAAAATGTAGAGGATTTCTTGGAGAAATTTGATAGTGGAGAGACACAGAGATAGCAGGGCCCGGCAATTGTGGGACAGTTGCTGTCTGTCTGTCTGTCTGACACTGATGGGCTGAGTCTGATGTCAGATGAAGGCTGAAGCCAGCTGGTCCATAGCGCAAAGCTCTGCGAGGGGCACCAGGCTGTCACTCCCGACCCACCTGTTCTATCCCATAAACCTGACATGCAGGACCCGGAGGGTGAGCCCCATGTGGCCCATTGTCTGTGCTGAAGTAGAAGTTCCCCGTTGAGACCCCCTGCTCAGTACCCGCCTATGCCAGCTCCATGGCTGTGCCCATCTTTGCCCAAGTGCTCATGTCTAATGGAGAGCCATGGGTCAGCGCCCCCTGAGGCATGCGGACCCTGCGCTCGACTGCACTGTGCATGTCTGTCACTCCCAGCACGACAATGTTCCTCATGCCCTGACATGAACCAAACCCCAACACTGCACTCCTGGGTCCTCTCTCTCCAGGCTGTGCCGCCTGCATCGCCTGACCCCTTCCTGTGGCCCCTGGAATGGCTCGAAGTCATTATTGAGCTGCTGCTGAGCTAAGTGACTTCATCTTAGATCCTTGTGTACGGACACAGCTGGTGCTGCGCAGAACTATAGTCCCTGCCACCTGTCCTGCCCAGTACATCAACCGCCACCAGCCCTGACTAATGGAGGGCGTACAGGGTGTCTGTGCATCCCCCCTCCCCCACCTGCCTCAAGCGAGCAGCCCCTCCTCGTCTGAGACCGAGGGCCTTCTTTGTGCTTATACTGGGTCGCCTGGAGTCCTGTCACGGCAAGGGGCTCTTTCTCTCAGTTCTCCACTTGCACTTCTGAGCTCCACTGGGGCAGAGGCTTGCCCTCTTGTCCCCATATCCCTGAAGCAAAGGTAGAGCTTTGAGAGTATGCATTAAAGAGGTGGAAGTGGGGCTGGAGAGATGGCTTAATGGTTAAGCATTTGCCTGTGAAGCCTAAGGACCCCAGTTCGAGGCTCGTTTCCCCAGGACCCATGTTAGCCAGATGCACAAGGTAGCACATGCATCTGAGTTTGTTTGCAGTGGCTGGAGGTCCTGTTGTGCCCATTCTATCTCTCTCTCTGCCTCTTTCTCTCTCTGTCAGTCTGTCGCTCTCAAATAAATAAATAAAATTAAACAAAAATTTAAAATAAATTAAAAATAAAAAATGAAGTGGATGAACTTATGCCTACTGTCACGAGGAGGACTGAGCTGGAGAACATTCTAGTCAGAGCGAGCAGCAAGGAGGGCAGCTCACCACAGCAATGGCTGCTCTAAGCCTCCTCCAGTTCTGAAGCTTCCATGCGGCAGGAGCTGCTTTTCTAATGTGGAAACCGAGGCACAGAGAGAGCAACATCAACCTGCCCAGACGCGAACAGCCAGTGAGGATCCGGGCACCAAGGACTGGCATGGGCCTCAGGCTGCTGCAGATAAAGCGAGAGCCGGCTGTGTCTCTGGGTTGAGGAGATTCACCCTGGACGGTGCCCTGTGGTCTCCTGATGCAGGAGCCGTGGGGTGTTCATGACCCCGAGTGTGCGGAGCAGTGGCCTGCATTATGTATAATGTTTGGTTTCCTGCATTCAAACTGAAATATTTAACCTGTCTAAATAGCACTGAGCCAGGAGGAGCCAAATGAATTCTAGCACATGTGGTGTGGGGGAGCTCTGCTACAGTTGCTTGCTTCGAACTCAATGAAACAGATTGACAGAAAAAGGGGGAAAATACCAGATAGGAATAGCATTCCTCTAGTCCATGCTGTATTCATTGTCAGGATGAACCCTTACGGTCTAAATTCAGCTCGTGTGAAGAGGAGGCAAAAGAATAGAGAGAGAGAGAGAGAGAGAGAGGACAATTCATTATCAGCAACAAACACAGACCCCCTGAAGGTGAATAGAGAAGGCGAGGCCCCTTCCTCTCTGTGGTTTCTGGACAGCACCTCCTGCCTCTGCCTCCTTGTCCCCTGCCTGTGCCTTCAGTTCAAAACTGACTTCAGCATTGTGTCACTGTGTGTGTCTGTGTGTCTCTGAGTGTGTCTGTGTGTATGTGTCTCTGTGAATGTATGTGTGTGTGTCTGTGTTTATGTCTGTGTGTGTGT
Organism: Dipus sagitta; assembly: GCA_036346955.1. Lineage (NCBI taxonomy): Eukaryota > Metazoa > Chordata > Mammalia > Rodentia > Dipodidae > Dipus > Dipus sagitta. Next base: position 11,826,098 of record CM070792.1, read on the forward strand.
CTGTGTGTGTGTGCATGAGTATGTATATTATAGGAATAGTGATGGTATTCAGAGGGCATCTGCTGAAGTTTCCAGATTCTTGTCTCCCAGGACAAAATATATATATATATCAGAGACACTTTGGAAGGTAATGGAAATACAGACAGTTTATGAAGACAGGGGAAGGTGTTGTCGAGCATGGAAGTGGGCCAGTGAGCAGGGAAGGCGCTGGCCATGTACCTCATGCCCACTCCGCACCCACAGTCCCGGTGCGGAGATGTGACCTTTTTTGGCAATGCTCTATTGTGACATGTAGTGAGCAGTTGGAAGGTCCCTGGTCTCCAATGGCCAGCGCCTTCCACATGTGGATTCCGATGTTACCTTCTCCATGTCCCTATACTCTGCCGCATGAGGGTGGGCAGCTTGTGCCCTGGCATGCATGTAGTGGTCAGAGGACATCCTCAGGTGCTGGACATCACCACCTACATTACTTGAGGGTCCCTTGTTGCTCCTGCAGTTCCCTGTGGCATAGACCAGGCTGGCTGCTCGAAGCTTCCAGCAATTCTCCTGTTCCTGCTGCCCATTTTGGCATGGGCACAACGGGAGATAGAGATGCTCACCACTAAAAACAGCTTTACGTGGGTTTGGGGATCTGAATTAATGTCACTGCTCTTGAGAAGAAAGTGCTGGTGTCCACTGAACCATCTCCCAGCTCCTCTATCTTGAACTTTTTCGAGGAGACTCCAAGCTGATTTCCAGAGGCCACGCAGGCTTACATTCCCACAGCAGCGTATAAGGTTCCTGTCCCCACCTCCTTCCCAGCACTTCCTGTTGTTTGATGAGAGAGAGAGAGAGAGAGATGCGCTGGCATGTGCCAGGGCCCCCAGCCAGTGCAGTCGAACTCCAGACACGTGCACCACCTTGTGCGCATGTGTAACCTTGTGTGGTTGCATCACCTTGTGCATCTGGCTTACGTGGGACCTGGAGAGAGTTGAACATGGGTCCTTAGGCACTTGCCTTTACCATTAAGCCATCTTTCCATTCCTCTTGTTTTCTTTGATGAAAGCTGTTATGACTGGGTGAGATGGACTCTCGATAGAGTTTTGACTTGCATTTCCCTGCTGGCTAAGGTGTTGAATATTTTTACATAGGTTTATTGACCATTTGTACTTTATGAGAACTGTTCAGTTCATTTTTATAATTATTGATCAGACTGCTTGGTGTTCAATAAATAAATATTTAAGCTAAATATAACCAAGGATGTGAAAGGCTTCCATAGTGAAAGCGTAAAAACACTGAAGAAACTGGAAAAGATGCAAAGATCTACATGACTATGGGCAGGCCGAGTAAATGCCATGAAACTAGCTGTGTTTGCAAAAGTTATCTACACAGCCAGTGTAACTGTCCATAAAATCACAATGATGTTCCTCACAGAACTAAAGCAAACAACCCTAAACTTAATAGAAGCACAAACAACCAAAACAGAAGCCAAAAACGATCCATGCTAGAAATATCAGTATACTTGTTTTCAGGTTATCCCACAGAGACATAGTAACCCACCCAGCAGAGCACTAGTGCAGAAACAGCGACTAAGAGAACAGCCCCAGGACCCAGAAAATACCCACAGTGCTACAGCCTCGTGAGGTTTGACAAAGGTGTCTAAAACACACATTGTAGAAAGGACAGTCCCTTCAGCAAATAGTGCCAGGAAAATTATACATCCACATGTAGAAAAATGAATCTAGATCACGATCTCAATCTAACTAAAAATACTGAAACCATGTAAGACCTGAAACTCTGATATTTTTTAAGGGAAGTACCTCAAAATACAGGCATGGGCAAGGACTCCCTGAAAAGGACTCCAATAGCACAGGTAATAATCCCAAGGATTGCAAAATAGAATTGCATGGAATTAAGAAGCTCTTATACCAAGAAGGAAACAACTGACAGAATAAAGAGACAGCCTACAGTGTGGGTGAAAACACTTTGCCAGCGACACACCTGACAGGATTCGTATCTAGAATAGATAAGAACTTAAAGTGTGAACAGTGGGGCTGGAGACTTGGCTCAGCAGATTAAGAGGGCTTTCCACATGAGGACCTGAGTCTGAGCTCCAGCGTCCACATGAAAAGCAAGGTGTGGTTGTGTGTAGTTGTGATCTCAGCACTGGTTGGGAGGTGGAGATAGGAGGATGTTGTGGCCCCTAGTCAGTCCATCTAACCAAAACTGGGAGCTCTGATTTCACTGGGAGAGTATGCCTCTGTAAAGCAAGGTAGAAGAGCAATGAAGGAGGACTTTACTCTCTCTCTGACTTCTGCATGTGTGTATATACACTACTGCATACATGAGAGAGAGAGAGATTAAAGTACTAAAGAACCACACAATGAACTTCTGTTTTAGTAAAAAATGGGCTCCCAAGGCAGTCCTGAGGTGCCTGGTGCTGGCACCCATTCTGAGGAGAAATCACATGCTTAGTGAAGGAGTCAGAGCTATGACACCATGGTGGAATGGAGCAGGGATGGGACATGAAAACACAGTATGACGTAGTTCATTTCAGATCAGTTCCAGTTCCCTGTGGGCTCAATTCTGAAATGGGTCCACAGTGCATCCAGCCCAGCAGTAGTCAACTGATCATGACAGACAGCCCTCCATTCTATACTGACTTCACTCAAGAGAGCTGCAATCTTGTCTGGAAAAAAAAAAATCAGCATATATCCTCCACCAGTGTGAACTGTGTTCAACCATCTTCTCCCCGTCTTCCATCTTTCCCTCCCTCCCGCCCTTCTCCTTTTGCTTTTCTTCTTTATGTCCCTTTCTCCCTTCTTCTGTCTTTGTCCTCCACTCTTCTCCTTTCTTTTAAAAATATTTTTTATTTATTCATTTATGAGAGAAAGAGAATGGGTGGACCAGGGCCTCTAGTCACTACAAATGAACTCCAGACGCATGCACTACCTTGTGCATCTGGCTTATGTGGATCCTGGGAAATCGAACCTGGGTCCTTAGGCTTTGCAGGCAAGCACCTTAACTGCTAAGCCATCTCTCCAGCTCTCTTTCTCCTTTCTGATTCCTTTTTGATGTCAGAGTTCTTAGCTGGAGTCATCTTGCTGGTTTGGTCAAGCTCAGTGTGGAGGCATTTATATGTTTACAAACATGTGTTGTTATCAATCTTCCTTTGTGCCTCAGATTGGAGAATGGAGCACCCATCACAGACGTTGATGATGCTCAGTGCGACCTTCGGTCTAAGGCAGTGAACCAGGTGGACAGCTGGGTTTGAGTGCCACACTGTCTAATGCTTAGATTATATTAGAGTGTCTCGTGTGGCGGTCCTGAGATGGGGGACAGAGTATCTGCTCGCCCTGAGCAGAGTCAGAAGTAAGGCTTTCCCTTCCGAAACTTTATCCCGCATGCTGTCTTTCAGTCCTCACTCACAGCTGGAGGGCTTTCCCCTGCAGCTACAAGTGGCTCCGAGGGACCAGAGTCAGCCTTCCTCAGTGACCACCACAGTGAGTGGCAGCTGGTTTTATTTTATTGTCTTTTTTTTCCTCAGTGGTATTCGAACCCAGCAGAAGCTACAACCCTTCCAACTACAGTCTCTTCCTGTCACCTCCTTGCCATAGCGAAACCTCCTGGTAGATGGCTGTGGGGGGCTTGGTTGGTGGGGTTTATGGACCCAGGCCCGTTACTGCAATCTAGGAACCACCTTTTTACAAAATTCCTTTGCACCTGTAATGGTTCATTTCTGGGTGTCAACTTGACAGTGGAAACTCATCTCTGTTCATGTCTATGAGAGATTTTCTAGATTAGGTTGGGTGAGCTAGGAGGACACACTCTGTGGCAACACTACCCCACGGGCTGGATTCCTGGGTTGTTAGAAAGAGAGAGGCCTGGTGGGTGTTCAGCTTTCGTCTCTGCCTCCTCCCTGCCAATATGACGCTGTGACACCAGCTTCCTGGTCCTGCCGTGCTTTCTTCGCCACAGTGGACTCCACCCTCTGGAACTGTAAGCCATAATGAACCCTCTCCTTCTGTAAGCTGCTTCAGGTCAGGTGTTTTGTCCCCAGCAGAAAGTAACCGGTATAGTGCTCTAGCCGCCTGTGTCCACCAGCTCTTCATCGCTCTGACCAGTCCCTGAGGATAATCAACTGAGGGGAAGAAATCTTTACTTTGCATTATTGTTTCAGAGGTTTTGGCCTGTGGTCACCCGGCCCATCAGTGAATGACTGTGGCGAGTCAGGACATCATTGTGGAGAGAGGAAATTGCCAGGGAAGCAGACTAGAGGAAGGGGATATCAACCAGAGAGGCTCAAGTGCACATTACCAATGACCTCATTCCTGCCCTCAGCTGAGTTCCATTTCCTAAGGTTTCTACTATGTCCTGGAAGCCTACTGAGTTATGAACCCATGAGCAGATGAATCCACTGATGAGGCCAGAGACCTCAGGATCCAGCCACTACCCAAAGCAGCATTCTGCTCTGGACCCTGGCGCACAGGAGGCCAGGCCTTCAGCACACAAGATCTGGTGAAATTTAAGATCTAAATCCTAACACCTCCTTCACCTAAGTTTTAAATGTCTTATTGGGATGACTGTTAGCTTATTATCACAGTCAAGTTGCCAGTAAACTTAGGCACCTCAGGCATGCGTCGCTGTCCCTACCAGCAGGCGAGAAGTACCCAGGGGGACTTTTGGTAATACTGGGAAGCCAGCTGTCTAGTGACACCTTACTGCCTGTGTTTGCGCATATGAAGAAGAAAATGCGTAGTGATGTCAAAGACTGCGTTCCTGAGATTTTCCCCATGTGGCAAGCTCATTTACGAAGTCTCCGGGCTGACCCCAGTTCCTAGTTCTGATTGCATTCCCATCAAGACACAGTCATTGTTAAAACTGGATTATTAGGTATAATTTTCTTTAAACAGTCAACCTCTATAAGTGATTGTTATTAGCCTGACATAATTCTTTTTTTCTATGCACTTTGTTGTATGTTGAGAAATTATAGCTTCACATATTTATGGGATAAAAGTCAGGTCATGGCTTTTGTATTTTATGGGTTTTAAATCAATTTTAATTAACATATAAATGCTGTACATTCTTAAGGGATATCATGTAATAGTATGATAAGGTGCGAATGTCCCAAGCACCTTTAACTCTCAACATTCCACAGGCCTTATCAACTCTTGCCCCCTGGCAGGTGATAACGCAGGAAGGACATAAGGGGACCCCCAGATGACAAAGGCGGCCAAGAGAACCTTGGTCATGGGTGCGCACAGTCACAGGCCTGTTGATTACAGGCACAGAGGACATGAGGAGTGTCTCAGGTGCTGTGGTGTGTGCGTGACTGCAATTGTCCCCAGACAGGGGCAAAGAGGAGAGCAGGATGCGGCTCCCCATGTGGAAGGACCCGCCCAGTGGCATTTCCTGGGAGAAAGTGGATGGCCAGTGTGAAGCGCTGAACTCTGGCTAGCAAATCCACATATTGATTTAACCCCAGAGCTCAGAATGTCTCCTCTTCATGAAACAGGGTTTTATAGAGCTGTAAGGTTAAGGCCTGGTCAGTGGATTAGGCCCAGGCTTCTAGAAACAGTGTCCTCAGGGGCAAGAGGAAATCGGGGTCCAGAAACTCCAAAGAAAGACACAGTGGTGAGAGCCAAGGAGAGGATGGAAATCTGATGGCCAGAGTGTCCTGCCCAACCCACACCACTCCTGGATCCCAGCCCCCACACTCAGTGGGGGAGGCCCAGGGTGTGTTTGCGTTACAGTGTCCCTAGAAAAAGGGACAGGCAGGGTGTCCATCTGCTATGAGATAAGAATCAGAAACAGGAAACAGGAAAGAGAAACTGAAGCCAGACTAGACACTGAGTGTGGCACACAGCCAGGGAAGCAGCAGAAACCCTTCACCCTGGTGAGGAAAGGCTAAGGAAGGACATTCAGCAGGAAGCGTGCATACACACACACACTCGTGCGCACACACTCATACACGCATGCATGTCAGACACATTTGCACGCGTGCATGCATATACACATACACACACGTGCACACACAGTCATACACACATGCATGTCGGACACATTCACACGTGTAAACACATATACACATACACATACACACACATGTGCACACTCATATCCACACTCACACATGTGCACACACACACACACTCCCATGCACACATGCCTCTGCTGGCTTTGAGCAGTCAGGGGCCCTCTTAGCTGAAAGCCCACATCTAGACAAGTGGGAAGGACCGCAGGGCAGAGGGGATGGTGTGTGGGGAGGCACTCGGGGAAGGGGACGGTGACAGAGAGAGGCTGGTGGTGGTGGAAGTTGTGATTCATGAACAGAAAGTCAGCGAGTGACCCTTCCCTGTCTGGGTCAGGCTACTCATCGGGCAGCTGAGCTCTTGGACTAGCAAGAGGGACAAGATGAACACAGAGCAGGAGGTGACTGGAGTGGAGGAAACAGAGAGGGCCCCGAGTTGCAGGCCTTGAGTTGCAGGCACTCTGTGGCACAGGCCTGGCCTCTCGAGGAAGGACTCAGGTAAGACAATGAGGGGTAGAGTTTTCACTCAGCTGCGATGAGAGATAGTGAGGCCGTTCACAGACGGCAGCTGATCCGGGGACTGAACCAGGAGGAACCAGGCACAACCCAGGGTCGCGGACCGAAGGCAGGGAGTGAATCCGGCAGTCACTAAGGAAGACAAGGACCCTCAACTGAGCATCACCTTCAAGGGTTCAAATCTCCCTTCACTTGCCCATTTTTGCCTTTTGCCTTGTGCGGACTCCAAGAGGACCATGTAAGGCTTGCAGTAACTGGCTCTGACAGCTTTCTGAGTGAACAGGCTTCACCCATACCCACCCTGATGGACTGGGTGGGGGACTCCCAGGCCCCAGTTCCCCAAATCCACTTCTTCTCTCTTCCCAGGAACTTCATCCAGGAAGCTTAGTCTGTTCTGGCAAACACACAAGCCCCTCTCCACACCAGGGTCAGTTTATCTCCAGAATCTCAAAGGGGGCTTAAAATTCACAGGGAGTCATAAATATTGATATGTGGGTAGTGGTTAAATGAGTGAGTGCCTTTTATTGTTGTAATAAACATTTTGGAAGTTTTTCTATAAAACTGAAGATGGCAGTCCTCATGGGAGAATGGTGATGTCTGAGTATGGCTTTAAGGAAGTAATGTTGTTAAATTCACCCTGGTATGCTGTCTGCTCCATACATTTCATGCATTTTAGTTTTATTCCCCTTATAGCAGGTGTTCCATGCCTTGGGGGGCCAGGGGGTACAGGTAGACTTAGAGGTGTCTGGACACACCCTGCTCAGTTGAATCTAAATGCTGAGGAAGGCGAGTCTGGCATTTCTATTATTTTTGTTAATTTTAAAAATATTTTTATTTATTTATTGAGCAAGAGTGAAAGAGAGAGAGAGAATGGGTATACCACAGCCTCCAGCCACAGCAAACAAACTCTGGATGCCGGTGACACCATGTGCATCTGGCTTGTGTAGGTCGTGGGGAATCAAACCTGGGTCCTTAGGTTTCACAGGCAAGTGCCTTAACTGCTAAGCTATCTCTCCAGCCCTCTATTATTTTTAATATGCATGTACTTGTTCATGAATGTACAGGTGTACACATATGTGCAGGTGTGTGGACACGTATGTGGAGGCCAGAGAACTATCTCAGGTGTCATTCATTTGAGACACTGTCCATACTATATACATATATATACATATACATACATATACACATATGGTATCTCATTGGTTGGCCTGGAGCTCAGCAAATGACACTGGCTGCCCAGGGACGTTCCTGTGTCCACCTCTACAGGTCTGGGCCTATAGGTGCATGGCTTCATGCTTAGCATTTTGCCATGGGTTCTGGGAATGGAAATCGCATCCTCGTGTTTGTGAGACAAGCATCGAATCCACTGACGCATGTCCCCAGCCATCAGGCATCTCTAGCTCTGAGGAGTTCTCACAGGGCAATTTCTCTGTACCTCAGTGTTTGGGGATATTGACATTTGGCAATGAACAGTGGCTTATGAAAGAGTAGATTTGGTGTAAGTTTGCCATCTTTAAGAAGACTACGCACCTTCATTCCAGACTATACAGCCCACCTTCAAGGAGCAAGGTGCTCCTGGGACTCAGGAAACCTCCAACTCTCTCATGAGGCTCCTGTCACCAGCACTGGGAAAGGAGGGTGCACGGCTAGGCTTGACAGCCACAGGCATGTTGCCTGAAAGCAAAGACGTCATCAAATATGACAACCAGGTAGTCAGAACGGGGCACTAGGGCCACCCTGCGCAGTGGGAGACTCAGGCCTGGTGTGTTCCCAGATGCTCGTGCCTCCTCCACATGAGGTGCGGTGTCACCTCGCACCCCCAGGCCCTGGGCCACTCTGCACTCAGTGTCCTCTGCTGGCTCTCTCGTCTTCTGTGCATCCAGCTGTCAGACACGGGCCTTGGGAAGCCTTGTCCACTGCCACTGGTCACTCTCAGAACATATCCACAGACAGTGCCTGTCCCTGTCCGTGTGTCCATTGGACAGTTATCGGTCAGTCTCACAACCGCCAGGCAAAGATTTCACTTCCTTGCCTTCTCACTTTATTTATTTTTAAAAATGTTTGGTTTATTTTTATTTATTTATTTGAGAGTGACAGGGAAAGAGGCACATAGTTAGAGAGAGAGTGGACGCGCCAGGGCCTCCAGCCACTGCAAAGGAACTCCAGACGCATGCTCCCCCTTGTGCATCTGGCTAACGTGGGTCCTGGGGAATCGAGCCTCAAACCAGGGTCCTTAGGCTTTTCAGGAAAGCACTTAACCACTAAGCCATCTCTCCAGCCCTCACTTTATTTATTTATTGAAGTAGGTCTCTAGCCTGGCAGACCTTGAATTCACTGCACTGTGTCAGGCTAGCCTGGAGCTCACAGCCATTCCTACTTCAGCCTCCCGATTTCTGGGATTAAAGGCATGCGCCACCACGCCTGGCTTTTGCTTTCTTTTCATTTGAAGTGTCCTGTCATAAATCTAGGAGGGAGTAGGGAGAAACTGAAATCCAAAGAAATTTCATCTCTCCTACTCCTGAACTAGCTTGAGGCAGTGACCTCATGGGATTCTCCATCCTCCAAGGCTGTCCTTAGTCCTGTAACTGTGGGAAGATATCTCTCCACTTGACTCAAAGGCAGGGACAGCCAATGCCCTGTGTCCGGGGAGCTAAAGAAACACACGTGACTGCCTGACGCAGTGAGCCGGACAGGTCGCGGTCTTTCACTGCAGGGCGAGCGCTCTCCCTGAGGCACATTCCCCTGGGTAGCCAAAGACTGCAGCCCTCACTGCACACACTGTGCCGTAGTTTGAATATGTGGCCCTGTAGACTCGGGCTTACATTTTGAGGCTCCAGTGGGCAGATCCCTACTGAGGAAGAGGTGTCCCCGGGAGCAGATCCTGGAGTTCACCCCGAGGTGCGTTTGCGAGCAGATCTTCAGTCCAGCCCTCCTCGGTGTGACCTCTGGGGCCTGCGCTTGCTGGTGTTGGCGTTGGCTTGCTGAGTTGTTTCCCTCTGCTGGGATGTGCGGACGCGAGCAGTTTCTTCCAACACTGACGGAGTGCACCTGGGCTTTGGGAGCCTGAGGTCAACCCTTGTTTCTTCTAGAAATGAAAAGCTGACTGCGACAACAGGCCTGGGTGAACCATGCCAGCAATGCAAAACACAAGGACAATGTAAACACACGCCTTCCACTGATAACCTCTTAAGGTGATCAAACCCTGCAGACAGTGTTTCTCAGAAATAAGGAGAGGAGACTCCTGGCAAAACCCTTGTTTAGCAGCTTGGGTGACCAGAGCATGTGGCGGGAAACCCAGCACATGCTCAGTGCTCTCGGCCACAGTGGGTTCCCGAGAAGAGCAACAGGGTCACAAGGCTCACCTGCACTGTGACCAACTGCTGCCCGGACTCTCAGCTGACCAGCTTTGTCCATGGAGCAGTCAATGGTTTCTTGGACTCTGGTCTGGAGTGGAAATCCCAAGTGAACTCGCCGTTGTCCAGTGTGGCCTGGGAAGTAGGTCATCCCTCCTGTTGATCCAGGTAGGCAGAAGACTCTGGCGCTCTCTCTCTCTCTCCCTCTCTCTCATGGGCTGAGGTAGAGTTGTATAGCAGCTGCAGGCCCTGGCCATACAGCGGGATGAGGGATTTCTGGGCACGGTGCAGCAAATGCTTGGTAAACACTCTCCAAAGGAACATAGCGTGGGCTGGAGAGAGAATTCAGCAGTTAAGACACAGCTGCAAAGCCTAAGCACCCAGGTTCAGTTCCCCAGTACCCACATAAAGCAAGATGCACTAGGTGGTGCATGTATCTGGAGTTTGTGTGCAGTTTTCAGAGGCCCTGGAGAGTGCCCATTCTCTCTCTCTCTCTGTCTCTCTCTCTCTGTCTCTCATAAATAAATATGAAAGAGAAAGAAAGGAACATAATGATGTCCATATGGTGACAAATGTCACTAATGTTGGGAGATTGGAACACACATAACTTCGCTCTCTTTCCCTGGTGACAGCAGCCGCCATCCCTTTAACCAGAAACAAGGACGCTGAAATCACTCCACGCTGTTGGGTGCTCAAAACTAATTAGACTAGAAGCCGGGCGTGGTGGCGCACGCCTTTAATCCCAGCACCTGGGAGGCAGAGGTAGGAGGATTGCCATAAGTTCAAGGCCACCCTGAGACTACATACTGAATTCCAGGTCAGCCTGGGCTAGTGCAAGACCCTACCTTGAAAACCAAATAATAATTATAGCAATAATAATAATAATAATAATAGTTAGACTAGAATGAGCAATGGCTACAAAACAGTGGTGAGTGCACGGCATGCTCTCCTCTGTACCATCTAGCACGCTTACACATGCACTGCACAACTGCCGTTGTAAGGAGGACAGGGGCCTCACCCTTACTTGCCCTGGCCTCAGTGACGCACAGAGCAGTGTACTTAAGGCACCTGGTCACGCCTCCTGAGAGTGACAGGTGCTCGTGGAGGTTGGGGATCAGTGTGTGATCTCCACTCCCTACTGACCATAATGCTCTTAGGCCTCAAACACCATGAGCCCCAAGAGCTCCTCCCTCCTTTAAGTTGTTTTTTTTTTTTTTTTTTTTTTTGAGTTCCGGCCACAGTGTTGAAGCCTGAGGAGTATAGGTTGATAATTCAAATTTCAAGTCACTGAGAGCTGAGGACTCTGTGCTGATGGCACCGTCAGCATATTGCACAGATTCCCTCCCCCGCCCAAGTTGCGAGCATCAAAAATCAAGCCAGGTGATTTCTGAATGGTGGAGGTTAGGCTGTTGTCTTGATGCCTCAATCCAAGTTCCTCACAGCACAGCTGCCATTTGCTTTAGATGCAGGAGGACACCATGGCCACTACTACGCAACTATGTCAAAGTTCTCCACAAAATTGTCGTGTTGTGTCTTTTCAAAGTGAAAATTTCTATTTATCACATCTCTAAAACCAGCGTGGCTGGTGTCAACTGGATGTGGCCTCCTTTCGTAAGATTTCACAAATGATTTTGACCAAACGTTTCCCAAACCATGCTTGTGTAAAATACATCTTAATCAATCGTTACATGCCACAATGAGAGACTTCTAGTTTAGAGTCTGAATGAGAGAAAAGGAAGATGATTCACACAGTTCAGAGGACGTGAAGGAGTCTGCAAACGATCACACTGCCTCATCAAAGTGGGTCACCTTATCATCCACCTCATCATCGTGGAATTTGCAGGTTCACATTCGTTCTGGGGGTCAGATGTAAGCGTGCACAGTGACTTCGATGAACTGAGTTGTGAACCCTGGCTTTCCATCTTGACCCCTTCCTGCCAATGTTACTTCCCTGGAGACAGGGTCTTCAGGAAGTGATGAAGATAAATGAGAGCCGAACACCAGGCTTTCACCAGAACTGGACCACACTGGCTCCCCGCTTTTGAACTTTGGCCCCCACAAAAATGGGGGAAGACTGTGCTTGTCAGCTGAGCTGCGCATTAGTGTGCGGTGTCTGTTTGAGTAAACCAGGAGAGCACTCTTGCTCAGGGGTCAAAGTCTTGGCTCTAGCTTTTTCTAGAACAGAGACTCCATCTGACTCCATCCCCTGTGCCAACACTTCGTCACTCTGAGGAATGAAATCTGCCAGCAAGGCGCAGGGGACACACGTCCGTTAGTCCGTGCTGTGTGCTTAAAGCATTTCACCCCTTTGGGAAAACAGCACCATAAAGCTTTTCAGTTCAAATCATTATCCAATGTGTGTTATTTCTTAAACTCGGTGGCTTTGCTTTGGAAAGAGAATATGAAAATTCCGTTTTTGTTTTTAATTAAGGCTGGCACGGAGGTTGCCTCAGACAGTTAATCTCACACTGCTGTCTGGCACCTGGAGAATCGCAGCCCAGGAGAGCTGCCTCACTGATGGTGTCTTCTTCCCTGGGAGCCACAGTGATTGCCCAATGTGTTGACAGTCATAATGAGAAATGAATTTTTCTTTATCTTCATGGAAAATCATATTAGGTGTAATTGGATAAACCTAGAATAAACAGTCAATCACTGCATGTTTGGACTTGGGTTTGCATTCAGATCAGTAAGCACCCGAGCTGACATGGCGTCTGGACCTCCATTGTGCACGCCGTAGCGGAACCAATCACGTGGGCAGCCCAGCTGAGATTTCTCTGACCGTGTTGCAGGTGAGGCTGCGCAGCCGCCAGCAATGGCTAGGGGCTTCACCAGATAAGCAAGCATGCCGAGGGACCACGTTACTCCCCGAGACAAAGGTGTCTGACTTACTCCATCTCTATTAATTTGCGCCAAGGGGCTGTGGGCAACATGTGCGTACTAAGGAAGTTAATGACTGCCGTTGGCACAACTTGCGTGCCCCCCTTCCACCCTCCTGTGCACTTCCTCCTCTGCTGTGACCTTGCAGACCTAGGACATGAAGCCCCTCCCTGACATGTGACTCAGGCACTGGGTCTAAGGACAGTCTTTGTGGTTATAAGAATTAGGAGGGCTTGTTCAGAGCCAGCACCTGTGTGTGCTATGAGTGACCCTGGGATGCCTCCACTCCTGGAATCTTGATCCACAGCCAGGATCCCATGAAGAGTTTCCCCATGTTGGCTTAGACAGACCAACTGAGCATCCTGGATGAGTGAGCTGGAGGAAATGGGTAGATGATGGTTTAAAACTGGTAGCCACACTTCTCTTCCTAAAGCAGAAGCCTGCTGTGTGCCAAACAGGTGCTCAACCACAGATTACAGCCCTAACCCAGCCCTGGGCCCCTCAAAGGGCCTCAGGGGGCTGCAGGATGATCTTCCTATCTAAGGTGGGTTGATTCTTACGTTCCCCCATAAACTTAGGTGTTCTGAATGCTAGATCCCCAGCTGGTGGTAATTTTGGAATTGGAGACTCCTGGGAGACAGTGTGCTGTTAGAGGTAGGCTCCCCTTGCCAGTGTTTGGCACACTCTCCTGCTGCTATTGTCCACCTGTTGTTAGCCAGAGGGTGATGTCCACTCTCTGCTCACTTTATTGTTTTTCCCTGCCATCATGGAGCTTCCCTCTAGAGTCTGTAGGCCAAAATAAACCCTTTCCTCCCACAAGCTGCTCTTGGTTGGATGTTTTCTGCCAGCAATGTGAAGCTGACTACAACATCTTAGCAGGGTGAGGCTGTGTGAGCAGAGATTCTAGAACCGTAGGACAACATTCAGCCACTGGGGTCTGGACATGGTAATCTCATCTTTGTTCATGTGTTGCAGAAGGAAAAAGCTAGTGAGATAGCCAATGACATTTGATTCTGGATTCTGAACTGTTTGAAGACTGGCTTATTTTGATGTACGGATTATTTAATCCTGTTATTTCTAAAAATAGATCAAATTCAATTTATGACCGATTTTTATTTCCACTGGCCACTCTGTTTCACAAATATGGGTGTTAAATTCTTTTGAACTTCGTGGCACGTCCCAGGTTTTGCATTTCTTATCTTTACTCCAAGCATTTTTATTTTTACTTGGTATATTACCAAAAAAAGTAAAGGTATACCTAAAACCTTGATAGGACTTGTCCTCTGTTATATTAACCTTTTCCGCACTGTGTGGTTGGGCTGGTCCCATTCATCACTGTCTAACTTTGTAGATGCAATCACTGCTCCGGAGTTTATTTTAATTAAAGCAGCAATTGGGGCTGTTGCATTAGAGCTAGTGTTTGTGCTCTGTTCAAATATCCCCTGAGTGATAAAAGTCTCCAGGCGTTTCTTGAGGGTAAACCTGCCACATGACTTTAATGGGTATTATATAACAGAAATGCTAAATCAGGAGTGAGACGAGTGGGATACTTTGAGAATTATTTTATACAAATATTTGGGAAACTCAAGTGAAATATTATATTATCTGTTGGATCTAAAACCCTTGACCTTGACTTATTCTTCGTTAATCAGAGCCAAACTGGTCCCAGTATGAATTCGGCTGTACCTTAGAGGTCCTGTTCTCAGAAGGGGTAGATTCAGTTTCCCACACAGTTTGCACTAAGTCAGGCTGGGTGGTGGGGAGGGGAAGGGGGATGGGGAGGTGTTCAGAGCCAAAAAGTTTCTCATGGTATCACCTAGATGGAGTCTCCAGCTGATCACTACTTTTCTTTTTTTTAAAAAAAATTTTTTTTATTTATTTGAGAGAGAGATTATTTGAGAGAGAGATAGGGCAGAGAGAAAGAAGAGAGAGAAAGAGGCACCAGGGCCTCTAGCCACTGCAAATGAACTCGACACATGAGCTACCCTGTGGGTACTGGGGAACGGAGCCTGGGTCATTAGGCGTCACACGCAAATACCTTAAATGCTAAGTCATCTCTCCAGGCCATGAGCACTGCTTTTCTCCCTCTCTGGAAGGTTATCACTAACCCTAGAACACTGTTCTCTGAAATTGTGTGAAATGGCTCGGACAGCGTATCAGGCAGGCACTGCAGACTCCCAGAACCCCGTGCCTTTGGTCTCCATGGCATCTCCTGCTCGGAGTCTAGCTATGCGGTTCTCTCATCGTCAGTACATGCTCTTTCCACTCTCCCGACACTCTTGCGCTGTCCTGCTCAGAACTCGTTGTTGACCCAGTGCTGTCCCTTAGTGACACAGTCTCAGCCTCACACGCTGAAATGTGTGGACCACTCCTTCTTCAGTAGAACAAGACCACCACCAACCACATCTCCAGACCCTCCAGTCAGAGCTCCTGCACACTGTCTCCATGAGCAGTCAGCTCCTTGCGATACGCCCACGTTGTAAGTCGTGCACACTGTCCTTGAGTGGGGTGTCTCCACAGCACCCCCACAGCGCAGCGCTCTAAGGGTTTGCAGAGCCCTCTCTCAGAAGTAGCACTGGAGCATGGACTGAGTAGTATCCACGTGTGAGGAGGCCTGAGTCAATGCTAACCTTCCTGACCCCACCCTCGTTCCTTCCACTCTCTGAAATTGTAATTGAAGCACTTTGAGTAGACCTTGTGTCTTGACCTGTCATTGTCTGGTTTTATGTTTCTCCAGATGAAAAATGTAAACATGTGGCTTGTTTAAAAACATGTCACTGACGCATTATAGTTGAATTTTTGAAATGAATAATGGAATCTTTTGGATCATGAGGTCCCAGAAGAACATGACATTGCCACAGATGAGGGCAGGCAGCAGTAAGGGGGGGACTGGGTGGCACATCACCACATGTGTGCTGAGTGGCCGGGTAAGCTCTTAGAAGTAGGGAGCAGGGGAATGTCACATTGTTGTTAGTCTCACTGGCATGTTCTACCTAAGCATGCTCTAGGTTATGTAGTCATGAACACATTAGTGACAGGGTCACCCCTATGCTGCCTCAGCAGTAAAGTGTTCACTGAGGTCATAAGATAGCTAAAAAAAAACCAAACTGTTCACCCCATATTCTCTTTCCCGCCTCTCTTCCACATGCCCTCTCCTCTATTCTCCCTCCATCCTTCCCTCTCTTCATTTCTTCCTTATTCTGTTTCTTCTGAGGGGCAGGCAGGGTCAAGGAAGGGTGTCACTCTAGTCCAGGCTGACTTGGAATTCACTCTGTAGTCTCAGGCTGGCCTTGAACTCAGAGTGAACCTCCTACCTCTCCTTCGTAAGTATTGTGATTAAAGAGTACACCATCACACCTCAGAAAGAGAGGAGGGATGAATATGGGCATATCAGGGCCTCCAGCCCTGCAAACACACTCCAGACACATGTGCCATTTTGTGCAGCTGGCTTTATGTGAAGTCGGGTCTTTAGGCTTTACAGGCAAGCACCTTAACCACTGAGTCATCTCTCCAGCCCAAGCTTGCTGTTTTTTGAGACAGTGAAGACCATAAAGTAACTGTGTCCGTGAGGTCACACAGATGCTCCTTACCTTTCCCCGCACGCCCATCCTCACTGTGACATCGTCTCTGTGCTCACTGCTGTTCCCTTGCTGCAGGGTATTTGGTGCTGTCCTGGGTCTCCAAGTCTGATTAGCTGTGAGTAGCAGTCCACAGGCCATGCCACCCTGAACATGCCTGATCTCACCAGATGTGAATAGCACCCCCACCCTGGCTTTAGAATGAACGATCAAACATGCCATGAGTCGTCCAGGGAGGCAAAGTCACTCTTGATTGAGAAGCACAGACGGAGAAGATGGGATGAAATGCCTCTGATATATATGTCATTTCTTTTTCTGAGGCAAAATTTCACTCTAGCCCAAACTGACTTGGAATTCATTATGTATCCCAGTCTAGTCTTGAACTCATGGCCATCAGACTGCCTCAGCCTCCAGTGCTGGAATGATAGTCATGAGCCATCAGTTCTTTTGTGAGGGTTTCATGTCACCATGCTGGAGGAAGCTAATGGATAGACCTCCGGAAACACAAGTGCATGCTGCAAACAAGGCCAGGTCCAGGATGGATATTCAGTGCATTAAGACGAGCAAGAGGGAGCACTGTAGACAAGGCTGAGGGCTAACCTCGGCATTTGCCTGTCAGGAGCCGAGCACAAGAACCTATGAGAGAGTGCTGTCCACACTATAATTGCCAACCCTCCTGGACTTTAGTAATGGTGACGTCACCTCAAAGGCTGCATGGAGAGCCCCATTGCCTGTCTTTCAAACATGCATGTTTACGGCTGGGGTGTTTTATATTGGTCATCAACTTGACAGGGCATAGAGTCACCTAGCAAACGGGTCTCACAGCAAGCCTGTGAGAGGTTGTCCTGATGAGGTTAATTTGGGTGGGAAGACCCACATGAGCAGGGGTGGGGTCCAGTACTGCACGGAAAGGAGACAGCAAGCAAGTTGTCACAATTCAACTCTCTCTCTGCTTCCTCACCACAGCTGGACTGAATGTGACCCAACATCTCTAGTTCGAACTGTCACCATGGCATCCCCATCATGATGGGCAGTAACATTGTCGCATAAGCCAAAGATGAACTCTACCTTCTTTCTACCTGCAGGGAAAGTTCGGTTCTACAGTCAGATCTGGAAGGCAGGGAAAGATCACATGTACACTCAGGCCTGGAAGGTAGGGAAAGATCAACTATACACTCAGGCATGGAAGGTAGACAAAGATCCCCTGTACAATTAGGTCTATCAGGCAGGGAAAGATCACCAGTACACTCAAGCCTGGAAGGCAGGGAAAGATGAACCGTACACTCAGGCATGGAAGGCAGGGAAAGATCACCTGTACAATCAGGTCTCTCAGGCAGGGAAAGATCACATGAACACTCAGGCCTGGAAGGAATGGAAAGATCACCTGTACACTCAGGAATGGAAGGCAGGGAAAGATCACCTGTACACTCAGGACTGAAAGGCAGGGAAAGGTCACCTGTACACTCAGTTCTGGAAGGCAAGGAAACATCACCTGTATACTCAGGCCTGGAAGGCAAGGAACGATTACCTGTACACTCAGGTATGGAAAGTAGGGAATGATCACCTTTACACTCAGGCCTGGAAGGTAGGGAAAGATCAACTGTACACACATGCCTGGAAGGCAGGGATAGATCACCTGTACACTAAGGCAACAAAGGCAGGGAAAGATCACCTGCACACTCAGGACTGGAGCTTAGGGAAAGGTCACTTGTACACTCAGGCCTCGAAGGCAGTGAATGATCACCTGTACACTCAGGCATGGAAGGTAGGGAAAAATCACCTGTAAACTCAGGCATGGAAGGCAAAGAAAGATCACCTTTACACTCAGTTCTGGATGGCAGGGAAAGATCACCTCTACACTCAGCACTGGTGGGCAGAGGAAGATCACCTGTACACTCATGACCGAAGATAGAGAAAGATCACCTGTCCATTCAGGCTGGAAGGTAGGGAAAGATCACCTGTACACTCAGGCCTGGCAGGCAAGGAAGCATCACCTCTACACTCAGGCCTGGAAGGTAGGGAAAGATCACCTGTACACTCAGGCCTGGAAGGTAGGGAAGGATCACCTGTCCACTCAGCCTGTAAGATAGGGAAAGATCACCTGTACACTGAGGCCTGGAAGTCAGGGAAACATCACCTGTACACTCAGGCATGGAATGTAGAGAAAGATCACCTGTACAGTCAGGAATGGAAGGCAGGTAAAGATCACCTGTACACTAAGATATGTAAGGCAGGGAAAGATCACCTGTATACTCAGTTCTGGAAGACAGGGAAAGATCACCTGTACACTCAGGCCTGGAAGGTAGGGAAGGATCACCTGTACGCTCAAGCCCAGAAGGCAAGGAAAGATCACCTGTACACACAAAACTGAAAGGTAGGGAGCGGTCCCCCGTACACTCAGGCCTGGAAGGCAGGGAAAGATCACCTGTACATTCAGGAATGGATGGCAAGGAACAATCACCTGCACACTCAGTTCTGGAAGGCAGGGAAAAATCACCTGTACACTCAGGCATGGAAGCTAGGAAGGATCACCTGTACAGTCAGGACTGGAATGCAGGGAAATATCACTTGTACACTCAGGCCTGGAAAGTAGGGAATGATCACCTCTACACTCAGACGAGGAAGGTAGGGAGTGATCACCTGTACACTCAGGAATGGAATGCAGGGAAAGATCACCTGTACACTCAGGACTGAAAGGCAGGGAATGATCACCTGGATACTCATGCCTGGATGGTTAGGGTTTTTCACACAGTCATGGAATCTTCACACACCATGCCCTAAAGGTGACAGATGTCGTCACATTCATTCCTGATGTCTTTCTTTTCCACCTCAGAATTTCTCTGCGGTCAGCCTTGACCATGGGCCCCATAGATCACTGATGCCCAGTGAACCACAGAATCTGTTCCAGTGCTTCATGAGCGCAATTGATGGGCTCCAAAGTCAGAGAGGCAGAAAGAAAATGAGTTCCACGGGGCAGTTCATCAGGCAAGCCCGTGGTTCTTAATAAGTCCATAACGTTCTCTAGCTCTGTGATGGGAGGGTAGACTGCAGCCATGTTCCTCATGTGGGTACCGTGTTCCTCATGTGGGTAATGCCCATATTTGACAATGAGATCACAGCTGGATGGAATGTCTAATTTTTCCTTCTCGAGTCATGTGGTGACATGTCTTTGTGCACCCAGTGCACACTCATCCACACACTTGTGGGGATGACAGCTTGCCGCATTTTATAGCAAGTGTGAAGTTCTTTAGTAAAATATAGGGCTCCTCAGAATTACTCAGCTTGTCTTCCCAACCTCGATGTCCCCAGAGCCCAGCTGTCATATGCATCTCTTCTGATGCCAAAGGCACGGCAGAGAAAGAAGTTGGGTGCGGACAAGAGCTTCTACTTTGAGCTATTTTTGCTTCGCTTGTCTGTCTAGTTAGTCTTGGCTCTTACAGCTAAGGGCTTCCTTAATTCACCCATGGGGTGTTTGTGTGGCCCTATCGTCTTAGCTATGACTCACACATCAGGGTGGGCGTGTTAAGAGGACAGCCCAGCCTTGTCCGCACTGCACAAGATATGCTGAATCCCACCAGAACAAAGGCTCAGAGCCACACCCAGACCCTACTGCGCAGGTCCCTCCTCATGGTTGAGTCCTGCTGTGAAGTTTCTCCTTCTTCTGTCTAGAGACACAAAGCCAAGCGCAGGCCTCTCATGGTCCTTCTCTTCCAACATGGGTCAAGGTCATCCACGAAGACCATCAAGTCCTATTCCACTTACCTTCTCTAGGGCATGACCTTTCCATGTGCAGGGGTGTGCGAGGGAGACATCAGGTCAACAAGAATGCTAAATGGGGAATTATGACAGGTGTGGATATCTACCACAATGATGACACGGATCAAGGTCTAAGTGACCTCTCAGGTGCTTTGTGTGACTAAGCTTTTAAATTCAAGATCCAGGGCTGGATGGGATTGCTTAGTGCTTAAGTCACTTGCCTGCAAAGTCAAAGGACCCAGGTTCGATTCCCTAGGACCCATGTTAGCCAGATATACAAGGGGGCACATGTATCTAGAGTTCGTTTACAGTGGCTAGAGACCCTGGCATCGTGCCTGTTCTCTCTCTCTCTCTCTCTCTCTCTCTCTCTCTCTCTCCCTCTTTCCTGTTAAATAAATAAATAAATATTTATAAATTCAAGATCCAGGTCAACCATCCATTCAAAGCTTTCGTACCCACATACGCACAGACAGCAGTCTGCACATTATGAAAATATTGAAATACAAAAATAATCCACATTGCCCAAAGTATAGCAAGTAGATTCTCTTGGGCTGGAGAGATGGCTTAGAGGTTAAGGTGTTTGCCTGCAAAGCCAAAGGACCTTGGTTCAATTCCCCAGGACTCACATAAACCAGATGCACAAGGGGGCGCACATCTAGTTCGTTTGCAGTGGCTGGAGGCCCTGGCGTGCTCATTCTCTCTCTCTCTCTCTCTTTGCCTCTCTCTTTCTCTCTCTGCCTTTCTCTCTCAAATAAATAAATTAAGTTAAATAAGAAGACAGTAGATTCTCCCTGCTACTAAGTCTATTTTTCCCCTTGTTATTATTTTCAATCTTTGTATTTCATATTTCTGTGCTTGCTTTTAAAATTTCGCATGTACCATGGTGTTGAATAGGCTTGCCACCCTGTCCTTGTTTTCTTCTCTCTGTCTGGAAAATTCTTCACTCCTCTGTGTGCTGGACCTACTCTGAGCAATGAACACTCCCCAGAAAGGGAGCCCTTGATGACAGCGGCCTCTTTAATATTTCTTGTCATGGGATGTCAGGTCTGGAATGAGTGAGGAGCTGCATGTCTGAGACCTGAACGAAGCCTCTCCCCATCGTTTCTGCTTTAAAGTCGGACCAGCGTGTGGGAGTAGTTGCTTCACACTTAGCAAAACCGGTCCCTGGTTCATTGCTGGTGGAGTTGTAATTGGTAACATGATGTTAGAAAAACCATTTGTGGAAACACAAAATGAAATTTCAAGTATGAGATTATTAACCCAGAGAACATTTTCCTAGATTTTTCCTCTAAGTAACTAAGTAACTTGTGTAACTTTATACACAAATATATAAGAACAAATATAGTATAACTTCAAGTCAGTATATATGTAAACATCAATGAATTTCAATGATAGACTTCTCAGTTAAATCGACAGTCATACCAAACATGATGGAATAGAAGTGATTCATTATGTCTTACTGCATGAAAGACGCATGATTATGTGGTCACCCTGTTCGTGAAAGACGTGCACGGCAAAGTCGCTGGTCAGGGGCTATGGAAGAATGATGTCACCAGGGCCATCGGCCATGTCAATCTCGTCACACTATTCTGTGCTGTGCAGCCATGCGCACGACCCTGTGGTTCTGCAGAGTGGTAAGGATCGGGGCAATATCACGCAACCTATCACACCAGGGCACAGTAGCGACACCTGGAGACACCTGAGCAGGGGTATGTTGCCGGCGTCACCTGGGGATCACCCAGGGGCTTTCTGCTGAGCATGGGAATCATAGGTCAAGTCCCCAGGAGGAAGGGCAATGACAAGAGGGCTGAGGTTCCCCGAAGTCGCGCAAGTGCGGCTGTGGAGACCCCGGAGTGCAGAGCTCACGGCAGTGGGGCAGGGCACGCCAGTGCCTGGGAAGCCCTGAGGCTGGGGCAGAGTGGGAGTCGGCACACAGCAGGGTCAGTGACGTCCATGCTTTAAATACACATGCGTTCAATTCCAAACCCATGAGGAGAAAACAAGAGTAGCAAACGCCCAGAGTGAGCAAGGAGGAGTCCCTGATCTCATCTTCCTCAAATTGTCTCAGGAGGATATGTGATGTGAACCCAAGTACGGTGGTATCGCTGACTGAGCTTGGCACAGCTTGGCTTTCTTTTGAGACCAGTTTCCTTCCCTGCTTCCTTCTCACAGGCAATCTAGCCATGTCTTCCGTGTGTACTTTTCTAATGCACTATTTAGTGTTTATCACAAATTCGTGTCTGCAAGCCAGCAAACAACCCAGTTAGTAATCATTTAGCTGCAACCTGTCATCTATCTATCATCTCCCTATCCATCTGTCTATTACCCATCAATCTACCTCGTATTTACCATCTCTCTTTCACCTATTGTTTGTCTCATCTGTCCATCCAGCCATCTGTCTATCATCTCTCTATCTCTCACCACTAATTCAGTATGCACAATTTTAAACTTCCAAACAATTTTTGTGACTTCCCTAAGTTGGTTTGTAACAGATACCCACCATCGAAACATGCAAGGAAATAGCATGGTGTAACTCACCCACAGAACCAGTTCTTCACTTTGACATCTTATTTTTTGTTCGTTTTTAAGAAAATAGAAATAATGCATTTACTGGTAGTTAATTATTACGGTTGGTCAGTTGATTATATCTGTGCATTCTCCCATTTCTTTCTTTTGAAATGTTCTATAATGAATTATATTATTAGTAGCTGCTTTAGATGTTTAGGATAAGCACTCATCCTTTCATACGTGAAAATGTCATAAATCTTTAAAACATATCTTTAAAGCAGATTAAAAGTGTGAAAACGGCTCTCCCATTGTTCCCCTTAGCACTTCGCAGTTGTTTAATGCTTTTCATTGCAGTTGTTGATTTTTTTCTACTTCTAATTTATTTTATGTAATGTTGCTATCATACACCTAATGCAGACGCATTTTACTTATCCTTCTCGCCGTTGGACGTGTGCCCATTCTCTGAAAACCAAGAGAAGGCACAGGTACTCCTGCGGTCCTGTGCTTACTTGTTTTAAATCTCGTTTTTCCTTTTGTGACATTATCTTTCCAATATCTTCATGTTTGCTAATTATTTCCTTAGCTGTGCCCAGTCAAGAATTTTTTTTTTTTTCCTTTGAAATTTCTTTTTCTTTTCTTACTTGGCACAAATCAAATAGTTCAGGATTTTTTAGGTAGGTCATTTCATATCGAATGCATTCTATAATTCTATCATACTCATTCCTTTGTACATTTTAAAATAATTAAACATACTCTTTCAGAATTCACTCCGGATTGCTCTGCCTTTGACTTGCCTCGGAACCAGGTCCGGAGCTCAAATCTGGAACTGGTAGATGTGGCCCCATTCCCCGCATTCTCCAGGTTCTGCACCAGGCCAAGTCATGGCCTGACGTGGATTCTGGGTCCTGCTCCTGCTGAGCTTGCCCAACAATGTGGACAAAGCCCCTTTCTAGCTGTAGTTTCATACTGAAAGGTGTTTTTGGTTGTTTGTTTGTTTGTTTGTTTGTTTCCCAAGTTAGGGTCTCGCTCTAACCCAGACTGACCTGGAATTCACAATGTAGTCTCAGGTTGGTGTCAAATTTATGGCAATCCTCCTACCTCAGCCTCCCCAGTGCTGAGATTAAAAGGGGTGCACCACCACACCCCACGATACTCCAACTTTTAAAATCCCTTCTTTATGGTAAGTCCTTCCTCAAAGGTCAACTGAGTCTCTTATTTCCTATCTCGATTTACAGGCTTTGATTTCTTGCCTTTCTCATGGTTCTGCATTTGCATTTTTAAGCCATTCTCTTGGTCTTTTTTTTTTCTCCTTTCCTTCATTTTCCTTATTTTTTAATGATTTTTAATAGATAAAAGTGAACTTAACATACTCAGAGCAAAGCTTGTTGCAGTCAGGTTCACATTGGGTAGAAATCACCCAACCAAGAGCAGCTTGTGGGAAAAAGAGGTTTATTTTGGCTTCCAGGCTCGAGGGGAAGCTCCACGATGGCAGAGAAAACGATGGCATGAGCAGAGGGTGGACATCACCCCCTGACCAACATAAGGTATACTGTAGCAACAGGAGAGTGTGCCAAATACTGGCAAGGGGAAACTGGCTATAACACCCATAAGCCCGCCCCCAATACAATTTCCAGTTGCCATCAGATGGGGAGAGTGGCATTCAGAACACCTGAGTTTATGGGGGACACCTGAATCAAACCACCACATTCCGCCCATGGACCCCATAAACTAATAACCATACATGATGTAAAATGCAATGCATTCATCCAACTTTAAAAGTCCCATAGTTTTTATCAACTCCAATGATGTTCACATATCCCCATAATCCAAGGTCTTTTAAGTGAGCCATAATGCCAAAAAATCCCCTCCCCCAAAAAACCATAATGGCACAGAATAAACATTCACACTGCAAAAGATGGCATTGGGCATAGCAAAGTAATATTCAACCAATATAAGATTTAAACAGGGCAATGATAAAACTTTGTAACTCCAAGTCCAACAACTCTAGCCAGTGACAAGTCTCTAAGTCTGGTAATTCTAAACAGCAACAAGTCTCTGACATTCCAATTATGCCCTTCCAGCTACGCTACTCACAGTCCTGTAAAACTTCATCTGGGCTGGCAGCTTTCCTTAGCAGCCATCTCATGGTCCCAGCATCTCCACTGTGTCTCCACTGCAATCCACAGTTCATCCTCATGGCCCCATTGGGTCTCCATGCAGACATCCAGCAAACCTGCTTCACACTGCCCATGGCCATTTCCACAACACAAGACAGTGTTACAAACTCAATGACCCTCTTTCCAGCATTTCTTATACTCCACTATACCAGTTAGGGTGCCAATTTGTTAACCCGGGGTTGGGGGGGGGGAGATAAAACAGACTTTGGAGAACAGGACGCTCCCTGAGCACTCAGGCCCTTTCAAGAGTCTACATTCTTCCTGTTGCCCCAGTGCAGGTCAGCTGGGCCAGTCTCAAAGGTTGTAATCTCTCAATTGCAGCTGAATGGGTAGCAGTTCACCCAAAGATTTTTTTCTCTGCGCCATATCCCTGTATTCACACCAGTTCATTTCTACGCAAAGCAACCCTGCCTAACTTCTTAGGACACGGGCATAACAGCAAGAGTCTCACACAAACTGCCAGCCCAGTCCAAGCAAAGCTCTTTCTCACCCTCACAAGCCAAACCTCACAGTCCATAGTTCTTGCTGCATTCAGGTCTTTCAACTCTGACCAGAATAGTCCATCAAGCTGTACTTACAGCACTGCAAGGCGTGTCTTAGACCAAGGTTTCAAATCCTTCCATATTCGTCTAGAAAATCAGCTCCAAAAGGCCAAAGCCACACAGTCAGGTGTCTAGCAGCAATCCCACTCCTCGGTACCACTTTACTGTTGCAGTCAGGTTCACATTGCTGGTAGAAATCACCTGACCAAGAGCAGCTTGTGGGAAAAAGAGGTTTTTTTTTTTGACTTACAGACTTGAGAGGAAGCTCCATGATGGTAAGGAAAACGATGGCATGAACAGAGGGTGAACATCACCCCCTGGCCAACATAAGGTGGACAACAGCAACAGGACAGTGTGCCAGACACTAGAAAGGGGAAACTGGCTATAACACCCATAAGCCCGCCCCCAACAATACACCACCTCCAGGAGGCATTAATTCCAAAATCTCCGTCTGCTGGGAATCTAGCATTCAGAACTCCTAAGTTTATGGGGGACACCTGAATCAAACCACCACAAATATGTATAGTTACATTAATATCCATTTTATTTCAAGGCAGGGTCTCGCTGTAGCCCATGCTGACCTGGAATTCACTCTGTAGTCCCAGGCTGCTCTTGAGCAAACAGCGATCCTCCTACCTCTTCCTCTCCAGTGCTGGGATTAAAGACATGCACCACCATGCCCTGTCCTCATGTATAATTTGTGTTGTTTCCATTTTGCTACCTGAATCTGACAAGCATTCACCATGGTGTCTTTTCGATTTCTGTTGCCTTCCAAGACCCGGGGAGGTGGCGGTGAGGGGACGAGCACTACATTTGTTCTCTGGAGTGAGTCTCTCATCACAACCAGGCATTCTAGACCCACCGGGCTGATTCTTCCTTGAGCCAGCTCGTTTCTCTGAGGCCCTTAGTACTGTCTTCCCCTGTGCTCTGCTGTACAGCATTTGCTGGTGTGTCGGGGGAGGGGGAGGGTAGAGAAGGAGGAAGCAGTGTAATTTGTGTATAAATATATGTGCTTTCCAGTAGTAGAGGCCTTCCCAACTTCAGTTTTATTCAGCCACACACAGACTTACGAAAGCTACATGCTACATTTTTTAAAAATCTTGTTTCTTTCTCTCTCATAAGTCTTTAGTAGGTCTTCCTCACCTGCAGATTGAGCTTCTTTAGCCCTCCATGATTCTCTAGAACCTTCTTACATCACTTCCTCTTCTATTTTTTAAAAATATTTTATTTATTTGTCTGCAAGCAGTGGGAGACAGACAAAGAGAATAGGCACACCAGGGCCTCCAGCCGCTGCAAATGAATTCCAGTTGCATGTGCCGTTTTGTGAATCTGGCTTTGTGTGGCTACTGGAGAATTGAACCTGGGTCCTTAAGCCATCCAGCCCTCCTCTTCTATTTTAATGTTTCTAATGCATGAAGATGATCTGTGCTTCTCTTCCTGATTCATTTCAGGGTCTTGTTAAGTCCCTCCTTTACTGCTTCCCATATACAGGGTGGAAGGAAGAACAGAAGCCAGTACACCAGAGACAAGACTCAGGCTTCTTCACTGACCTGGAGTATGGTTGAGGGAGTCTCTGGGTATGTCTCAATCTAGCTCTCCTAAAACTGGCTGGGAAATCTAGCAGAGTTCAGTGGAAACTTAAAGGGGTATTATTCCCAGTCCCCTACCACAGAAGCCTGGCGTGCCCAGAGCTTTTCTCCTGGGCACTGAGTCATTCGGCCGTGGAAAATCTGTATGGGTTATCCATTGACACACATGACACTGTTGAATACATTGCCTCTGTTCTTACCCATCCTAGCAGACATTTTAAAATCCCATCCATCTAGTCATTGACCTTTTAAGAATTCCAGCCTCATGTTTATTTAGACTTCTCTAATGTTAATGCCATAGTTTTCTCACCTCTGACCCATTCACCAACTCTGTGCATACGACTGAATTCACTTTAATTCCCTTGTGTTTCATCTTTAATGGGCATTCCTGCAAGGACTGGAAAATTAGCTCAATTCCCCTTTTTTTAAATTTTGTTTCTGGAACTTGTGTCCAAGGTGCTTCCTTACATCCTGATTTTGAGAACGGTCTCATTTGATCTGTTACTAGGGTGGGCACACTCCTTCACATCCCACTTGGATCCCCCAGGATTCCAAGTCCCATTCAGATTCCTGCAGCTAAAATCGCTCTTGAATACCCGCAGACTCCCCTTCTGTTCCACAAGTTTACTGAACATTCATAAAGGCAGAGCTAAACCGCCACATTTCTAGGGGTCCACAAAAGAGAAGGTTCTTCCACACCAGAATGTATGTGTTTCCAGAACCATAGGTCTCTAATCTGCTGCTATCAAATCAGGCCGTGGTGAGCTGAGCTGAATCGCTCACAGTGGAGAGCGCCTGGCTCACAGGGCCTGGGAAGAGGGAGCTTGGTTCCTTCAGGACTCCTCCCACAGGAGGATGAGACAATGAAGATATGGAGTGACCCAGGACAACATCATGAACATTCTTAAAACTGAAAGATACAGGGGCTGGAGGAATGGCTTAGCGGTTAAGGTGTTTGCCTTCAAAGCCAAAGGACCCAGGTTTGCTTCCCCAGGACCCACATAATCCAGATGTACAAGGAGGCGCATGCATTTGGAGTTCATTTGCAGTGGCTGGAGGCCCTGGCATGCCCATTCTCTCTCCCCCCTCTTTCTTTGTCAAATAAATAAAAATAAAATAAAATAAGCTTTTTAAAAAAGCTAAAAGATACAGAATGGGAATTTCCAGCTGAAAAGCTTGTGTTTTGCAAAGTTGAACTTTGCGAATGACCGGAAGTCACTGTGGTTGTGTGTGCAGAAGTCTCCTTAGGGCTCTGATGGGTTTGATGGATGAAGACACTGTGTAGCATTCTGATTCTTTCTGTGTCTTTTGCTCCCCTCCCCCCCATAACCTTCCATCGATCCAATCCCATGCTTCTCTCGGCCCTGAGAGAAAGCCACTCTCCTCTTCTTCGTCCTCCTCCTCCTCACGGATATCTCCCAGTTCACAATAAAGTTGCCCATAAAACAAGTGACAGGTAGCAAAAGAACGTATCTGTTGAATTAATAAGTTAACATTCATTTTGTTTTTGTTTTTATTTTTCAATGTAGGTGTAGCAGACAGCTTCAGGTTTTCTGAGATGAACTTTCAGACCAGGCACAGTTACGGAGGAAGGGATTTATTGAAGCTTACAGATCCAGGGGAAATTCCATAATGGCAGAAGAAGCTGGCCTGCCTTCAGAGGACCAAACACACAGAGAGAAGCACAAGCCTAAAAGTCAAAAGCCACATAGCACAGCACACTTCAGGAACTCCAGCTAGGCACGCTTTGCATATCTTCAGATTGAAATCTGAAACCCACCACCACACCTTAAGATCCGCCCAGTGACACTGCCTCCAGCCAGGTGGCTGCAGATGCAAACTACAAACTAATAAAAGAACTGAATGTATTGGGGGCCATCTATTCAAACCACCACAGTAAGGTCTCACTCTGGTCCAGGCTGATCTGGAATTAACTATGTATTCTCAGGGTGGCCTCAAACTCATGGAGATCCTCCTACCACTGCTTCCTGGGTGCTGGAGTTAAAGGTGTGTGCCACCACACCTGGCAACATTTATTTTTTGAGCTGACAGAGCCTGGCATCGGGGGGCCCATCCAGTGAGTGTGAGGGGTGGTATGGCAGGGTCCTGGGCACACACTCTGTCTGCACTTCACCCTGTGAGCTAATACACACCTGTCAGTGCAGAGGTGCAGCCTGCACAGGATCTGCTCTCAGGATGCTCACAGCACATGCCCAGTGGGTCACTTTTCTCCAGCACTCCCTGGGGAAAGGCAGTCACTTTCTACTCAAACTTTGCTCAAATGTCCCTTGGATTGGCAACTAAAAGAGAAAAGAAGTGTTAGGGCAATTTTGATGCAAGGGTGTTGTTTGATGGCATGAAATGAGATGGGAAGATATACCTTCATCCCAGCCTCAGGGTGCCTGGAAATAAAGTTAAAAACTGTCACAAGACAAGCTCTCTGACTGCAAACAATGTGGGCCGACTGAACCTCTGGGTGAGAACTTCCTATGTCAGCAGAGACTTCCAAGGAAGCTTCCACTCTGCTGAATCACTCTTCTCTTTCACTTTATAGCACAGCACCTAAGAGTTTTCTCTGGAATTTAGTCTTCTCTGTGTTTCAGTGTTATAGTTGAAACACTAATTTCCTGCCTTGCCAAGATTTTCCTTTTGAATCTTCCAAATGAAAATCACCTCCACATCTCATTAAAAGTCTATAGCAGGGCTTGAGAGATGGCTCTGTGGTTAAGGCATTTGTCTGCAAAGCCTAAGGACCCAGGTTCCATTCCCCAGGACCCGCTTAAGCCCTATGCAGAAGGTGGCATATGCGTCTGGATGGAGCCCCAGGTGTGACCATTCTCTCCCCCTCCCCTCCATTTCTCTCCAATAAATAAGTAAATGAATAAATATAAAGTCTCAAGCAAAGCCTGGCTAAGGAATCTCTGATGGACACCTCTGCCCTCAAAGTGACATCATTGTCTTCTCTTAACTTACTTACACCCCCACCTCTGTGACCAAATCCCTCCGTGAACTTCATCCAGTTCTCACTACACACCCTAGACATGCCGCCCACTTGGCAAGTCCCCACAGATATTTCTGCTCTCTGCGGGCGGCACTGTTTCTTCATGAAGTACCTGGAGGCACAAGCATGAGTGTATGGGAGGACACCAAATTAACTGTACCCACGTCGTCACAGACACACTGCTGTTGGGTTTAAACAGGAAATGTCTTCTAAAGGCCCATGCTTTGGAACACTCGGCACCCAGGTAGTGGTGTTGTGTGGGAAGCTGTGGGACCTGTGCCAGGTATATCCCAGCTGACTGAGTCACAGGCCTTCAGGTCACACCTGCACTTGCTTCTAGCATCTGCTGCCCAGTTTTTGGTCAGCCATGATGTGGGAGGCAGCTGGTCTGACCACCCTGCCTCCCCACCACATGACCAGACGTGCTCTAACCACCCTGCATCCCCACCACATGACCAGACGTGCTCTAACCACCCTGCATCCCCACCACATGGCCAGACGTGCTCTAACCACCCTGCATCCCCACCACATGGCCCAATGTGCTCTAACCACCCTGCTTCCCACCATATGGCCTGACGTGCTGTAACCACCCAGACTCCCCACCACATGACCAGACGTGCTCTAACCACCCTGCATCCCCACCACATGACCAGACGTGCTCTAACCACCCTGCATCCCCACCACATGGTCAGACATGCTCTAATCACCCTGTTTCCCCAGCAACACTGTCTGAATGGTTTGCTGTCAGCAGGTCTCCCTTAAACACGCATGGTAAGAGGAAGACTCAGGCCTAGAATGGCCTTGTCTTTCATGTGGCCGGGACAGGAAGCATTTAACAGAGTAGCGTAAATGGCAAGTGTCTCAAGTTTCAGCTAAGGTTTCTTTGTGCCCTGAGTGACAGTAAATCACGCACCAAAATGAATTTGATTTCACACCCTGAGAAACACACCCTCTGCTCTTGTCTGAGGGTCCCTTGCCTTGGGGTCTCTTCGGGGCTGGCCCGCAGCGGCTGTGAGCTGAGAGAAGACCATGGGCTGAGCGCCTCCCTGGAATGCTTCACTTCCTGAAGGTGGACGGTGCGGCACCGTGGAGACACTGCCTATTACTAATTAGAAAAATATATTTTATGTACTTATTTCAAGGACAGAGAGGAGAGAATGCGCATGCCAGGGTCTTTAGCCACTGCAAAGGAACTCCAGATGCATGTACCCCCTTGTGCATCTGGCTTCATGTGGGTCCTGGGGAATTGAACCCAAGTCATTAGGGTTCGTAGGCAAGTGCCAAGCCATCTATCCAACCCCAACAGTAGCTCTTTCTAAAGTCAGGAAGTATGCAAGAGGGCTTCAAGAGGGTCTCCTCAAAATACTCATTGATCCCCTACCTGAGTGCCTATACGTACCAGGTCCTGGAGATGAGCTCTCTGCCCGGTCGTCAGAATGCACGAAGCCAGGATTGCTGTGGCGATGAGTGACACACACACAGAAGGAAGCCATGTGATGATGGGAGGAACCTGCGTTGATGCCCTCAGGGGCCCTGGACCCTAAGCCAGAGGGCAGCCCCTGGCCTGAGGAGAAGACACACAGCAGAGTCCTCTGTAGGGCCTGAAGGGTTCCCAACCCTGTTTACACCTTGAGTTTGGCCTCCTGGCCTGGGGAGCTATGAGTGCCGATGCCCAGTATTGGAAGGCGCCAGACTTACTAAGGCGGCACCTGAAGTTCATGCAGGGCCCGAGGTTGCTCAGCAAAGAGCCTGACACTGTAGCTATCAGCAGAGAGGTAGAACATGGGACTGCTGCGACAGGGTCTTTGGGTAGCATGAGTAAGGCCCTGAAATACACACACACACACACACACACACACACACACACACACACACACACGGGATCCTCACAGTTTCCCTGGGCTCAGCTGACTCACTTCTATTCATTTCTGTCAGGGTTCCAGATTCTTCTCATGGTTCCCACACAGGTGGTAGAGTACCCACTTCTTACCTCATTGTAAAACACAGTAGCAATGTGTGAACCGTCACCTGTCCTGCTGCCGGGAGGACACTGTCGGCTTTATGACGATTGTCATCTCGCTGTTCTCAGTGCCATGCCATCCCTGAAGCTGTGAGGAACTTTCCACCATCTATCTTTTCTTTGTCTCTCTCTCATACACTGCTTTTTCTGCCTGCTCATTTTACCCCCACTGTGATCCAAAATAATTGTACAGCACTTTTGCACACTTTGTGTGAAATATATACAGACTGAGGGAATGCTGAGGGATGCTGGAGCTGTCACAGCATTTGTGCAAAATTCTATACAGGACCGGGTAGGTAAGTCCAGGACATCTTCTTGTCCATGGTAAAGTGCCTGGTGGCATGTGGGCTTCTTGTAAAGTACAAAATGATTAAAGTAACAGAAAGAGTGTTGCCTTGAATAATTTACCCAATTGCCACCCCCTGGTTTTGGTTTTACTATCATTCTTCTCTATAGATTGGTTAAAAAATTGAACATAAATGTAAATTACTGATTCAAACTTGAAAGCAAATGTAGAAAATAGGTCATTTACACAACCTTGCAGGCTCTGCACACCATTCTGAAATGTTAATAATGGGACATCTGGGTCATCAAGTTTTCCAAAGGTAGGGTGTGTGTGTGTGTGTGTGTGTGTATGTGTGTGTGTAAAGTAAAAGACCTACCTATATTCAATATTTTTATATTATTTCTTTATTTATTTGCAAACAGACAGAGATACTGAGAAAGAGAGAGAGAAAATGGGCATGCCAGGGCCTCTACCTGCTAGAAAT
The DNA here is from genome assembly GCA_036346955.1 of Dipus sagitta. Lineage (NCBI taxonomy): Eukaryota > Metazoa > Chordata > Mammalia > Rodentia > Dipodidae > Dipus > Dipus sagitta. The sequence continues at coordinate 11,858,795 of CM070792.1, forward strand.
AAACTCCAGATATGTGAGCCACTTTGCACAACTGGCTTTACATGCATCCTGGGGAAAACAAGTTAGAGTTGTTAGGCTTTGCAAGCAAGTGCCTTAAGTACTAAGCCGTCTCTCCAGTTCCCTATCTATGTTTAAGATGTACAAGATTAATTTCAATAAAATCTATTCCAAATGTCTGTTGTCTTGTAAGTTACCATGACATAGGGGTTCAAAATGTTCAAACTACACTTAAAGCCTGAGTTGAAAAGAGATAACATCATAAGTCCCTATGCATAGGGCCAAGTGTCTTCCACTGCCCACACTGTGCCCATGTCCCTGCCCACCTCCCTGCACAGAAGCAAGCCCGACCCAGATGGATGGGGGACCGCATGGAGTGGACAGCGTGTGGCTCAATGGTCATGGAGCAGTTAAATAATACTGTGCAATTGAGACACTATTCAAACAACAAAGCAAAATGCTACGTTAAGGAAAGAATGTCAGCGTCATAAGAGTCCCCTGAGAATCAGTGTTTCTGTAGATTGTAAAGAGAATAGACAAAGTTCTCAGGTGATGGCATTGGTTCTGAGTGTCAGTCTGGGAGCAGGACACAGAGGTCACTTTTCTAGGACAAGGCTGGACATACAGGCAGGAACCTTACTCGTGCCAGAGCCCCTGGACCTCACGTGGTGGTGAACACCCATCAAGGCTTGTGGTCATATTAGCATCACTTTAATCAGCTGTCTGTGTGGGAACTTACTGACAAGGTTATGGTAAAGAGGAATAAAAAATGGCATTTTGATCTAAAAAATAGCATTTTCCAACCTTCCTTGATTTCATTTTTTTTTTTAATTTAAGTATAGTTTCAAACTGGGAAAAAGTTACTAGGGAACAGATATTCACCCTCATGTACTTATAGATCAAGGCTCAATATTAAGTGGACAATATGGAGCTTCACATCAGTATCACCTAGAAAAATCCTAGGGAAATAAGAAGAAGGCTTGCTTGGTAAAGCACTTCCCTTGCATTTGATCCCCAGAAGTGGTGTACGCATGCTGGGCGTGGCAACATGTGTCTACAATCTCAGCACTGGGCCTGAGAGAAAGGGTCCCTGGACCTCACTGGGAGCCTAGTGAGTGAGCTCCAGGCCGGTTGGAAAGTCTGTCCCAAAAAGACGTGGACTGTTCCTGATGGTACTCCGGCTTCTATGCACAATCACCTACAGGCGCGCCTGCACTCACAGGCTCACCCATACTCACAAATGCACACACTTACTCAAAAGCATTTAAAGGTATCCTGGTTCTTTACACAATTCCCATGGCAAAAAATAAATCCCCCCTCCCTAAACAGCCTGATGCCAGGTCTCTCCAGTGCTGACGAAATGCCACCGCCTCACATATCAGCTGCAGAGAATCACAGCCCTTCCCTTGGATGCTGGCATTTCACGGGGCGAGGTCATCCGTAAGTGGTTATTTCTTTTAACAACGCAGTTAATTTGAGAGTCTGATAGGAGTGTATGTTAAAGGTCTCTGCTTCTGCTCCCACTTCTGTCAACACAAATGAATTTCCCACTTTTGTTCATTCCATTTTGACCATAATCCCCTCTGTCTGGTTACTTGAAACTGAAGAGCAGATAAAGCCTCCCTTCATTTTCCTAAGTGCTCTGAGGAGACGGGCACGTAGCTGAGCTCCAGCTCTTCAGATGTGCGGAGTCACCCGTCAGAAGGGAGGGTCCAGCAGGAGCCCATGTGTCTCCCAGGCCAATGACCTTCTATGTGGCCATGGCCCTTGCTCCACTGAGCCTTCCCAGCCATGGGCCTCAATTCTGCCCCTACCTACAGCTTTGTAAGTCCGGGGAGCTCACTGGTGCTCTGGAGATGTTCCCTCAGAGTAGCCATCTCAGTTCCAGGTTGTCCCATCAGGATTAATGCTGAGAGTGGACCTTCTGCAAGGTTCTTAACATAAACAACTGGATTTAGTCATCTTAAATTCCAGACCCTCTCTCAGACCCCTTTAGGACAGGGGCATGGTCCTTCTACCCTCCCCCTTCAACAGAGGCAGTCTCTGTCGTGTTTTCTGGGCATGTAGGCTCCTTTCCACAAAGGCAGCCTGCTGCCTTGTGCATGCACGATGGGGCGAGGACTTGCTCTTGTAATCAACTGCAATCATGCCACAGATAGAGCACAGGGGGATTCTGGCTGTGGTTCACAGGATGGAGACAAGTGCCCTCCTTCTCTGGGCTCACTCATGGCTTTGAGTTTAAGATTGCAGCTTACACTGTCAAGACACATGCTGATGTGATCCCTTTCTTACAGGCTGGATCCTCAGAAAGCCCGCTCTGTGGTGGCAATAAAGGGCCATTCAATGTGGGGTCTGACCTGCCGAGGCTGGGGTGGAACACTAGCACCCCCTAAGGGCCGCATGGCGCCAGTGCGGAGACACGCGGAGCCAGACCCCTCCTGCCTCCTTCTGGTTTCTTTATCCTGATGGTGAGTGAGTTTAGAGAATTTGTTTGCAGAGCCCTGGAAATCTCTGAGATGGGGACAGAGAAAACATTTTTTTTTTTTTCTCCAAGAGCTCAGTACTGCGGAAGGCACTCTGGCGCAGACCAACAGGGCAAGAGGGAGCCTTGCCTGGGGTATGGCCTGTCAATCACCCTCACGTTTTCTACCCTTCCAAGGAAAAGGGCCTTGGAACACAGAAGGCTCTGGGGCCGGGAGCTGGGCCTCTGAGGAGAGCTGGTCTCCTAGTGTCCTGCTGCAGACCAGCCTTTCACAAGCAGGAGGGAGAGGCTGGTGTGAGATACTGTTCCAAAGACACAGATGCGTGTGTCCTGGTGTGTTTGTGTGTGTGAATCAACCACGTAACACACGCCACTGTGCTGCTGTCAGCCTGGCTTGTCAATACTGATGAAGGCAGGTTGATACAGTGTACATGCTGGGGTGAGAGGAGAGAGAGAGAGAGAGAGAGAGAGAGAGTCCTGTTCCTTGGGACACCATGACAAGCCTTTTCAAGCCAGACTCCCACAAAGAGATGCAAGGAGATATTCTGAAATATACACAGGAAAAGTTGACTGTCCTGGCCCAGTTTACTGAGTCATGTCCACCATCCCTTCTGTTCCCAAAAGCTGTCCATGGGTTCCCAAGCGCCGCATGGCCCTTGCACGGGACACAAGCTTCCATCGGAACCAGGCTGCAGTAAGTGGAACCAGCTCCACGCTGAGGCTTTCCACAGCCACCCAGGACAACGGTGTTTTGGGAACGAGGTGGCTGTCAGCACTCGCAGAGCAAGCTCACCACTGCCTCTGTTGTGCAGGCCTAGGAGGTAGAAATGGACCCCTTTGCAATCCTAATCAAACTTGAACTGGGTTTCTGTAATTTATCCTTCAGCCTGGTGGACTTCTCTCACATTGGTGCGCCTGCCCAATCCCAGGAGCCACTCAATCCCCAAGGTATTCCCAGGGCTAAGTCTTCACAGCTTCCTGTCTAGGAGGAAGTGCTCAGTTCGTGGGGACCTGGAGGAATGATAGCTACATTTCATTCTCTCTTTTCTTTAATAAAAATAAGATGGACTTTATGACACAAAATCCTGGGGACTTAGATGAAGCAAAAGATAAATACTGTCATTTGACCCTCCTCATCCTTGTCCTGTTTGTCAAGGGATGTGAAGGATATTGGCTTATTGTTTGAATGTGATTCTTAGCGAAGCTTCCAGAAGTCCCATCAAGACTCAGCTTAGGACATGTCAACAAAGAAGGGTGATGCCCTCTCTGAGCTTCAGAGACCCTGGAGAGAGCCCTGAGCCCCCAGAGACTGTGACACAGCAGCCTCCTTGTCTCTGTATTTTGGGTCTGTGCGGAGAAAAGGAAGGGAGAGGGCATGGTCCGTGTTTCACTCGCTCCAGTTAAAGTTTCATTTTTATTTCCAAGTGTTTCTGGACAATAAGACTCAGGGAAGCAGCTACACACACAGGCACTGACTAATTTGTACGTGAATTCTTGGAATTAAGTCTTTAGAGGCACATTGTATAAAATAGGCCAAAAAAAGCACAATGTATAAAACACAATATAAAGCAAAACTATAATTTCCACAACAAATTGCGCCCCTGAAGAAAGAAGGCATTCAAAACCCAAGAGCAGCTAACTAGCGTGTTTTACACAAGCAGCGGCAGGGGGTCTCAGAGAAGGTTTCCTAGGAGGCAGGAATCCTATCTGCTGAGCTATAAAAGATACTTTCTTGTTTAACCACAAGGGGAAAGAAAGAAAAAAAAGAAAACCTGCCGATTCTCAAATCTGCTGAGAGTCTGCAAAAATCCAGACCTGAAATTGTCCTTGTTGTACATCCGCTCTTAAGAGTTTTTGGTCCAACTTACTCAAGAGACAAGTATGCCTGTGCTGTAGTGGATGCAGGTAAATCAGTATCTGAAAAGTGGGCTTGAGAGGAAACAAAGAGAAGACAGAATAGTTACAATGAGGGGTCCGGAGCAGCTCTGCTGAACTTCCCACGGCAGAGACATTCTAGGGAGGGAGGTGACCCAGGCACCTCTCTGTCACACACCTCAGGGACTGGGCATCTGTGAAGGCCAGGAGGATGTCAAATGTAATACGGGGACAGTCAAAGCCAGAGGGTACAAGAGTGTGGTCAAGAGAGGCAGAGGCAAGGGCAGGATTTCAGGGAAGCGCATCTTCATTTGGTATCAGGATTGTTCTTAAAAGTAGCTCAAAATACCTCACATAGCTTGTAAGATTAATTGCTGTCACATTTCGGGAGAATAGAGACAAAAACATATTGATCTCTTCATCCCGTAGGAAGAGCACGGTAGCAAAAGCAAACCCTCACTCCAACTACACCACTATCGAGAGCACACAGGCAACTCGCCAAGCAGCGGGAGGAGGTATCAGGCAGGGGCTTGACCAGGGTTTCCCACACAGCTCCTTCATTCATTAAAGACGGGCAGAATTCCTGATTTAAAATGACTTGGGACACAAATACTTTGGGATTCCAGGAAAACGCAAATGAAACCTTGCCATTGCACTAACAAGAGTGTCTTGGACTTCTGCAGTGGCTGGAAATCCACTCCAAACTGCCACTGGCTGTGAAACAAACAGGAAGATGGTCTGATGGTGTTCACTATGTGAGCGTGTGCAGCCCAGCAATTTCTTCATAGGCGTACGCCCTGGAGTGTGCTCTTACCTGTCCAGACCCTGCATGTGTGTCAGAATAGCTACAGATCCACGGTGGCCAGAAAAGCCCGAAGGTAGCACCAACCCACCTGGCCCCCACTGGAGTCCATACGTCAGTTGTACTGTACAGTTTGGGGTGGTAGACAGCATTGTAGATGAGCTTACACCTGCTATGTGGAAGAGCATGGAATGAACTGCACATACTGAGAGAAAGAAAAATCTAGAAACAAACATTATCTAGAAATAAAAATAGTATCTGGTGCACAGGTCTTTACGGCCATGGAGACCTCGGATTATGTCGCAGACCTGCTGCTGGAGCTGACACTCAGGTGCGGCAGGTTTCTGGTCCTTCAGGTCTTTCTGGATGTATCCAGCACACGGGACAGACCCTCGCCCTGCCTGGTGGGCCTCAGGGTGACTCGCCGGGCATTTGGCCCTGTGTACACATCTTTCTTGTTTTGTTTTTTGCTTTTATTTTTGGAGGTAGGGTCTCTCTCTGGCCCAGGCTGACCTGGAATTCACTCTGTAGTCTCAGGGTGGCCTCGAACTCACAGCGATCCTCCTACCTCTGCCTCCAGAGGGCTGGGATTAAAGGCTGTGCTCTAGCATGCCTGGCTTGTATACAAATCTTTTATTTTATTTTTAATTATTTTTATTTATTTATTAGAGCCAGAGAGAGGGGGAGAGAGAGAGAGAGAAGAGAGAGAGAGAGAGAGTAAGAGTGAGAATGGGCATGCCACGGCTTCCAGCCACTGCAAACGAACTTCAGATGCATGTGCCCCCTTGTGCATCTGGCTAACGTGGGTTCTGGGGAATTGAACCTGGGTCCTTTGGCTTTGCAGGCAAGCGCCTTAACTGCTAAGCCATCCCTCATCAGACAAAGTTGGGAGAGCCTGCTGAACACTGAAGATCTGATAAGGCTCATTCTCCCGACACCCACAGTGGGGAAGAGGTTGGAACACAGAAAATCTCCCCCCTAAGCACACCCCGGGGCTTGAGGCATCCCTGGAGCCAGATCCCCATGCAAGCACATGTCGTAGGATCCTTCCGGACACACAGCACAGAGGCTGTGTCACTCTGTGGCGGTGGGGACGTCAAGGGTCCCTGGCTTTGAATGCTTTGGGAAGCCATTCCCTCGTGTGTTTATTTCAGCCCATGGTCACTGCCTGTCATGTTCTAGGCCGGGAGGACACGCTGCCTTCTGTGTCTCAGACACTGGGCTCATCAAGGAGCTATTCACACCAGACCTAGAAGGAAAAGACAAAAAGAGGTCCCCATGACAATGAGTGAAACCCACCTGGCTCATTGCATGGTGCCATCGCAGGGTTGGCCGTGTCTGTGCCCGGTCTTTTCCTACAGGAGCTGTGTGAGCACTCACTCCTGGAGAGCAGAGGTGGGCCCACCTGCTCTGTCTCCGAGCCTCCCACGTTTCTGCGCCAGCCGCTGTCAGGAGGACATGAACTTCACCCACGGGGAGGGAGTCCGCCCAGCAGTTCACAGCACAAGAGCTCATCCCTTTTGGGGTTTCCAGGTGATGCTGGCCCCTGTGAGCCAAGAGTCAGTCCACTTTGCAGTTCTCTAAGCGAACGCTAATAGATACTTGTTATTTAAATTGGGTGTAACAAGGCTGTTCAAACTGATTATCTTCTGAGCCAGTCAAATCGTGATTTTGATTATTTTTATTGAATTGACATGTTTTTTGGCAGGATTCAATAGGCTGTTTAACTGACATGTCTGGGGAGATGGTCCCTGCCAGGCATTTTGCTGGAGATTCCCTGACTTTTCTCTCATTAACTTACAGTGAATAGATTGAGGGGAGACAGGTGATAATTTGACTCTCTATCCACTGTACATGTTAGAACTGTGTGAAGATGAATGTCATACATGAAAATAAAACTAAATCATAACTAGACTAGCATGAGGCTTTTCTTCTTCCACTGTGAGAAGGCTGTTCCCTCAAGACTGGTCAAGTCCCTCACACTGTGAGTGACCTGGGCTCTGCCCCAGGACTCCTCCTCCTCCAACATGGCTGCCGAGAGCCCGTTCATGGGGTCAGGTCAGGCATATGCCCAGCATTTCGTGAAGGATGCTAGAGAGTGTTTGCGTTATGGGAAGTCATACGACCAGCAAAATGTTACAGAAGTGTGAATTACTGAGGAAAATCAGAAAAAATGGGTACCGTGTCAGCAGTCTGCCACAATTGCTCATCATCATTTTCCAATATGATATGAGCTCAGTTAAGGACTGTATCCTTGTGGTTTCCCATCCTGGAGATTGTCTATTTCCAGCACATTCCTGTGTCAAGTCTGAGGGAGTTCATCCATTTGGAGGACTTGCAATTACTGAGTTTATAAGAACACCTTGCCTTTAGAAACACACACACACACACACACACACACACACACACACAGAGAGAGAGAGAGAGAGAGAGAGAGAGAGACCTAGCTGACTTAGGAGCTTCCAGGGCCTTCAGCACTCCATCTGAAGAAATGGGGCCCGACCTGACCTGTGTCTGGCCCCAGCAGAGTTAGCTTCTGTTATTGAGAAACACAACCTCTGTTTTCTTCCATTTTACCCTTAAAAAAAAAAAGTTCTTATTCATCTTTTGCAAATTCTCCCAGGAGTGTGGCAAGGATATATCAGGTCCAAGACAACATCATTTTAACTCCCATCCCCAGTTCCCGAGCCAGCTCTGCAGGGACCTGTGCGTGTCCTGCAGGGACCTGGGCAGAGCCTGCTGGTGACAGCACTGAGGATGGCCCATGGCCTGGTCCAACGGAGCCCGTCCAAGGCTCCTGGAACTCCAGCAGAGACACCCCAAAACTGCTGTCCATCTGAGCCCTGATTCCAGGGGCTTTTTAATCAGCAACCGAATTTTCCATCTTGATTACTCCTCTCATCTTATATTTGCTTAGCAAATTATAAATTTCTGGAAAAAGAAATAGACATACACATTTATAAAGCTCAGGAACCGAAGGGTGACCCAGTCTGTAGTGGAAGGGTCCTCACACTCAGTAGAACCGGTTTCAGAAACACAGTACAAGAAAAGCAAAATAGAAGGTTTGAAAAAACATGTAAGGTTGGGATTTCTGGAACTTTAATAGCTTTCCACTTAAAATTTTGGCTATCATGCACTTTAGGTAAGAGAAAAAAAATAATGAGTTTTACAACATTCAACTTGCTTTATAACATATTACATAATGGTGCAAGAGCCATAAAGGAGGCTGTGTGCTGTGTTGTAAAACTTATTAGGTCACCAATATTTCTGGATTCATATTAAGAAATTAGAAATAATGGCTCAGATTAGAGTTACCAAAATTATGAAAAATCCTTTGAATTGAATCAGTCATTCCCAAGGATATACTAATGAATTTGTAGCCTTAAAAAAAAGAGAGAAAACGTTTCATTTATAAGTCCACCCGAGGTGAAAGAAGTCGTGTTAACATTGTAAGTTTTATGTGGACTTTCCACGCGCTGGCGTGCCCTCCTGCTTCGCCTCAGCACGGCATAGCTCACCTTAATTTCCATTTTGTAGGCCCCAGAGCGAGAATGAGATTTTAAAATATCAGACTCGTAGTCTGAATGGAGGAATGAGGAACTGTCCTCCCTTAACTGTTGTTTTAAGTTTAAGAAGCTTAAACCACACAAAGTAGCTTCAGGTACAACACATCCTTTCCTTTCAATTGCTCTTTTTCTTTTCCTTACTTTTATATTTATTTGTTTAAGAGAGGGAGAGAGAGAGACAGAGGGAGAAAGAGAGAGAGAGAGAGTGAATGGGCACATCAGGGCTTCTAGGCACTGCAAACAAACTCTAGACATAGGCACCGCCTACTTACCTGGGTAGTGGGGAATTGAACCTAGGTCCTCGGGCTTCACAGGCAGTGGCCTTAACCACTGAACAATCTCTCTAGCCCTCAATCGCTCTTTCCTGTCCACCTTCCACTTCCTCATCATTCTCTGTCTTCGGTGGCAGGTCACCATGATGCCCATTGGCAGTGGCCTCACAGGGCTCTCTGCCCTGGCACCAGCCTGTGAAGTGCTCTCATGTTTATGTTGATGGCTCCAAGGAGACTGAGGTCTTGGGGTTGCCAATCACTGGTCAGCACAGACTTCTGACGGAGCAGGGACTATATTGACGCTGCTTCTACTAAAAGTGAATATGAGGCAAGTGTTGAAGACAGTGGTCACCATGGCCCGGCCCGTGCTGAGTGTGGCCTTGATGGTCTGTGAACACCTCTCTTGGAGCATCACCACAGGCAAGGGCTGAATCCTGGCCCCTGGTGGAATCCCCTTGTCCTGCTTTTTACAAAGAATAACTGCTCTGGCTGTGCAACGCGAATCTTGCTGTTTTTCAACAAAAGGTGACAGGAGTAAGGTTGTGCACCACCTCACACCTCCAGGGAAGATGAACGTGTTCTTTATTCCTATGCAATTTGTATCCATCCCCAATCCACCACACACCCATTCATCCATTCACTATCACCTATCTAGCTATCATCCAGTCATCCACCCACTCTCTCTCCAACCATTGATCATGAATGTACATGGTATTCATAATTCATTCACTGCACTTCTCTCCATCCACCTTGCCAGCCAACGAACCAGCCCGCAACAAAGGCTTCACTAACGCCAGGTGTTCATGTACCACACACTGAAACGCCTTGAGGAACTCACAGAGGACGCGGGTAATGCAGATCGTGACGGGAAAGGAAGGGTTGCTGTTGTTATTATTCTATGGCTGGGAAGTCTATGAGAAGGCCCCAGTGAGAGTACTGGGCAAGTTGGGTTCACTTCACCTCCTTGAGCAAGTAGTGAGTTATAAACCAACACTAATAACTCGCCACTGCCATCAGCCTAGCTGATAACCAACAGGGGGTATATGTGTTCTTCTACCCAAACCAAAGCAATGTTGAATTGCAAGCAGGTTCTCCATTTTATGTACGATTAAGAAAAAAGACCAGCATGGGAGAAAACTAGCACAGAGTTGAGTCATCAAAGAGCTGTGGCCATCGTGGGAGGGTCAGCAGCAACAGAGCCCGAAGACCCCAGAAAGGAAACCTGAACATCTCACGTCTCAACCCTGGCCAAGCATGCCGGAGGAAGAAAACTTCCTCTAAGTTTGCATCACAAGCTGGCATACAGATGGGTTTTAGTTGGAATCTGCACCATAAATCCTGGGATACAAGTTCTGAGAACAGAACTTGTTCGAAAGTGGGTGAGAGACTATAAGCGCCCATCACAGCCAGCCAGCAGTGGAGGAGGCCTCCTGACTCAGGTCAGTGGTGACTGCATGACCATGCTAAAGGGAAGATACACATCCAACTCTAGACAGTGAGATCTAGTGACAGACGGCCACCAGACAGCCACCACGTCACCTACATACCAAGGCACATAGTCGCATGAGCTGTACATGTTTAACCAGAATCCTCACATCCTATTTGCTGCAACCAGACACTGAACCCCCATGGACTGACTGCACTTACATGTAGTGCTTGTTATTGACCACTTTATTGACCCTATATTTAATAGGAAATGTAATATAGCTCTCCTCTCTCTTTCTCTCTCTCTCTCTCTCTGTCTCTGGATCACACCCACATACATGTGTGGAGATGCTCTTTCCATGTTCATAGATACCTTCCACTGAGATATGAGGCTAGAATAGCATCTTATTTTCATTCCCTTTACTTTGTGCCAAACTATAAGTTTGATGAGCAATAAAAGTATATTAGAGCAGGTGTAACTTTTCTTTATCTATGAGAATGACATTTTCAATGAGGTGAACATGTTAATATTTAATTAGATTTTAGAGTGACTATTATTGAGCCACTCAGGCTTATGTTTTTTTTTTAATATTTTACTTATCTATTTATTTGAGAGATAGAGGAGAGAGAGGAAGAGGCAGATGGCATATAGAGAGAATTAGCATTCCAGGGCCTCTAGCCACTACAAATGAACTCCAGATGTATGCACCACCTTATGCATCTGGCTTACATGGGTACTGAGGAATTGAACCTGGGTCCTTAGGCTTCACAGGCAAGTGCCTTAACTGCTAAACCATATCCCCATCTCCACTCAGGCATCTGGATGGAGCTAGCACAGAGTCTCACTGCCACACAGTTGCTTTAAAAGTCAAGTCTAAGTGACACAACAGTTGTTTTGAAGATGGAAATTAACATTAGACACCACAGTGAACAAATCTTTGAGCTAATTGTGTAAGTCAGTTCCATGGTAATGACTGGATCCTAGATCCTGGGTTCTGAGTGAATACTGATCCCAATAGTGAAGGAAGGAATCTTTCATCCTGACAACTTAGGGGTCATTGATGTCGGTGGTAATGAATGGATCCCGAGTTCTGAGTGATCCCTCATCCGCATGGTAGCAAATGGTTTCACGGGACTCACAAACACTGAGTAGCTGAGAGTGTTTTTGAAGGGGGCCATCTCAGGGACTACCAGTGGGTCACTGGGAGGGAAATACGTGCCACACTAGGGACAAACTTTCTCTGTACCAAGGTAGGGTGGGAGGCTAAGGTATGCTCCTGTTATCTCTTCCTGAAGCTGCACGTGGGCATGTGCAGTTTACCAGCATGACTACCATCTGCACCTTCCCTCTTCCTTTGCTCTAAAGCCTCCCGGATGCCTAGCCCGGGGGAAGACAGCACAGAGCGAAGGACATGTCCTGCTCAAGACAGCATCTAACAGAAGCCCTTTGTCCAGCAAGCAGTACTCACACAGGTGCGGCTCACGTGCATCACGCAGCATTCCGTCACCTATCGCTCACGACAGACCACAGGTAGATGGTGTTCTGCCTCACCGTATGAGCTTCTCTGAGGGAGAGGGGGTGGCTCTGCTGACGCCGTGGGCGTGCAGGCTCTGACTCTTCGGTGCATTGCTCTCTGCAGAACTGAAGAGACTAAAGAGTCTTGGCTTCCTCTCCCTCCTCTGCCTCCTTCTCCTCCTTTTTGCCTTTAGAATTTTGTTGTTGGATCTTGAAAATCCTGTAGAATTTGCCTTCTGCTTATTTTAATGGACCTACTTTAGTTGCATTCTTGAAGACCTGAATTGAGCTTTTTTTTTTTCTTTTTTTCTTTTTTTTTTTTTTGTCAAATAAAACAAATTGAGTTAAAACTAACCACATGTTTCAGCTCTGCCAGGCTGCCTTGTGATTCGTGAAAAATAAAAAATAAGTGAATAAGTGCTTTTCAAAGTGATATTTTAACCTCCTGCCAATGCTGTAACAGTAAAATATGATTTTTTATTATCATTCAAATGTGAGTTTAGGGACATGATTGAGGTTTTCCTATAATCAGTAAAATGAGGAAACAACTTAAAAATGTTTGGGCAACCTCCAAACAGAGGGAAAAAAAAACGTTTTAAAGGTGAGTGAGTTAATGTTGCACATGTTATAATAAAAACTAACAAAATGTAACCCTTATAGTCCAATATTCTGGCACACAAGCTTGGCCATTCTTCAGGGAGACTTTACTGCCTCATTTCTAATAGTGAACCCTAATTATAACACAAACATGAGCATGTCGAGAAGGTCTGAATAATTATCTACTGCCATAGTCACCCGTGGGTGTAGCAGTCTGTACCCTATCATGGGCTTTTTCCACCCCTTAAAAATTCTTTCAATTTACAATGTGTAACACTAAAAAAAAGTCTTGTCACTAAATGTAAAAAGCGAGGTAGCAGAGAGGAAAAGTCTCAGCCACACGGAAAGTTCTCTTTTCTCAAAGGTGACAGTGTCTTGGTTATGTGACAGGTATTCATTTAAACATAGCATTTTAGCTGAGTTCTCATTTTCTGAAGCAACGAGGCAAAAAGTAAGATATGTTTAAATGCACCATTTGTAGCCCTTTGCTCTTCTAACTGAATCTGAAATTTGGATTACTTTCATCAAAAATGATGAAATCACCATCAATATAACAATTTCTAGCTTTCCTACTGAGCCATAGGCTCAAAGTTCAGGACTAAAAATGGATTTTGTCACTCATGAATGAAACATTATCACTAGACCGCAGTGTCACAAAAAAAAGATTCCCACAGAATCTCCAAAACTACTCATCTGGGCCACGATTACCAGGACGGCGTGGCTCATGCTTTGAGGACAGACATAAGTTCTCCTGCGGAAGAATGGGGCTCAGGCTCAGTTTACCTGGGGCTCATGTTGTCCCCTAATGAGGCAGCAAACACTGCCTCTGAATGCAGAACAGTCCTGTCCACGAGGCCTTGGGGTGGCTGAGGAGGGAAGCCCATCAAACCACCCACAGGCATGATATAAACAAGTCAGTGTAGATTCTTGATAACCAAAATAAATTAGCACCATTTCCAAATCCCAAATAAAGATGGAGGGTTCCTCAGGCCTGGCCACTTGCAGTAACGGTGGGGTCATGGCTGGCCAAGGGGAATGGTGGACCGATGGGCAGGAAGGAGAGTGAGTGCAATGCCCAGGAAGGATACCTGGGAAGCCAGCAGGTACCTGTAACCACACACAAGTGTCCCAGGGTCACTGTTCCTCCTCAGGCTGGTACCAGTGCACGTGGACAGTACAAAGCCACAGTGGCTCTAACAGATGTGCAAAGTAACTGGAGTAGCATGGGAGCCTCAGGCTGCTGGCGGTCTGGTGTAAACGTCCAGGAGTATATCTCATCACTTGTGGTGACTCCACTTAGGGCTTTTTAACTGTAGCATGGTATGAAAACAATGTAGAAGCCATTGTGAAATGCTGGATTTTGATTCTTCCAGGGGTTAAAGTCATATGTTTGATACCCTCAGAGATGCTGGACAGCTAGCTGCAAGAAGCCACAGCCTCCAGTCAGCCCTGGGAACAAGAGGGAAAGCCTATTATCTGTGATGTCTTCTGGTGGTAGGCAGCCATGTTTGGTGTCTTGTTATGTTACACACATATGAAGATATCTCCTTAATGCAATCGGTTTACTGGGATGCAGTAAGTCAAGAGTCATTGTGTATGGTGCCCAGGATCAGCTGCCTTTCATACTTGAAGTTACATGTGAGGAAAAGGACAGTACAGGAAAATAGACCACAATGCCAGGAATGGCTTCTCATAGTCAGGGTCTAGCAAGGAACAGTGATTTGTTCCTGAGAAGTCATCAGCTACAGGCCAGGTCTGTGACCAATGACCAAGGTACACATGAGAGGTCTGAAGAAATTAGTGAATATCTCACACAGTCTGGTCATCCCTGTCCTTCAGGTTCTGTCACATGCTCACTGGAGGTGGATAGATTTCACTATATATGATATAGAAATATTTTCTCCAGCAGTGAGTGACATGTGTCTGCCATGGAAAGCAGGTCCAGTGCCATCAACTAGATATAGGCATGTACCAATGATCCCAGGGCAAGCAGGATGTTCCCATGGGTCTACATGCATGTACCGATGCTCCCAGAGTGAGAAGGATGTTCCCATGGGTCTACATCCATGTACCAATGCTCCCAGAGTGAGCAGGATGTTCCCATGGGTCTACATCCATGTACCGATGCTCCCAGAGTTAGCAGGATGTTCCCATGGGTCTACATCCATGTACCAATGCTGCCAGAGTGAACAGGATGTTCCCATGGGTCTACATCCATGTACCAATGCTGCTAGAGTGAGCACGATGTTCCCATGGGTCTACATCCTTGTACCAATGCTCCCAGAATAAGCAGGATGTTCTCATAGGTCTACATCTATGTACCAATGCTCCCATAGTGAGTAGGATGTTCTCATAGGTCTACATCCATATACCGATGCTCCCAGAGCGAGCAGGATGTTCCCATGGGTCTACATCCATGTACCGATGCTCCCAGAGTGAGCAGGATGTTCCCATGGGTCTACATCCATGTACCGATGCTCCCAGAGTGAGCAGGATGTTCCCATGGGTCTACATCTGTGTACCGATGCTCCCAGAGTGAGCAGGATGTTCTCATGGGTTTACATCCGTGTACCGATGCTCCCAGAGTGAGCAACATGTTCCCATGGGTCTATATCCATGTACCGATGCTCCCAGAGCGAGCAGGATGATCCCATGGGTCTACATCCATGTACCGATGCCCCCAGAGTGAGCAGTATGTTCCCATGAGTCTATATCCTTGTACCAATGCTCCCAGAATGAGCAGGATGTTCTCATAGGTCTACATCTATGTACCGATGCTCCCATAGTGAGTAGGATGTTCTCATAGGTCTACATCTATGTACTGATGCTCCCAGAGCGAGCAGGATGTTCCCATGGGTCTACATCCATATACCGATGCTCCCAGAGCGAGCAGGATGATCCCATGGGTCTACATCCATGTACCAATGCTGCCAGAGTGAGCAGGATGTTCCCATGGGTCTACATCCATGTACCGATGCTCCCAGAATGAGCAGGATGTTCCCATGGGTCTACATCCGTGTACTGATGCTCCCAGAGCGAGCAGGATGTTCCCATGGGTCTACATCCATGTACCAATGCTCCCAGAGCGAGCAGGATGATCCCATGGGTCTACATCCATGTACCAATGCTCCCAGAGTGAGCAGGATGTTCCCAGGGGTCTACATCCGTGTACTGATGCTCCCAGAGGGAGCAGGATGTTCCCATGGGTCTACATCCATGTACCAATGCTCCCAGAGTGAACAGGATGTTCCCATGGGTCTACATCCGTGTACTGATGCTCCCAGAGGGAGCAGGATGTTCCCATGGGTCTACATCCGTGTACTGATGCTCCCAGAGTGAGCAGGATGTTCCCATGGGTCTACATCCGCGTACTGATGCTCCCAGAGTGAGCAGGATGATCTCATGGGTCTACATCCATGTACCGATGCTCCCAGAATGAGCAGGATGTTCCCATGTGTCTACATCTGTGTACCCATGCTCCCAGAGTGAGCAAGATGTTCCCATGGGTCTACATCCATGTACCGATGCTCTTAGAGTGAGCAGCATGCCCCTATGGGTCTACATCCATGTACCGATGCTCCCAGAGTGAGCAGGATGTTCCTATGAGTCTACATCTGTGTACCTATGCTCCCAGAGTGAGCAGGATGTTCTCATGGGTCTACATCCATGTACCGATGCTCTCAGAGTGAGCAGGATGTTCTCATGTGTCTACATCCATGTGCCGATGCTCCCAGAGTGAGCAGGATATTCTTATGTGTCTACATCCATGTAGCAATGCTCCCAGAGTGAATAGGTTCTTCTCATGTGTCTACACCCGTGTACCAATGCTCCCAGAGTGAGCAGCATGTTCCCATGGGCCTATATCTCATTACACATTTTCCATCGCTAGAAATATTATTTATTTCCCATTTATATCTAATAAGGAAATTAATCTCATCAAAGCCTTGCAAATTGTTCTAAAAATACAACACATTTTCCCATCACAAGAAAATGAGAAGTGTCTTCATAAAGAGAGTGGATTGTGAAGAGCTTGGCACCCAGTGTTGACAAAAGTGTCAGGTCACTGTCACTATGTGAATCTTCACCTTGTGTCTACCTTCATCCAGGTTACTATTCATCTAGGAGCCAGGAGCTATCTGCACAGAAAATGGCCTCTTTCACCTGCAGTCATATTCTAGAGGTAATTAAAAACTGTCCTGTAAGTAAAACAAAAGCCAGAAAGCACACGGCCAATGTCTTCTTCCCACAGACAACTCCAGCAGCCTGGTGGCTGGCTGGCTAATGCATCCCTAACGACACCCTCTGAAGATCTGAGGCTTCCCCCAGGCCAAGGGAAGCGACGAGTCCAGTAACCTGACGGTGAGTCTCTCCTGAAAACAAACTATCATCCTGGAGTTCTGTATTTCTTTTCGGGGTATTTTTTCTCTTTTCATAATTCAACGCTTAAAGGATTTTCTGAAAACCAACTCAGTCTCTTATGCAGAACTTTTAAGTTATGTTAAATTTTAGGCCTAAAGGTTTAATTTCTATGCTTTCTGGTCTTAAGCCAGATAGTCTCCAAATATTCGCTTAATATATTTTCCTATGGTTTAATGTGCAGTAATTTTAGCATTTTAGAAATTTATTTTCCTGAAAATTGGGTTTCACTGGTATTTCTGGGGGCAAAATTAGGTTTAAGAGAAAACTTACCAATTAGAAGTACGAAGCTCATTAGTATAATATGAACAAAATTTTAAAATATTCTGTATGAGTCTTTTTTCCACTTCACCTATATCACATGAAAAGTGAGCACAGGAATTAGCATTAAGACCATGATTGCAGATTTGTACTCAAAATAAAAATTAAATGAAGTTCATCACCCTGTATCCATGGAAAACTGGTTCCAGAACCCGAGGTAGAGAGCAAAATCTGAGAACTAAGAATGCTTAGGTCCCGATGCTAAATACCATGTTTTCCTAGGACCTATGCAGAGCCCCCGTACTTACCTGGAGTCCTCTCTAGACTTTCCTAACACAATGGGAGGAGGTGTGATGCTGTGTTGTTTAAGAAACAGTGATAAGAGAAAAAGGCTAGAAGCTCAATACAGATGAAAATTTTTCCTTCAATTTTTTTTTTCCCATTTATGGTTCCTTAAAGCTGTAGAAGGCCGACTGACAGTGATGCTTCAGTGATGTCCCTTGTGCTCATGTGACCTTATTCCAGAGACTCCAATGCAGAGTCAAAGGGTAGAGCAGCTCTGGACCTGGCCTGACAGGGGAGATCCTGTCTTTACAAATAAATGTGGTCTTGGGGTCTGGTTCCCTGGTGCAGAGCCTGTGTGTGATGCTGGACTGTTATCCTTACCACTGTTTCCTCACTTATGCACTTAAAGGCAGGGGTGGAGCTATCACCGCACACAGACCACAACGTCACTAACACAGAAGATCGTAGATCTTGGCAGCTATCCGCGTGTGTTCTCGCTGTGACTGGTGCAAGGAGGGTGTGATCAGGCACAACCCACACTGCATTTTTATTTATTTATTATTTATTTATTTATTTATCTATTTGACAGAGAAAGAGGAAGAGAGAGAGAGAGAGAGAAAGAATGGGTGCACCAGGGCCTCCAGCCACTGCAAACGAAGTCCAGATGCGTGCGCCCCCTTTGTGCATATGGCTAACGTGGGTCCTGGGGAACCGAACCTGAGTCCTTTGGCTTTGCAGACAAACACCTTAAATACTAAGCCGTTCCTCCAGCCTCCACACTGCATTTTTAAAAATTATTTTTATTTATTTGCTTTAACAGATTATACACTTTTATTTCCTCCCCCATTTTCCTGGGTCCCTGGAGCCCTCCTCTGTGGGGTTATGGGATTTCCTGTGGAGCCATGAAGGCTTCAGTCAGTCCCAGGGGAATAGGTGGGCACCATGCCTCACGGTATTCCCACCCACTCTGTGGCTCTTAGAATCTTTCCACTCCCTCTCCCACAATGTTCCCTGAGCCATGGCAGGACCGTTGGCATTCTGATTTATTGTTTATTTCTTTGTAGCCTCTGAGTTTCTTCTTTGATGGGTTTTGCTTGATCACCGTGTCTGCCACCTTCACCCTGGAGCTGGTTGTCAGGCTACCAGTAAGAGCAGTGTTCATGGTGTCGTTTCCACTGCAAGCTCTGCTGGGCCCTGGCAGATGTGGAAGAGGTGGCAAGTCTCATGGTGGGCAGTCGGTTATCTTCTTGTCTTATCAATGAATCTCAACTCTCCTCCATGTTCTCTGTCACCTGTGAAATAAAACAATTTCTCTGACCAACAGTGAGAACAGCTTGTGTTAAAGGGGATGTGCAGAGTAAGAGAGATTTCAGTGTGCCAGCCCACCACACCACATTATAACGAGCCCTCCAGTCTGTAGCTGGAGTTCTGTACTCTATAGATGCCCAGAGATGGAGTTATTTGATAACCTGACCCACGTTCCCTATATACCTCAGATGAATCTGCCTTCCTCATAAGCTGCATTTCCTTCATGGGACCTGCCTGGGGTGTGGCTTTCAAGCCCATCTCAGCGCAGCCACTGTAGGTGATCCTTCATGTCAGGATAGTTTGAGGTCAGCCATACTGTCCATCTCAAACAGAAATCTCTGATTGTCCTTCTCCCCATCCTTCGTGGTCTTCTTCAACATACCCCTTCTTGCTCAGTTCTCATTCCTTCCCAAGTTTCTATCACTACTGAGAAACAAACCTCTCCTGCATCTACCATTTTTGTTGACATTCAACAGGGAAATCGCATTGTCACTGTATTCTTGAGACCTAAATCCATTCAGGGTGTGGACGGAGCTGCTCGTTGCCCTCACCGCGTGGGCAGGCTGGGGGCAGCAGTGGGCGCCATCCTGGCCTTCTGTGCAGCAGCGCAGAGCACGGGCAGCTTTCACCTGGAGACTCCTGTGTGCCGCTCACCCTCACACTGCTTCCTCAGGGGGTCTGTGGGCATCAGGCTTGCATACAACCCCCTGTGCGTGTTCTTCCAGATTCCAGATCCCACAGTCAACTGTGCTTCGCAAAAGGTAAGTAGTTCATCTCTAGCTCTGCAGTGCAGTCCAAGGTAATAAGCAGATTTTCCCAAGGCCTCTTTCTAGCCACTTTCCTCCACTCGGAATCTAACTTTTCCACTTGATTTCTAATGCCAAAGTATCAATAATTTCCACTTTGTATACATACATATGTATATATATATACACACACACATATATATACATATATAGTGTATGTGTGTTTATATAGTATAACATTTTACATACATGATATAATTTATGATTTATATTATATGTTATATTCGTTATATATGTTACATAATATATATTATACCATATATGTGTATTTGTTATGGGAATTGATCCAAGGGCTTTGTGCATGGCATGCTAGGTGCGTTCTGCCACTGAGCTGTATCCCCAGCCCTCTGTTCACTTTTTCATATTTTAAACAGGCTCTCATTAAGTTGTCCATTGTGGCCTTGGGCATGCTTTGGAGCTCCAGCAAGCCTTGAACTTGTGAACTGCCGTGTGGTGGTTTGAATGTCAAATGTCCCCCATAGCCTCAAGTGTTTGTGAATAAGCTTCCTGCTTCACTCCAGCTGGTGGTGCCTCTGGTAGATGGAGCCTTGCTGGAGGAAGGGGTCACTGGGGGGGGGACCTTGGGGTCCAGCCCTACTAGATGTTTCTTACTAGCATGCCCTAGTGGAGTGTGTCTCTGCCACTGGTGAAGATATGAGCTGGTTATTGCGCTTTCCCCCACCCCGATTAAACTTCTCTTCAAAATTGTGAGCTTGAGCTAAATGTGGTGTTGCATGTCTTTAATTCCAGCACTTTGGAGGCAGAAGTGGGAGGATCACTGAGATTTCTAGGCCAGCCTGTAACTACGTAGTAAATTTCAGGTCAGTCTCAGCTGGAGCGAGACCCTGCCTCAAAAAAAAAAAAAAAAAAGTGACCTTGAACAAAACCCTCTCCTCCTATAAGCTGCTTCTGTTTGGGTGCTTTGTCCTAGCAACCCAGAGATAACCATGACACCCTGCCTTAGCGTCCTTGCTAGCTGTGAGTAAACCTCTGTCACCAGGCTGACAGACACCTTCAATTTACCTAAGGAAGTATCACATGACAGGTCACAGATTTACACAGGAGCCACAGTTCAGAAAACCAAGAGTCAATTTTACAACCCGGGAAGCTTCCTCAAGGAGCACATTACTGAGACCCACTCTGCAATGGAGTCAGGGGCTGGAGAGATGGCTCAGCAGTTAAGATATTTGCCTGAAAAGTCTAACAACATGGGTTCGATTCTCCAGTACCTATGGGAAACTGGATGCACAAAGTGGTGCATGTGTCTGGAGTTTGCTTGTAGTTGCTGGAGTGTCCGTTTGTTGCAGTCAGGATCACAGTGCTGGCAGAAATCACCTGACCAAGAGCGATTTTGGGGAAAAAGGATTTATTTTGGCTTACAAACTTGAGGGGAAGCTCCATGATGGCAGGGGAAAACTATGGCATGAGCAGAGGGTGGACATCACCCCCGGGGCAACATAAGTGGACAAGAGCAACAGGAGAGTGTGCCAAACACTGGCAAGGGGGAGCTGGCTATAACACCCATAAGCCCGCCCCCAAAAATACACCACCTACTGGGAAGTGTTAATTCCCAAATCTCCATCAGCTGGGAACCCAGCATTCAGAATACCTAAGTTTATGGGGGACACCTGAATCAAACCACCACACCATTTTTTCTATCTCTCTGCCTGTCTCTCTTCTCCGTACATCTCTCTCTGCTTGCAAATAATAAATAACTCAATAAGATACTAAAAAGGGAATCAGTATCTTGGAGTAGATTAGTCACTAACTTCAGAGAATGGAGGAGTCAGGTGAATTGGATGTTCCACGAACAGGACTCTTGCGCGCAGACCACCAGGAGACCTTCAAGCGCGATGCAGCCGTAGTGCTGGCTCCGCCCCTTGCTGTCCTTCGTGTCCTCAAGGTCACACTTCCGGTTGGCCTCCAAGCTCCTGGCGGTGCTGTCAAGCCCCACACCTGAGCTCACAGGCCTCCCGCACAAGCCGGGACTTCACTGCCTCAGCTCCTCTGTTAACTCTCTGTGTTTCTTCCTTTGGCCAGCGGTGAGCTCTGGCTCCCCAGAGGACCTCTTCTTCCAGACTTTCCGGGAGACCCACAGAGCCACGGTGGCATCTCCCCAGAGCTGCTGGCTTCCGGCCAGTCAGGTGGGTCAAGGCCGAAGTGTAGAGGGGCGAACAGTGGTGCGAGAAGCAGTGGCCAGTCGCCCGAGGGCCGTGGTCCTCACCGGCTCCTCTCCGGCTCCGCAGAACCTTCCTTGTTCCTCATGACCACTCGCTGCTCAGTCACAGCCAGCCTGGAAGGAAACACTGGTTCCAGCGTTGTTTGGCTCTAATTAGCTCTGTGTTCTCAGCCGCCTGAAGATCTCAGAGCACCGTTTTAGAAACACACACTTCTGCTCCGCTGATCGCCATCAGGAGCGTCTCTGGCGAGCTGTGGGCCTCAGCTTCCTGTCCTTTATTGGAAACACAGCAGGGGCAGTGTCAGCAACCTTCTCTCTTTGGGGTGCACATTTATATCTTCTCTGCCAATATTAACTGGGGAACCTTGTGCTGGAGTCAATGAAATGACTACAATAAAAGAAAGGCAATTACACACAGTTGAAGAACATTTTGCATCCAGCCACATGTTTTGGAGTGATTTTGCATGTGTGTATATGTACCCGTGTACGCATATGTCAATAACAGTTATTAAAATGGAACTAAATTAAGTATATAAATTCTGCCTTTTGTTCTAATATCTTATCGTTTGGGGAGAAAGAAGAACAGTAATGACGCGCACATGCAAGGGGTCCAGTCTTTGCTAAGTGATTGAATCGTGAATGGTACGATGTTTGCGATTTTTTTAAAAGTGAATCTGAGAAATGCCCTGGAGCCCACATAGCAGAGTGGGATTTGAGCTTCTGCTCTGAACTTCAGCGAGGTAGCACTGGACCCAGGAGTGTCTTCCCCCCACTGGGCACCCAGGTCTTGTGTGTGAGGTTGTAGCTACCTATGAGACCTTCATGAATACCTGGTGGACCAAATTTAATTTTAAATTATAATTTTATTTTTAAAAGTCATAAATAGACCTAGTGGAAAAATATTTTTTGAAATTAGCAATCCTGTTAGATAACAATTGATCACACACACATGCACACACGTACACACCTGTATTACAGAGTGTGTTGTTGGGAAGGCCCATGGGTACTGTTTCCCAGTGGACCTGCAGGGGTACCACTCATCTTTGAGCTTCTCTAAATTGAACCATACTCCCCAGTGGGTGCTGCCCAGTGCTGGCCTTTAGTCGTCGCAAGAAGGGTGGCTTTGCTTTATTCTTCACTGTGAAGTTCGAGGGATCGAACCAGGGCCTCATGTATGTCAGGCAAGCATTCTGCCACTGGGCTACATTCCTAGACTACCCCACACTTTCTATTTAGCTTTTTATTTTGAGACAGGGCCCCATGCTGGCCTTAAACCTGGAATCCTCTTGCCATAGCCTCCTGGGCAGACAGGATACCGGTGTACCATCCAGGGGCCCTGCTGAGAGTGAGGACTCCTCAACTTGCATACATTGCTGACTTTTCCCTTTAAGTCCCCTTGTTCCTAATGAAGGCTGAAGGGGTGTTGACACTCTGATTGAACTGACAGTGCCACAGAATCTAGCGTGGCCATTTCCATGGAAATTCAATAAGACAGGCATTATTAAGTTAAATAAGTCAGATGGGATAACTATCTGATGTGTGAAGCTATTGATCTACACTGTTTAATAAATATTTCACGAGGCTGGAGAGATAGCTCAGCAGTTAAGGCACTTGCCTGCAGAGCCTAATAACTCAGGTTCTATTCTCCAGCACCCATGCAAAGCCAGATGCACAAAGTGGTGCATGCATCTGGAATTTATTTGCAGTGGCGAGAGGCCCTGGCACACCCATTCTATCTATCTATCTATCTATCTATCTATCTATCTATCATCTATCTATCATCTATCTATCATCTATCTATCTATCTATCTATCTATCTATCTATCTATCTATCTATCTATCTATTATCTAATAAATACTGTTTTGTGGATATTTTAAATGTCAGGAAAACAGGCAATATTTGTCTGTTCCATAAAATTGATTACTGTTGAAACATTTCAGTTACTATCTTCAAGTGTGTGGCTATTTCAAAGGAAACACTGTAGGACTCACTACCCAGTATTCCCTGGGTAATGGTCCATTTTGCAAACCTATGTCATCGCTGAGCTTGCCTGAGTTACATCATAACAGGGGTTTTTGCCATCATTTGGCTCAAGGCAGACCAATCCCTCCAATGTCTGTCCCAGGGTCTCTGGAGTGGTGCCACCCACAAGGTTTCATGATGGATCTTCTTGTCCCAATTATCCTTCCTTAAAACTCAGTTTATGGGACTAGAGAAATGGCTTAGCAGTTAAAGGCACTTGCCTGTGAAGCCTAAGAAACCAGGTTTAATCCCCCAGTTCTTACATAAGCTAGGTGCACAAGGTGGCGCATGCAACTGGAGTTCATGTGCCCTGGCTAGATGCCCTGGCATGCCCACTCTATCTATCTATCTATCTATCTATCTATCTATCTATCTATCTATCTATCATCATCTACCTATCTACATTTCTCTCCCTCCCTCTCTCTCTCTCTCTCTCTCTCTCTCAAACAAACAAATAAATACTTAAAATAGTTTTTTAAGCCAGGCGTGGTAGCACACACCTTTAATCCCAGCACTCAGAAGGCGGAGGTATGAGGATCACCATGAGTTCAAGGCCAGCTTGAGACTACATAGTGAATTCCAAGTCAGCCTGAGCTAGAGTGAGACCCTACCTCAAAAAAAAAAAAATAAATAAATAAATAAGACTTTAAAAAAAAAAAAAAAGAATGCTTTGAAGGCATTGCTCAAGCTTAGTACATATTCTGCTTCCCGTGTCTGGGAAGAGAGCTTTGGCCCACACAGAACGTGAACAGAGTGAGCACGGTGGGCTGGTTACTGCGCGGAGGCCGGCATTGCGTCATGGGCTAGCAGGTCTGTCTTAGGCAATCCTCATCTGCGTGGAGTTACAACCCCAGAGAAAAAAAACGAGGAGAATATGAGAAGATCCTCATGTGGGCATGAGGAAACTGCATGCCAGCCACATTTTTGTAGGCAACAAAATTTTTTTAAAAGTCATTCTATATTCTCAAAGTGGTATAGCTGGATAGGTTTTTCTGGATGATAAAAACTTGTCCATTCAAGTTATGGATGGTGTTCTCTGTTCACAGTGACACTCAATGGAAATAATTTTTTAAGTACAAAAACGCAGGTTGCAAAGTGGTAAAATTCCATGTTTTCGAGTCTGTTTCTACGTGCCAGAGGAAGCATGGGCTGTCGTCTTCTGGGTGGCAGCATTGTGCATGCTACGCTGTTGGTTGTCATCCAATGTCTACCAAATCGCGGGCTCATTGAGTTACATGGAAAGTGTCAACAACATGCCAAAACTAAACTGCAGTGATACAGGAAGATGGGAATTAGTGGGTGGGTACACATTGCCTTATCATAACAGATGCTGTGTGGGCCAAGTTGTGTCACCTCAAAACACATACATTGCAACCTTGTTTCCCAGAACCACAGAGCATATTCTTATCTTGAAGATAGCATGTTTAAAGTGCAATTAAGTTAAAATGAAGTTATTAGGAGCATCCTAATCCAATCTAATTGATGGCCTCATAAGAGGAGATTAGAACAGTTACAGAGGAGTGGCCTTGTGGAGTCACTGGGAGAAGAACCATCCATAACCC
Organism: Dipus sagitta; assembly: GCA_036346955.1. Lineage (NCBI taxonomy): Eukaryota > Metazoa > Chordata > Mammalia > Rodentia > Dipodidae > Dipus > Dipus sagitta. The sequence continues at coordinate 11,884,167 of CM070792.1, forward strand.
AGGAGAGAGACTCAGGAAAGAGAAACTGCTGAGCCCTTGTTCTAGGATTTCCAGACTCTGTAACAGAAAGCAAGTCTCTGTCGTTCAGCCCGTTAGCCTGAGGCCCCTGTGACAGAAGTCCCAGAAAACAAACACAGGGCTGACCTTCTAAGCATCACACAGCAGCCCCACTTCCTCTTTGCAGCTGCTCTTTGAAATTCATTACTATCTTCCTTTTATAGGTGAGGATGTGTGAGAAAACAGAGAGGGAAACTCCACAGATCGTTTCCTGTGCTCTCTCATGGACTGAGGCCTGGAGCTTGCTTGAGCAGTTGGCCCCTCCTCTACACCAGGAGGGGCTCCCAGTTTCTTTACCAACAAAGCTAACTTCTGAAATCCTGGCCCTACTGATGTGATGTCTGTGTCAAGGCAGCATTCCCTAATTTCCAGTGTTTGTAAGTTCTCTCCCTTCTTCTTGTTAAGATGTTTGTACCACCTGGAGCTCTTCAAAGAAAAGCTAGTTAAAGACTTTGGGGCATTTCAATGGTGGGATATGAAAAGTTCTTTGAGGAGACCACGTCTGAGTACCTTCAGGTTAATGCCCAGGCAGGTGAAGCATGAGCCCAGGGGGGTCTCGCTCCCCTGCCCCCTTCTTTTCACTTGCCACAACAGTTGTCAATGGCTGGAGACCATTACTGAGCTGCTCTGACACCTGAGTCTCCTTTTCCAACACCTGCCCTTCCAGTACAAGATTGCAGTGCTTTCCAGTGAAATAGAATGAGTTTTTATTAGGTAGAGTCAAGAGCAGCTGTATATTGTAATATCCACTGTCCCCAGAAATGAGACATTCCAGTCTTTGTCTAGGTCGCCTGTATCAAGCTCTCCTCAGAATTGTGACTCGTCAGTGGTGTCATGAACTCACCTCCACAGCCATCACCTCTAAGGAGTTCTAAAACCACAACTGGTCATAACAAACCAATGGAGAGAGATCAACCCATGTGTTACTGAAGTGACAGGGTTCCAGTATGGAGTGAGACCTTTCTGCAGAAATCGTCAGCAGAGCGGCCTTCCCACAGAGGAGAAATGATTGCAAATTGGTCCAACAGAAATAATTTCTTTTCTATTTCATGCGTGTGATGACCAAGAAGAGCGATGTTGTTCCCTCTGCTGATCTCTTATCCCACATGGGCCCCGGTCACCCCAGTGAAAAACGGTAAAAACTATCAAGATCAGAATTGCATCCTACCTTTTTTTGTGCCCCTTGCCGAAGGCCACCGGGCTTCTATTGTGCGGAAACAAGATGGTGACGATACATTCACAATTGGAGTCGCCATGACAAGCCTGCTGATTTACAGATGGGAAGATCCCCACAGCCATGGCCCTTCCCTGGGAATAGCCCTGCACCAGCAGCAGGTTACTCCCACTGTGTGACAGTCAGATGCTAAGTGTCCAAACCAAAGATGCTATGTTTACCTTACAGGGCATCCAAATGTCCCAGACCCCAGCAAGCTCCTATTAGCAATGACTCAGGTCCTTGGAAGGAATTTGACATTCAAAAGTGATGAGCCTTAGTCCCCGGGGCCTGCTCCGACTTAGCCTCGCCCAGGCCACTGCGTGACCCTGGTGGCCCAGGGGTCAGATGGTGATGGCCCTCTTCAATTTAAACAGCAGCTTCTCCCCGGCTGCTGGGCCTCTGACTCGGCACAATAAATTTCCCAAAGAGCGTAAAGAACCATCTAGTGTATATCAAATCAATATCGTTGTGGCTCGCAGCGATGTCTGAGGCTACAGTTCACAAAATAAACTAAGCCAGGGGCTGGATTTCTGCCCTCAGCAATCAATCAGGCTCCCGGGTCATGGATTTTAGTGTAAATTAACACAACACAAACCGCAGGCGCCCCAGACAGCACTCCAGCACTGGGCTCTCTTTTGTTTAAACCTGACTCCAGTGCTTAGGTCAGGACGTGAGATCACAGCAAACAGAAGTCGTAAAGATCGCTGGTTAAGAACGTGGCAGATCGCATAAAGGAAGACATTACTATTCATTGGACACACATACACACAGCAGTTTAAGTTAGGGAGAATGATAAATTCCTTGTAAGCAGGAGAGGCACACGCTGCCTTCTGCAAGGATATGGGATTCTCCTAAATTCACCTCTTCCACATTCCGTCAGATCAGCACACTTGAGCATAGGGTCTTCCCCGGGTTTAACGGTGCTCCTGGCCATGAAAACTCCAGCAATTGCTGCCTGGACAGGTCTTCACCAAAAGGCCCAGAGCGTCCCCAGGATGTCACCATCCCCCACTGCATCTGCTTAATGGCATTGGCCCAACTTCTTTGTGACAAGAATTGTGGGAAGGGATCAGGGGCTCCAGTAGCCCTCATCTCAGGACTCCACATAGTGATGAACGCTGTGTGATGGCGTGTGCAGACCCCTGGGAGACAAGCACATTCAGAATACCGAAACTCGCAAGTGTAGAACAGTTTACAGAAAAGAGAGCTGGGTTTGAAAGAAGAGAGTCACCTGGATTCACTCATTATGGAGAGAGAGAGAGAGAATTAGACTGTCACACACCTGCCATACTTTTAGAGCATTTTGCAGCTGGGTGTATAGTATGCTTTTTTTTCTATAGTTTATTTTCTCCCATAGTATCTGGAATGAAAATAGGACACAAGTATGCTAATTAATACACCTTTTCATGATGGATATATCTGGAGTTTACTCACATGCATGCTAGTAGGCAAAGTGATGATCTTTCATCATCACATAGTTGTCAGTCCCACGAGCACACAGGACAGACAGTTGGAAATGGCTCTGTCCCGGCTACGGCCCACGCTGTCACAGAAGCTTTCTGAAATGGGTGCGCACCAGCCTTCTGAGGTTAAACCGTATTTTGGACCATCTCATGGAAACAGCACTGTGTGCAGAAGAGCTTGGACAGACGCGAAAGCAGGGTGCTAGCTCACCCAAGGCCTGGCCATGATGACCAAGGGCTTCTGTGTGTCATGGAAGGCTGTTCCTGGCACCATACCAAGAAGCAATTTCTTTTTGGAGGGGCCAGTTGTGAAGGCACAATGTGGCAGTTTATGGGGATTGCCTTAGACTAAGACACATGTTATCTACCTGAAAATTCTAGAGACAGTCAAGGAAAATCACCAAGCAGAATGAAACCATGTTAGCCACCCAGTAGCTAGGATGTTCTTGGGAGGAAGCAGGGTAGGACAGCACTCAGCTGGGTCATGGCACTTCCAGTCCAAGGCTGCCCTTCACTCAGCAGAGAGGGAGCGAGGCTGGGGACCCCCTGCCATTCTCCTCTGAGGTCCTGGGGAGCCCGCGTTCACCTGCCGCTTCCCGTGCTTCCACGGTCCCTGGGCCATGGGGTCACTGAAAGCAGATATATACTACGAGAGCCATGAGACGTAGTGGTGAGCTTGCCTTCCTAAACAGCCCGTGAGCTGGGCATGCTGAGCCCTTGGGAGACTGCACTAGGAGGATCTTAAGCCTGAGGACTGTGTGGATAATATAACGAGATCCTGTCGCAAAGAAGTCTCTCAACCAAGTCAGGATAAGCTGGCTTTCTTTCAAGGATCTGTAAGCAAATGGGAATCCTATGACAAGTCAGTGTAACTCCAGTGAGCGCCAGGGCAAGGAGCCTGCCCTGGTTCTTAGGAAAGTGCTGTGAAGGAACCGGATGCCAGAAAATGGGGCTGAGCCACAGTCCTGGCTCCAGTGCAAGACAGCAGCTCCCTACCGTTCTCCACCACACATGTGCCCAATAAGAACTGGGGCAAGCCAGGCATGGTGGCGCTAACCTCTAATCCTGGTACTGCAGAGGCTGAAGTAAAAGGATTGCCATGAGTTCAAGGCCAGCCTGAGACTACATAGTGAATTCTAGGTCAACCTGGGCTAGGGCAAGACCGTATCTCATAAAAAAACAAAGAACAAAAACCTGGGGGCAAAAGATTTGAAGCCACCCCTAGGTTTATACCTCTTTACCCTTTAGCAAAAGGCCTGGCTAGTGTTAGCAATCAAAACCCCACCCAGAACCATTGTTGCAGTTAGAAATTGTTACCCTGGGTGTGTGAGAGAACACCTTTCCTTGTGGACCCCGTATTTAGGTTCTGACTTCCAGCCTCGTAACCAAGCAGTCAATGTGACCGTGTTCAGCTGATCTCATGGAGTGCAATGGTGATGCTGGCACTGAGCAGACACGCCTTCCTTGGGAAATGCTGGCCAAATGAGCTCTTCACGTAATGCAGAGTAATCACTTAGCTGATAGGTTTGGCAAAGCTGTATTTTCATTTTTCTGACAGGAATGCTGGCCTCAGATGGGGAATGTAAAATGGTAACATTTGCACACAGGAGAGGAAGTCATGTGCTGGAGCGCTGGAAGTCAGAGTGCCTCTCAGAGGGAGATGGACGTGTGTCAAGCACAGGGTTCGGTTTTCGTTTGTCTTATTTAATTTGAGAGATGGAGGACAACAGAGAAAAAGGCAGGTAGAGAAGAGAATGGGCATACCAGGACCTCTAGCCGCTGCAAATGGACTCCAGATGCACGTGCCACCTTGTGCATCTGGCTTTATATGGTTCCCGAGGAATTGAACCTGGGTCCTGTGGCTTGGCAGGCAAGTACCTTAACTGCTAAGCCATCTCTTCAACCCAGGGCTGGGTTTTATAACAATGGTTTGGTTGAGTCCATGGAATCAGCTTCTTTTACATAAGGCACACGCTATGCAGAAGCCATTGGGTCACCCGGTAAGCTTTCTGCAGTTTGTAGTAATAGCACTTTAAAAGTCCCTTTGTGTGCTATGTGGCAGGGGTGGTCATCACCAGGCCATGGCACTGTCACTCCCAAGAGTGGTGTGACTCAGTCCATCTGGATGGAGCGGGTAAGTGGTCCTGTGAGGCATGACATGAGACATGGTGAGCATACAGGGCAGAAAACAGCCAGCAGTGAGCGATGACAAACAGAAGAGAGGAGAGAGAAAGGTGCTTGGTCAACAGGAATGTGGAGTGGAGAAGGTAAGATGGAAGCTATCTAGGACCTTAACATCCTTCCAGGCCTGAACCCAGAGAAGCGTAATTAGAAAGACTTTTTATTTATTTATTTATTTTTGTGAACCAATGAGGTTTTTGGGGTTACTTACAGAGGAGCAATAGGTAGTCTCTTCCCATCCTGGATGACGACCCCCTATAGCTGCTTCCACTTACAGGCAGCTGTGTCACCAGACAGCCCACCTCAGCACAGGTGACGACTGCCCAGCCTGCCGCAGCTCTGCTGGAGCGTCTCCGAACAACTGGAGTCCACCGCTCTGTAGGAATCAGCTGACTCCAGCATTCCTCCCATCTCACCAGTCTCCAGGGAGCTCTTGGTGGGCTCCACGGCCTGCAGGAGCTGAGGGTCACCCCAGCAGCCTGTGGCGGGCATGGAGCAGACCCAGTCTCCAGGGAGCCAGCAGTGGCCCTGCATTACTGAGGTTGCAAACTACCCTGGTGCTCAGGACAGGGGACTTTGTCGCTGCACACTGGCTGGCTCCACCCACTGTGAGTCTCTGGAGTGGCAGGATTGTAACGAAAACCCCGGGGCATTGTCCAGGGTAGGTGTGAACCTACTTATCTGCAGTATAGATAACTAGGGATGAAGGGAAATGTTACAGGAGACATTGCATGGTCTCAACTGGATACATCTGCCTCTGAAAACCCACAGGCTCATCTCCTGGGACTGGCATCGCCACTGCCACATCAGGCAGATCCTCCGGCTGCAAAAGCCGCAAGGATGAAGAGGAGCACAGGAGGGAGTCTTCCATTTCATGTTGTTTTCACATAAAATCAACACATCAAATTCATGTTACTTTGCACACATCATTGTAGTCCACTCTGACTACTGTAAAAAAAAACCCTGAGAACTGGGTGGGGGTGGGGAATGAAAGCCCAGAGATTTATTTTCCCAGCTTTGGAGATTGGACGCTCAAGAACACTATCCTGGCAGAGTCCTTACTTGATGAGGGTTTCTGTTATGCTACCGTTTTGGGGTGTCCTCTCATAGAAGGAAGGACATGAGCTCCCCAGGGCCTGATTCATAAGGGCCCCCCCCCATCATCCCAGAGTGCTGTCTCCTGGTGAGCTGCTCACAGGATGGAGGACCCATCTGTCCCAACACCATGACCTTACCCTGTGAGTTTTAGGACACACAGTGTCCAGGTGTGTGAAGTGACTGGTAACTCACGTATCGTACATAACAATGCTCGTCCTTTATTTTGGTGATGTCAACCTGTTGGAATGACTTTAATATATTCATTCATCCACTTTGATATCACGGAGAAGACAATTTCCTTTAGAAGTGTGCTTTCAAGCTTTCAATCTGGAAGAAGTGCACACACGCCTGAACGTGGTACATATGGAAGAGACAGCCCGGAGACGTCTAATGGTGTTAAATGCTGATGGCACCATCTGTGCTTGGATGACTTGTTTTTCCACAAAATGTCACCGTTTCTAAATTTCTTCCAAAAAACTGTTTACATTTTCACCTAAAGTAATTAGGAAACCACTGAGCTGCAACATTACATAGGTTGGTTTTCATTATGATTTCTGCATAATCTCTCTCACATTTCGGAGGAAGTAATTTAATGCGTGAGGGATGAGTGATTCCTCTAGAATTTTGCTTCCAAATCTGTGTCAAAGGTCACCCAGGGAGGGGAACAATGAATAAGGCACTAAGCCTCGGTGCCTCAAGCAGCCCAGCAGACTACTGGTAGGGAAAATTTTGCAATTACAAATTACTGGTGCTAAGAGAAAGTGAGATGAGCATATGGTTTCCCTGACGTAATCAGAAGTTGGGACAAAACAAGTGTACACTTGACATCACAGATAGAAAATTACCCACCTGCCAGGCGTGGTGGCACACACCTTCAATCCCAGCACTCGGGAGGCAGAGGTAGGAGGATCACTGTGAGTTCAAGGCCAGCCTGAGATTACATAGTGAATTCCAGGTCAGCCTGGGCTAGTGAGACCCTACCATGAAAAACCAAAGGAAAAAGTAAAATAAAAGTTAGCCACCTAATCTCCAGGAAAATGCAGAAGTGTGCAGGAGATCGCTGGTTTTCACTGGGTGTTTCTACAATGGTGCCATTTTCATGTCACTGCCCTAAACTTGTGGAGCCTGAATCCCAGTGTCACACAATATGTACCCATGCTATATAATCGAGTTTTAAACCGTCTGCTGATGTTATTTTTGGGGTGTGCTGGGATAGAACCCAGGACTTCACGCATGCTAAGCACTCTGACTTTGGGCTACGTGTCCATCTTTGATTCATCCACATTATAAACTTTACTACATTTATGAAGACTTTTAACTTTTACGGGAAAGATGGCTGAAGTACATCTCAGAGCATCCTGAATGCTATCTTCTTAGGCTTGTTTATATCTACTTACCTCCTGAGCTTGCTTCATGCAGTTGACGTGTTTGGTTTGATTTCCTCCACACCAAGTTTTCATTAGTAGCTGGCTTCCGGTGTTCTGAAGAGTCTCTTCAAAATTCACTGTTTCTTACTCACCAATCTGATGTAAAATACTATTTAGAATAGCATTCTAAAATTGAAATGTATCTAGGTTTATCAAACAAAATACAACATATATAGGTGAACTTGAATTTTCAGGTAAACACAACATTTTAGAATAAATAAACGTGCCGCTAACGCTGCTCAGTGCTTCCCCACAGTCCACAGAAGGCTCCGCTGCTCTTAAATTCACACAGAACTAGGCATTTGGTATTTGTTCTAAGGACCGCAAATTAAACGTACGTTGTTTCTCTGATTTAGATAAGACTAGAAAGCAACTTACTCACTTCTTTGTTAAAAACATTAGTCAGAAATTTATCCCTAGGTAATGACTTAGTTTTAATGACTGAATTTCAAACTTTATTCTGGGGGAAGCACAGAGAACAAGCTTCCTGAGTGGACTGGAGTGAGAGGCTAGGAGTCCCTCTCCTCCACGCAGAGCACGGGAACTGAGGTGTAGAAGATGATGAATGTGGCAGAAGAAGTCTTTGGGGGGGGGTTCTGTTCTTCTCTTGCTCTCAGTGAGCATGTCCCCCTGGAGGAGATGACTGTGTGGGCTAAGTCTGTGATGACTTAACCAGGACACGGGGTGTCCACATACTTGGGCATCCATTGTTTGGATGTGTCTAGAAGGGTTCTGGATAAGTTTTGCTTATAAATAGATATGTTGAGTTCTCCTCGGGGGTGTGAGCCCCAGCCGACCACTGAGACCCATGGAAACAGAAGCGGAGCCTCTGCAGTGGGAGGCATGGAAGCGTTTGAGCCAGTACATCCCTGCCCATGGACCAGCCTGCCCGCCATTGTGACCATGTGAGACGGTGCCCAGAGCAAAGCTTTTCCTACCCGAGCAGCTGTGCCCAGGAGGAGGACAGGCACTCATGGAGAAGCCCGGGGCAGTCTCAAGCTAGGCTCCTTCATTGCAAAGTGCTTTCGACTTGACCCTTGTTGGGACCAGGAAATGGAGTGGAGGGTGGTCACTGACCTCGGACTGTCCTTCCCTTCAAGATCCCTGTAGCCATGGGCAATTTCTGGAAAGAAACCTGACTCTGCAAGGTCAACAGCTCACAGGCCACACAGGGAGGCATGAGCAGGTCTGGGCTCTGCAGGGAGGGTACTGGACGCCGTTTCTGTCCCGGGATGCGGACGTTCTGGCTTGAATCCAGTTCTCCCGGGGAAACACAGCAGCAGAATATGGGGGCAGCACACCTCGTCTGAGGGTCCTGGAGAGAGAACATGCAGCACACCTTGTCCACATCCCATTCCCCTTGCAAAACGTGTGATGCATTGTCTGTCCATGCAGGTTTGCAGTGCTCTATTGTTCTAACTGAACTGCTAGTGCCACCAGAACTCCCCTGAGGATGGCTGAACACGTGACGGCATTGGAGCGGAAGTTGAATTTTCCTTAAGCTTGGAAACATTGTCAGTTTATCAATCATATATATATATATATATATATATATGGAAAAGACCTGGATATAACAGAACACTCCTTAAACGGCTAAGCGTTTCAGGCATCACGTCTGTCATCAGTCACCCACCCATTGTCACTGTTGTCCGAGAGGTGACACTGCACATGTGTCTACGGAGGAAAGGAGAAGAGTGAAGGTGAAGGTTACGTGAAAATGAGGTCATTCCCAGCGTACGTGGCTTTAGATCATCTACCCTCGGAATTCTCCCCCTTTCCAGGTACTGCCTTTCCAGGGTCCTGGGGCGAAGCCCAGGCTGTGGCTGGGCCCGACCGCCCCTTGGAGGACTGTTCCTCCAAGAAGGCGGGGGAGGGCCCTGCCCGAGCTTCGCATCTGCACACACTGCACCCACGGAAGCCATTGATTCTTTCCACCAGGCTTAATTTGTCTTTGAAACAGACATTTTAAAAAGCAAAAGAGCCTAAACAAACATGAAAGTAATCTAATTCAGACTTAAGCACGCAGGCTAATAAGATTACAATGAATTGATCTAAATATTACTTAAAACAATTAGAAATGATTTTTGATGGCATGCTGTTTCAGGCAGGACACTTCTATGACATCGGGAAGCAAACACATCACTGCTGCCTAGAATATTCTGCCGTTGTCGTGACCTTCAGAGGACTCGTCAGTGTTGGCAAGCCTGTCAATCAAGCCTGCTTCAAATGATGAATCAAGGAACATTCTCACCTAGGCCGGCGGGCTGAGTAGATTCACAGTCTAGACCTTTCCTTCCCAAGGCATCAAACTCACATGGCGGTCTTGTTCTGTCCTAGGTCTTTGCCCTCTCCTGATGGAATTTCATATAGCTTCAGAACAGGATTACTTAATTTTTGATATTTTCTTTAATCCTATGATGACATGGAAAGAACCACAATATTAGCTGTTGACGGTGGGAGATGCTGCCACTGTGACACAGGTGTGAAGATTGAGAGGACCACACCACGACCTTCCTTTGGGTGTCTGCTTTGGTTCTGACCCAGCACTTGGGTGCAGGGGCATCAAGATACACGCGCTGGAGGGTGGAAGTTATTGTTGCCAAATTACAGGCACACAAGCCAGAGCTCTGCACGCGCTGGCTAGCCCTCTACCAGCAAGCACCATCCCGGCTGATGTTTTGTGTTTGTTTATTATTTTATTGTTTGTTTTGTTACTGCTTACTTTAAAAAAATTATTTATTTTGTATTTCCTTTTGATGTGTGATCTGTCTATGTAGCTCAGGCTGTTCTAGACCTGAACCTGGAATCTTCCTCCCCCAGCCACCAGATGGACAGAACAGAAGGCATGTTTGTACATTTGAATTAGAATGAACTAACCTACTGTGTTAGTGCTATAGCAAACTTTCCGATTATTAATTAACTTTCATGCCTCAAACTAAAACAGCACTGTATTAGAACCTGACATGGTTCATCTCCATGGTACTTAGCATTTTATTCAGAAAAAAAATTGGCATAATTAGCATACTAGTTTTTTTTTTTTTCTTCACAGAAAGTGAATAAATTAGGTAAAGGGAACATCCAATTTGAAAGTTAAATTTTAAAAGTTAAATGACAAATTCAATGTGAATCGTTCTCAGAAATAATAATAAAGCATATTTTAAGTTTCATGCAAAAGTAGACGACCTATTTTCCTCATGCGAAGTGTCCTGATTCTAGGTGCTGCTTTGGTGGCAGCCCGAGAGCTCTAATGTGCTAAGATCCTCAGGGCAGATGAAAACGCGTGTCCGCAGCTCCAGGTGAGAAGTGTGAAGTCATCACTAAATGTGAGCGTGATGACCATGACCCGCTGCTTCAAGCGGTGTCTTCCGGGGCCACCCTGTAGCGGTCACCGCTGCTGCCCGCCGTGTGCCGGCAGCCTTACTGGACGCCACGTTGCCGAGGTCAGCTGAACTGCTCGGCCGCACTGTGCGTGGGACGCAGCCTGAGGGGTGGCGCGTTGATTTACAATCCTGGCAAAACCCAGAAATGCCAAGTGAGGATGGCCTGAAAGTCGTTCAGTTCTCCACGCCCACACGGTCTCACGCATGGCGTTCCCGCTGCAGGTCACGAGACGGCAGCTCGGATTTCCTCGTCACAGCCAAGCCTCAGTGCTCAAGCCCGGCCGTCCTGCATGGTGACAGCTCTCATGGACCAGTTTCTGGATTGTGGGTGTCACACAACACTGTGTTGGATTTTCTCTTTGTAGGTATTTTATTTATTTATGTATTTATTTATTCATTTATTTATTTATTTATTTATGAGAGAGACAGAGTGGCATGCCAGGGCCTCCAGCTGCTGTAAATGAACTCCAGACATGCGCCACCTTGCACATCTGGCTTTACGTGCGTACTGGGTGTAAGGTTCGGGAGTGACCAAGACCACAGAGACCACACTGAGGCAAAGATGGAAGCTTTTGTTCCGGAAAACACAAGCTGCCAGGACTGACTCAAGAGCGGAGTACAGCCAACTTCGAGATCCCAGATAGTGGGCTGTATAGAGCTCCTCATTTGGGGGAAGGTGAGGAAGGGAAAAGAACTGCTTTGTTCTTTACATCAGCCATTTCACATAGCCAGGGTGTGAGACCAGACATGGCCAGGTGACCTGAAAGATAAGGGGGCAGGGAAACCTCGACCTGGGCATTGTGAGGCAAGGAAGGGATGAGGCTGGGTGGTTCCTTGCGGAATGTGGATGACCCACTTCCTCGTGTCTCTGTCGCCCTCCTGCTGTGACTCCTTTCTTTGTCTTCACCTAACAACAGGGAACTGAACCCAGGTCCTCGGGCTTTGCAGGCAAGCACCTTAACCACTGACCCATCTCTCAGCTTGATTTTTCTCTTTTGTAAAGCCAACTTAGTAAAGACCCATGATGACCAATGCGTCCTCCACAGCCCCCCTGCCATGGCGCCAAGACACTGGAAGTGCTGCAAGCCACGTGGACCACCAGCCCCTGATGGGCACCAGTGTAACAGCCAGGAAGCCTGGGTGCTGACTCCGAGCTCAGAGGCAAACCAGGAGCTGCCAGTAGTAGGAGCCAGCTTCCTGTGACACAGAAAATAAACTTCCTGTGGTGTGAAAAATAGCAATTTACAAGGGTACCTTTCTCGGATGTCTCCATTGTCAATGTTCAGAGGACGGAATGCAGTCTCATGACAACATTTTATCAAGACTTTTGGGTAAGAGTTGACAAATTAATCAATGCAGTGTCATTGGGTGCCACTTCCTATCAATATGAAGCAGCGGGAAGAACAGAATTTTGACATTTACTTTTGAGGCACTTGTGACGACAGGCAATTATAACACAGTGGAGGCATTAAAAATATTCTTCCTGTGGTAAATAAGGAGATAAGAACCTGGGCTGTAATTGGAAACGGGTCCCCTTCCTAAAAAAAAGATGAAAAGAAGGAAAACAAAAACAAACAGAGCCCTGACAAGCAGTAATTGGAGCTGTCACGTTCGCATCCTACACAATTAAAGGTTAAGCCTACTTTCTGAGATTGCACTGTTTAATTACAAAAGTAAGTAAATATAATTAAAAAGTTAAATAGATGTTTTCAGATGCACTGTCACAGAGCCTCACAATATCTGAAATGCTATTTTGAAGATGGCTTTTGTCATTTCAAATGATTACGAGCAGTCTTGTCACCACTGGTGATGAAAATAACAAAATTATTGCAATAATTGGTTCTTTATGCTTTTTATTATCATGTGCTTGAGTGCAAACAAAAAGAAAATGTCTCTCCCTTTTAATCTAAAAATACCAGCCACCTGCCAGAAAAAGTACAGTGAGGAACGAGAAGAAAGATATATTATTTTGGAGTCTGTTAATTTGCCTGCGGGTGTGAGTGGTTCAACCCTGCCAAGGGCTCACAGAAGTCTTCTTGCACAGACAGTTCACAGACCTCCTGTGCTTGTGAGGAGGCTTTGCCTCCAGAGCCGGGAACAGCGCCTGCGAAGACGGGAACCACTGTTGGTATCGTCAGTGAGACTGAGCAAAACAAAGCACGCGATGCCATGGCCGTTTTTATTCCTAGGAAAAGAATCCCTCATCTCCTGGCACCAGGATCCCACATTTTACAGTTTGCTCCCTTATTAGTTACTTGTCGCTGTGCTGAGATAACATGGCTGGCGAACACAACGGAAGGAGAGAGGGAAGGGTTGTTGTGGCTTGCAGTCTGAAGGTACAGTTCATCGTGGTGACAACAGCCTCATGCAGTCAGGCATCAGAGGGATGAATGCTGCTGCTCAGACAGCTCTCTCTTTTACAGTATCAGGAACCCCAGCCCATAGGATGATGTCACCCACAGTTAGGGGGGGTCATCTCACCTCAATGTACCTAATCCTGAAAGTCTGTCGCAGACATGCTTGATTCCATATCCCATCAAGTTGAGAATAGAGATTAGCCATCATAGTCCACTTCAGTTCTGGGAGAGACCAGACGGGTCACTCCAGTGTCTTTCTAGAATGCTTCCAGTGAGGTAGATGGTTCTCGAACTTCAAGGAATCCCAGGCGGTTGAATCCCATACTCATAGCCCCAGCATCTCAGAGCTATGCAGCACTGTAGAGAAGATACCACAGGACAGAAGGACTGAGTGGGGGACTTGTTCTCTCGGTTCTGCCTTAAGCTGTGTCTGCTGAGGGATCTTCCTGGGCTGCCAATGCCCACCTGCTCCTGGGTCCCATCCTGAGTGTGTGCACATAGAAGGAGAATAACAATCAGTGCTCTGTTGCAGTGTAGGCAGCTTCACGTTGCTGGGATGAACTTCCAAACCAGGCACAGTTTATGGGAGGAAGGGATTTATTGAAGCTTACAGATGCAGGGGAAGTTCCATAATGGAGAAAAAGATAAAAGCAAGAGCAAATCCCAGCAGCCAAACAGCAGGGACCCAGGCAGAGCTCACAGAGCTCTCTGCAGGCCTTAGGCTGGAATTGCAGATACCCCAAACACGCCTGAGGGCTGGACCCTAGGATCTGCCCACAGTGACACCTCTCCCCACCAAGTTGAATAAAACTCCTGAATCTGCTGGGGGACATCCATTCAAACCATCACAGGCTCCAACCTTGAGCTCTCACTTAGCTTTAGTTCTTTAAAAGCCCCATCTGCAGTCAGCCATACTGGGATTTGGATCATTAAGATTTGGAAAAAATAAAGTAATGCAGACAGTAGCATTCTTCTCATAGTCCTGAAAAATCACACTCTTCAAATATGAAAAGTTCATTATTTCTATCTCAAGATCCCCCAAGTTTTGACTCACTTCAGCATAACCCCCAAACCATAAAATGCAGAGGTTCATCTACACAGGAGTACGACTTGTCCTGAGACAAAGCGCCTCTTTGCTGACAACCCCTGAATCCACCACTCCTCATTCCCGTTTTCAAAGGAGAGACCAGAAGCAAGTCGAGAATGAGGCAAGGGAAGTTCCTTCCTCTCTTAAGGCTGGGGAGGGATGCTTTTTGGTTCATACCTCTGCCCCAAAGGACCCATAGAGCAGGGCCAGCACCCTGTGCTCTGGCCTCCAGTGAACCACGGTATTAGAGGGACATCTGGGTACATAAAGAAAATCACCCTTGGGGATCTAGGAGCGTAAGCTCTTCCCCAAGGCCTGTGGTGGCAGCCCTAATGATATCTGGGTAATCTATGGGCCTGGCATCCCTCTTCCTGAAGGACAAAAGGTATGTCTACCTGAATTGTACCAGTCATACCATTCTTTAGAATTCTAGCAACTAACACAACTCCTGTGCCCTAGAGGTCCCTAACACATCCATGCTTGTGAGTGGCAAAGGCTTCCAGCTTTGTGAGAGATGATGAACTTGAGGAACACGTGTACTTCATTCCCAGGTGACTAGAGACTCTGAGGGGCTTTCAGCAAGAGCCCCATCCCTGGGCAGTCTCTCGGGGCCAGGTGCTCTTCTAGATGCCTGCATGCAGGAGCTCGCTGAGCAGGGTATAGCAGGCTGAAGGTGGCTTCCGTCACCCTCACCAGCAGCCACGGATGTAAGAAAAGGAAAGCTGCAGTCCTGCATCTGAGCACCACACAGCACGTGACGAAGGCTGAACGCCAGCAATGCTCCAAGTTATGACATCTAGCTTTGCTTCCCATGAACCTCCATGCCCAGAGAGACCAGCTTTCAAGGTCAGGCTGCCCACTTCTCCTTCAGAGCAGTGGGCTGGACAGCCTCCTAGGAGCTGGCCCACAAACGCATACAGACTGCTCAGGTCAGGAAGGGACTGGCAGGCTGAAATGGAAGTCCAGGTCCCTGTAGCATGGATTCCCTGAGCTGCGTCACAAGCATCAAGGCCAAGACCGGAGGGCAGCGAGGGTCACTGGCCAGTTCCAGGGACCTGGCTTCATGTCCCGTGTGTCTCAGAGGCTGTGTTCGCTGAGTCTCTTGGTGGAAGCTGAGTTCCATGTTTCAAAAGACATCTTGAAAATAGGCAGGGGTGTCCACTGGCCAGAGCACGTGCTGCTCATTTGAATCAGATCTTTCCAGAATGATGCTCTGCTGGGGCATCGCTGCCCTGAGCTGGACGCGGGCAGGCTCCAAGCATGTGTGCCCACCTCAACGTGCTGATGCTGCGAAACCACTGACCACAGGCGCAGGCAGCTCCAGGTCTATGTCAGCTCCTTCTCCTCTACGCCTCATCCCTGCAATGCCTTCAGCTGGCCATTCCACATGCAGAGGTATTAAAATAGTTTATGGCCATCAATTACAATATCACACACCCTTGCCTTTCCACCTGCGGGAAGGGTGAAAATGTAACATGAGGATGATTGAGGAAAATCTTGTAAGGACATCCCTTTATAACTGCTTTTTTTTTTTTAAAAAAAAAAAAGATGTTTTATTTACTTACTTAATTTTATTTTAGAGAGAGAGAAGGAAGGGGGGGCAGATAGAGAGAATGGGCACACCAGGGCCTCCAGCCACTGCAAATGAACTCCAGACACATGCGCCACCTTGTGCATCTGGCTTACTTGGGTACTGGGGACTTGAACCTGGGTCCTTAGGCTTTGCAGGGAAGTGCCTTACCCACTAACCCATCTGTACAGCCCCTATAAATACTCTCTAGGCCAGTTTACACCCATGATTACTTATGAAAAATATTTAAGGAATTAGGCAGGTCACAGTTTAGTTTTGAGTATTTTCCAACAATGTTCATTGTTCATTTTCTCTTCTTTCCTTTAAAACCTGAATTTCCTTTTAAAACATGAAGCCTTCTTGCTGACTTCTATTTTAGAAAGAAAGTAACAGATTCGCTGCCAACCATTCAAGTAAAGGTTTTATTCCATACAAACTTGCACACTTCATACTTTCAGCCTCTTCTATTTTTTTTAAAAGGCTTAACCTGCTCAAGAAAGTTGCTCTGCATATAGGAATTTGATATCCATCAGCATTAGTGGTGTGAAACTCCACAAAGCATTTGACTTAAGGAACATCTTTCTCATTTTAAACAGGAGTGAAACATCAGCATAGCACCCCTCAGCTCATCGCAGACAGGCAGAGTCAGGAAGGTGAGAGCTCACTCTGGGAGGAGCACATCTCCCCTGACTGTTTATGCAGAGGGCCTGTCAACTCCTGGTGAGGGGATGGCTGTCCCAGGCGCCATGCAGGCAAGGGCTGCGTTTTATAACTCTGCTAATCTCTTCCCAGCCAGTCACCTCTACAGGTTATGACTTTTTGAGGTGAGAGAACCTTGGGTTTTGCCTCAAGCTGGTCATTAAGTGTTGCTAATGATAGATTTCCTGAGGAAACTGGGAATAACAGGACAGGATTTAGTATAAATGTTACGTGTCAGAAGCTGTCCCCCCAAAATGGCAGTGTGGAGGTGGGCTAGGCTGTACCCTAAGGAAGTATTGCCCTAGTTTTAAATAGTGAAGAAGAGAGCTGCGAGGCCCTGCCGCTTCCAATCAACAGTCCTGCGGGCTGCACCTGGCTCTGGATTCACTGGCTGGTTCCTCGTGAGCACATTGCACCTCTCTCTCATGCTGGCCCAGGCACTTGTCAGTATAACACTGGGTCCTGTTTTCTCATGGGAGCTCAAGCTCCTATAGCAAGCAGGAAAGACAAAGAAGTTGAGAACTGCCGGGGATTAAGGGTGTGCTCAGAGAAGTCCCCGTGCAGTTTGGGTTCACTGTTTCTGCTTCCTAGACAAAACTTGCAAATGTTTTCTATAATAGAACTGTGACACAAATAAAACTCCAAATCCAAATAAAAACTAGAAACCAAATGCATTAATATCGTAAAATTTTCTGCTAGTTGCAATGGTTGTGAAACCCCTATGAGAGTTTCAGACTCTGAGATAATATTCATACACTGGCAAGAGAACTTCATGACAGGTGAACTGAACGTGACATTTACATGGGTTACTTACTTCATGTGAGGCCTCTGCCTCCCAGCAGAGTCCACACTTTACCACTTTCCATGAATGTGCATATAGGATTCATTTATGACTTTAACCAGTACAATTGGCTCCTCATCTGATAAAAATATAAAACTTGGGTTGAATTGATAGCTTAGCAGTTAAGGCACGTGCCTGTGAAGCCTAAGGATCCAGGTTCGATTCCCCAGGTCCCATGTAAGCTAGATGCACATAGTGCCACATGCATCTGGAGTTCATTTGCAGCAGCTGGAGACCCTAGTGTGCCCATTCTCTCTCTCTTTCTCTCTATCACTCTCTTTCTCTCCCTGTCTCTAATCAATCAATCAATAAATAAAAACCAATCTTTAGGGCTGGAGAAAATGGCTTAGTGGTTAAGGCATTTGCCTACAAAGCCAAAGGACCCTGGTTTGATTCTCCAGGACCCACGTAAACCAGATGCACAAGGAAGCACATGCATCTGGAGTTCATTTGCAGTGGCTGGAGTCCATGACGTGCCCATTCTCTCTCTCTGTCTCTCTCTCTCTCTCTCTCTCCCTCTTTCTCTCAAATAAATAAACAAAATATAAGAAAATCTTTATATACAACTTGTATATTAATAGCCACTTGCAAAGACTACAGTTACAGGTGAAAGATAGCAAGCTAGAAGCAGGAACAGGTCACCCTATGAATGTCAGGTTTGTATTTAATTAGTATAGCAAAGTTTTGTGAGTGTCTGTGTTGAATTTGCTCACACATGCATTCATTTGTTCTTGCCTGTGCTTGGTCACGGACTGTGCATACAAACTGTGCATATAGAGCATAGTGTCACTTGACTCAATCAGCATGACCCCAAAGCTGTTTGACCCTCACTCCCCAATATACAAATCTAGCCAGTCTTGGGGACACCCCGCACTCTGCAGTGGTGACAGAATGTGCTGGCTGACAAGTACTACCACATACCATCACATAAGGAAAACTCTCATTTTCCTATAGTGCCCTCCTGTTTTATTTATGTGTGCATTTCTACCATAGGAATCATTATCTTTGGGATTAGAAACACTTAAAAATGTGTGCCAAGGCTGGAGAGATGACTTAGTGGGGAAGGCACTTGCCTGTGAAGCCTAAGGACCCAGGTTCGATTCCCCAGGATGCATGTAAGCCAGACGCAGAGGTGGTACATGCATATAGAGTTGGTTTGCAGTGGCTGGAGGCCTGGTGTGCCCATCCTCTCTATCTGCCTCTTTAATAAATAAATTAATTAATTAGTTAATTAAAACATTTTCCAAAATTCCAGCTCCAGCCTACCTTGTGACATCCTAACTATGACTATACCAGCCAGCCCCCCATTTTCTTCAATATGGTACACTCACACTAAGTTCATGTCCTCCCAGTACTTCAGAATCAGACTTTCCTGGAAGTAGAGTCTTCACACATATATCTAAGTGAAGAGGTGGCCATACTAGGCGGTCCACTCAAGATGGGTGCCTGGCAAAATAGGTGGACTCATGCACAGACATGCAGCGAAGACACGCTGGTAAGCATGCTGCGGATGGCAGAACCCAGGCATCCAGTGCTGCCAGGGCCCTCTGAGCCTTGAGGAGGCAGGGGAGATGCTCCCGAGGGCCCTTGGAGGGAGCGGAGTCCTCCCCACTCCCTGATTTTCGTTTCGGCCTCCAGAGCTGTCAGGGAAGACACTTCTGTCACCTTAAGGCACTTATCTGTTTGTGGCCCTTTGCGATTGTAGCTGTGGAAAACGAATACAGTTTCCAGACTCAGGGTACTTAAGGGACATTTCCTGTACTTATTACAGGATAAGCTTGGACCTGGAGAGTCATTCCTTGCCTAGTAGTCATGGTTACTGGCTTCAAATTCTCTGTCCTCTCCAGCTGTTCAACCTCTCTAGACCTCAGTTTATGCACAAGTGAAAAAGACAATGAAAACATTGCAGAATGGGGCTGGAGAGATGACTTAGCAGGCAATTGCCTGCAATGTTCAACAACCCAGGTTCAATTCCCCAGTACCTACATAAAGCCAGATGCACAAAGAGATGTATGCATCCGGAGTTCGTTTGCAATGGCTAGAAGCCCTGGTGTGCCCATTTTCTTCTCTCTCTCTCTTTCTACTTGCAAATAAATACATAAATAATTTCAAAAAATTAGAAAAGAAACTGATGTTTATTATTCCATTCATAAGCATACGAAATGCTATAATGTGAGCTTTATGTTTTATATATGTAATAACCATATGAAAACATTTTCATGTGAGACTGAGATCAAAGGAAAAGACAACTTTGATGATTTCTACAAGCAATTTAATAAGCATTCAATTTCAAATATTCTTGCTACATTTCAAAGATATTTCATATGCTTTGGAATTCTAAACATTTGAAAACTCACAAACATAATTTCTAATGGCGGAGACACAATAAATGTTTGCTCAATACACAATCACAAATTGGTTTAGGATTTGAGAGTTGAGGTGGGAATTAATATAAGTGTTACGGATATTCAAATGAGCTGCCCAAATGCAAACCTTGGGCTGATCCTTCCACAAATTAGTAGCTGAGGAAAGGTGGAGGGAGGGGGAACTCAGCTTCATCTCAACATCCCTCAGCCTCGGTGAAGGAGAAACATGAGCAAGATAGCTTTGAATATGCAGTGAGCCAGGAACCATGTGCCCTTGCAAAACTGGAGCTCAGCCTCTGATCCAGTCTCACCCAAGACGTCTACAAGCAATGCTGCAGCAACAGTGTTACTTCTTCCACAGCCTAGCACACAGGGTAGGCTGGCCCCTCCTGAGCCAGCGCCTTGAGGTCACAGACTGATCAGGTCTCCCCCGTTACACACCTGAACCTGATGACAAAGTGCGTCTTATGAAAGGGCTTGCTGCATGTACTGCTGCCTTGGTGGCACTGTCCTGGCACAGGCTCTGCTGGCCCCTGCTCTTTGGGATGGGGGTTACTGTCTCTCCATTCCATTTTGGCCATAGTCTAGTGGATTTTCACCTAAACACCAGCATGTGACCTCCGACCTGAGGGGAAGGAGGGCCCTTGTTACTTGCCTGGGTATTTTTCTGCTTGCTTCTTACATGTATCTTGTTTGTAGTTGCTGAGGCAAAACATGGATCAAAAGCAGCTGATGAACCAGACATGGTGCCACACGCCTTTAATTCCAGCACTCGGGAGGCAGAGGTAACAGGATTGCTGTGTGTTTGAGGCCAGCCTGGGGACTATAGTAAATTCCAGGTCAGCCTGGGCTACTGCAAAAGACCCTACCTCAAAAAAAAAAAAAAAAAAAAAAAGAAGAAGAAGAAGAAGGAAGAATGTGATAGAAGGAAAGTTTTCTTTTCGCTGACAGTCTTGTCACTAGGGGAGGCTCCATGATGTCAGGAGAAAGCATGGCATGAGCAGAAGCTGGACATCTCCTCTGCCTCAGCAGGCGGACAACAGCAGCAGGAGAGTGAGCTGAACTTCAGCGAAGGGGGAGCTGAGCTATAAAATCCCTAATCCCATCCCTAGCAACACACACCTCCTCCAGCAAGGCTCCACCTCGCCTCCCAAATTGCCACCAGCTGGGGACCAATTATTCAGAACACATGAGTTATGGGGTTATCTGATTCAAGCCACCACACACAGTTAGCCCAGGGTGAATTCATAGTAGGAAGAGACTATGAAATAAGGCCTATTTACATCTTCACTACTGTGTGTCCCGCACGCCAACTCTCCACTTCTTCTGGTTCATTCTCTCGCCCATCTCTCCACACACAGCATGCAGCCCATCCTGTGTCCCTGGCTCCTCTGTTTCCTGCTCTTGTGGAGGAAAGAGGTGCAGGTTTAACAGCCAGGGGAGGGGCTGGCTGCAAGAATCATGTGCCTGATGAGAGCCCTGATGGCCTCTCAGAGTGCCAGGGAGTTACCCCAAATAAATGTGCTTAAGTCCTCATTCTGCCTGAATAGCTATGCTTCAGAAAAATCTTCATTCCCTTTTTATTATTTAATTGTAAAATTGAAAAAAAAAATGAAAACAAACAATTGAAAGATTATTTTCCTATCCCAGAAACACACTGTGTTTTGTACATGTGTTCCGGTCTCATCCCTACCTACATGGATACTTTGCTGGATTCTAATCAAAGGATATATACCTTTGTATATTTTTTTTCATTTAACATGAACATTTTACTATAGTGTTCTGCAATTTCATACAGATTGAAAATAGCTAATATTTCTTCCAATAGACACACTGAAATTTATCCTTTCTACTACTCATGAGCATGTAGTTTTTATCAAATGTTTACTAAGCTTTCTTTATGTAGCATTCTTAGGCCTAGACTATTAAACACTCTATACCTGGTAACACTTGTTCAACAGTTTCCAATACTTGTTTTAGGACATGTGTTGATTAGCTTTTCATTGCTCTGAGCAGAATAACTGACAGGCATGACTTAAGTGGGAAAAAAAATTATTTTGTCTGGTGGTTCCAGAGAATTCAATCTACAGTTCGTTGGCTCCACACACTTGGACAGAATAACATGGTGGTGGGGGCACGTGGCAGAGAAGTACTCAGAACTAGCAAACAAGACAGAAGTGCTTGCGGATAATGCATAAATCCACACGCACCTTCCTTCCCTAGTGACCTACTTCCTCAGCCGGACCCCCCTAAAGTTTCCACAGTGTCCACAATATGACTGCCACCAGCAGGGGACCATCTTCAGATGATTCATACTGCAACCAGAGCAGTACAGATCTGAACAGTAGGTAGCAAGAGGGTTTAGGAGATAGAAATGATCACGGACTGAAACGTCCACAGTTACGGGCCATCCCTTCTGCAGCCGTGCTGGTGTGGGGCTGCGTGTTCAGTCTGCAGCAAGGTTGGGGAACAACGTGGTCGTGGAAGTGTGTGAAGTGGTCTTCCCTGTTAGCGATTTCTGTCTATGAGGAGAATATGCATTCACTGTTAAACACAGTGTGTTTGGACAAAACACCTGACCAGAGCAGCTTACGGGAGGAAAGGGTGACTTCAGCTTCCGGTCTTAAGAGGAAGCTTCCTCGTGGCAGGAAAGCAGGGTGAGCTGAGGCTGGGTATTGCATCTCCCTTGGAAGTAGTCTTAGTACTGGGCTGGGCTGATAAACCCACAGTCCACCCCCAGTGACACACCTCCTACAGCAAGGCTCCCCTACCAATTGCTGGGAATTGAATATTCAAAACACACGGGGCTATGGGAGATCTCACATTCAAAGTATACACATGGGGAATGCAATAGAGGAATGCTTGGATGCTTGGGGGGTGTGGGCATTACCAGATCTTAACCCAGTTGGAGAGACGATGGGCCCAGTAGTACAAGCGCTTGTGTGCTGGGCCAGGCTACATGAGAATGGGTTCTGCCATTGCATCCAGGCCTTACTCCATTCCCCCATGTGTGGACAAGCTGCCTTCTCACCAGCTCAGCAATGGCGGGGGGGGGGGGTTCTTGTCCAGTGCATATACTCACATTATTTCTGTTTCCCTTCAGTCAAAGACACTTTGTTCACTTTTTTTCACGTTGTGCCCACCATCTGCAGGGCTGGGCTGCGGGGACTACATGTGCCAGGCCAACCTTGCTGGCACTGGCAGGGTCCCTGGTTTTGATTATGCTACCTGGGTTTTCAGCAGCAACAGGCACAGAGGACTGGAGCAAACAGGCAGAAACGGGAGCGCTGGAGCCATGCACACTCCTTGTCTCCATGGTCAGAGCCAAGACACGAAGCCCAGGCATTCTGAATGGAATTTTATGAAGCTCCCATTCTTGTGACATTCCAGTCCCACGAGGCCCCTTCTGAGTGGTTTGCGACTCAGGTGCTTGCTCTATGAGTCTCATTAATTGGCTTTGTGACCTGTGCTCACTTAACCTACAGTGTTTGAAGATTCAAATTCTTCTCTATTGTAGTGGGCCAGATAGGAACAGAAAGACTGAAAGACCTATGGTGGACCCGAAGGAAGCGGACAGTGATGGCTTCTCCCATCAGTGGCATGACTACAAGCAGAGTTGCTGGTTATGCAGGTGGACGGGAAGGCTGCCCACATGGGAAGAAGACAGGCAGATGCTTTCCAGGGGAAAAAGCGTTCCTCCTGAGTGAATATGAGCAAAGGGTGGGAGCTGAAGAGCAGGAAGAGAAGCTTGAAGAAGGAGCAGAGGCAGGAGGCCGACAGAGGGAAGTGGGACTCGGGACAGGGGGTGTAGTTGCAGGATTTGATGTGGGACCTTCGGGGTGACAGTAATGTCTGCTGACATTTTTTCAAAGGATGTAAGGGAGTTTTGGAGAATTTTGTGTGAAGACCTAACATGATATAACTATGTGTGTGAACATATGTGTGTATGTACATATGTGTGTGCATGCATAGATGTGTGCCTTAGGCATCTACCTATGTAGACAGGAGATAGCTAAGGGATGGTGAGGTCATGCCAGTCAGGACAAAGATGGTGGCAGCTACTGGGGACTGTGGATGATGACTTGGTAAAGTTGGAGTCCATTGAATATATCAAGAAAATTTAGTAGTGTGGTGAGAGATGATGACTAGAGTTGTAGGTTTCCCCATAAGCACTGTAATCCTCCTTATCCTTGAAGTGTAAAACCCAAGAACCCCTTGGGTGCCTAAAATTTCCTGTGGTGTTAAGCCCTGCATGTGCCGTGTTCTATGCTATATGTACACATTTATGACAGAGTGTTCAAGAAATTAGGCATAAGATAATACAGCACAGAACATGGCATATGCAGCGAGTGGCTAGAGGCCCTGGCATGCTCATTCTCTCTCTCTCTCTCTCTAAATAAAAATAAAATAAAAGATATTTTAAATTTTGCTTTTGTTTTTTCCCCCCTCTGGTTATAATGCCCATATTCTGTGTATAGAAGGAAAACCTTAAGAACTTATGCGTAAGGAGAAGAGCTGGGCTTCTGGGAGCTCCTTATACCCTCTGCAAGCCAGAAGGTGCCTGGTCCCCATGATACCACAGCATCCTGCTCCCTGGTGAGGTCTCATGTTTCTGTCTGTTCCCTCAGCCGTAGAATCCCTACAAGGTCACCAAAGTGGAAAAGGATGAAGTATGTATATGGAAATCCTTTGGTCTGAAAGCTAAACTCAAGCCAGGTGTGGTGGCACACACCTTGAATCCCAGCACTCGGGAGGCAGAGGTAGGAGGATTACCATGAGTTCGAGGCCACCCTGAGACTACATAGTGAATTCCAGGTCAGCCTGTGCTAGAGTGAGACCCTACCTCAAAAAACACAAAATAATAATAATAATAATAATAATAATAATAACAACAACAAAGCTAAACCCAGCACAATGCCATGTCTACGGAGAGAAATGGTGGAGCACACTGTGGAATTCCATGGGAATACAGGCTGGCTTTCTCTCTGAGCAGCAAAGGAGAAAAGGAAAGAGGAGATGGATGACAGACGCCCCTCCCCACTGCCACATGCGTGATCAGAGGAAACCTCAGAAAGATGATGACATGGACACAACTTTGCTGCTTCAGAAGGGGAACAGGTGAGGTGGGGTCCGGAGAAGCTGCAGCCAGTGGGACCCAGTCAGTCTTGCCCTTGTTCCCTGTGCCAACTGGATCAAAGGCATAATTGGTGTGGGGAACGGAGTTTAATGTCTGTTACTAACAATGTTAAATGTGGCTGAGAAACAACAGGGCCAAATGTGCTGATGGCACAAAATCACGAGGTTAATCAGGACAAGGCAGGAACGTGAGGCCGCCTCGGTGGGCCTGAACAAAACCCAGGAATTGCCTGACGTGACGGCAGATGAGTCCACCCCAGACAAGCTCAAGGTGAAACTTCCTGGAAGGAACGAACGAAACGCCTCGTCTGTGCTGAAGGGCTCGGAATTAGCCGTGGCCTCCTGAGCATAAGATCTCCAAGTCCTCCTAGCTCACGGAGAACATCCGCTCATGCAGAGAAGCAGTCAGAAGGAGTGGACAAGATGCCCGGCTGTGTAAGAAAGCTGACGAACCATGCGTGGATGATTTAAAGTCATCACTGGGAGAACCCTGAGAGAGTCTGTAAAACCCGAGGGAAGCACACATGAAAAGGGTGAGGGCACCAGCGTAACAGGGGTCACCGGGCGGCTCGCATGTTCAGACCTCCAGTCGGCGGGAAGAGAAATCGCTGGCAGAGTTTCATACTCGCTTAGCTTCCTGTGAGTGGAGAATGTCCTGCGCGAGTGTGCACGAGGCAGGTCAGCTCGACTTATCTTCGTTCAGGAAATGATCGCCAGAGACGCGACGTGTCATGAACGTGAAATTCCAGGGAGAACGGATTTCAGGCAAACTCAGTGAGGAATGCCCTCTAAGAAAAAGGGCTTATGATCTGATCTGCAGGTGGCCAGCAGCTTAAGCTGGAACCCAGTGCCTGAGGAGGGGCTTAAAAGGTTCCTGCCAGCACATCTGGCCCATGCCATCGTGAAGCCGCCACACAGACCCTCACTCCATGCTCACATTCCTATGCCCCACTTTCCTCCACAGGACAAACTGCCTTCCCAGGGTCTTCGCAAGTTCGTTGCTTGGTAAACCTCTTTCAGGAGCCTCCCCAAGCCCCCTTTAACCTAATTAGAAATATTGACAAGTTACTCTCCTTATTGCATTGATTCCATCTTTATTGAGATACCTCCTAAGATTTTATCCGTTTCACCAACAGCATTGAAGTGGTGCCCTTGCTATAAACTATCTCCTTTGGAATAAACCCAAGTGTGTTCTCCAGTGTCCTTTTCCTGAATGAGGCCCCCAAGAAAGCCGTGCTAGGCCTCAGCGCTCAACTCGGCACTCACGCGGCCATCTGGGGCAAAGCCGGCATGGCTCAGGTTTGGGAACCGCAGGTCCAGACGGCCCTCTTTCTAGTTTGGATCCTAATCACAGGCGTCCTTCAAAACTCCACACTTCCCATCCTGTGAACCCCTGTGTGGTGACCACAACAGGCATCTACTACAAGCAGTCTATTTCTTGCTGCTCAGTAGATAACTTTCTGACCTGACTCTTATTCCCTCTCCCCAGCAAGCATATACCAGGCAACCCTAATGGGTCCTCTGTACATGGTTGTGGCTTTGCTTGACTTCACTTTAAAAATTTCCTTTTATTTGTGAGCAGAGAGACAGAAGATTTTATATATATATATATACATATATGTATATGTATATATGTACATATATATGTATGTATATATGTGTATATATATATATATATATGGAGAGAGAGAGAATGCCTCTAGCCGCTGCAAACAAACTCAAGACACTTGTGCCACCTTGTGCACATGGGTGCTGCGAAACTGAACCTGGTTCGCCAGGCTTTGCAGGCAAGTGCCACGACCACTGAGCCATCTCCCCAGCCCCTTCTTGGTTTGGTTTTGGCAGTAGATGGACGAAAGGGACACGACGCAGCATGGACCCGTGGAATCTCTGTGCGTTTCCTTGGTCCCCTTCAGGCTGTATCTTCCTCCTCACGGTTGAGTCTGCCTGCTGATCACATGACACGAAGATAACTCTCAGACTGCCATGTAAGGCATGTTCCAAGATGGATGAAGACCACACAGGCCCTGATAACCCCAGCCTTCCTCATGTGAGCCCAGGCAAGACCTTCCTGGCCCGGCTGCTCCCTTACATACTCACAGGTTTCTAAGAATAGTATTTGTGAAGCAGGCTTCTAATGCAGAAAGAGCTAGCTGGCGTTGTATGGCACTTACTGTCTTTCTCCTTCTAGAAGATAGGCATTTCTGTTTGTTTTAGTTTTTTTTTGTTCTTTTCTCCTAGACTTGCCTGGCACTTAGTAGACTCATGGTATTTTCGTGATAATATAAGTCACTTAATCTGTCTTAGCTACTAAATAGCTCTGGGATTAGATTTGTATGTTTTATCCACTTGGAATATTACTTGATTATTTTCATATAGAAGATATAGAGAGATAGATGGTAGATATAGATGATTAATAGATTTTTTAAAGATATTTTTATTGATTGATTTGAGACACACACATACTGTGAGTATGGACACTCCAGGGCCTCTTGCCACTGTAAACAAACTCCAGATTCATGTGCCACTTTGTGCATCTGACTTTATGTGGGTAGCTATTTGGATAGTAAACCCAAGCCTTCAGGCTTTGCAAGCAATCACCTTTAGCCATTGAACCATCTCTTCAGCCCCAATCAATAGATATTTTAAAATATTTCTTCTCTGAGAAAGAGTGAGAGCAAAAAGGAGGGAGGGAGGGAAGGAAAGAGAGAGAGAGAGAGAGAGAGAGAAAGAATGGGCACAAATGGCTTCAGCCACTGCAAACAAACTCTAGACACATGTGCCACCTTGTACACCTGGCTCTATGTGGGTACTGGGGAATCAAACTTGGGTCCTTACACTTTGCTGTACCTTAACTACTGAGTCATCTCTCTAGCCCAATTGGTAACATTTTTGATAGAGGTTACATAGCTAAGTGGCAGGTAGATTGACAGATGCGGATTAGACCATGATAGGTAATAGACAGCTGCAGCGGTAGATGCTCACGTGTGTACATCATGAACACGCAGGGGACTGCAGCAGCAAGGCCAGCGGAGGCACCCCAGCGGTGCAGTGGACTGAGGTTCCTTTTGCATGTGGAGAACATTCTTGAAGAAGGCTGCTCCTCTTTAGAGGATTTCGAATCTGCAAGTCAGTCCATCTTGTTTTGTTTTCTTTGTATTTCTTAATACCTAAAACAGTACCTGGCATGCAGCCAGAGACTTCATAGAATTATGTTAAATTAATTCCTCCTCAAAGGCATTGAAGTTTCTGGAAAGGGTTGGGACTTCATTTGAATAGAAAAACTTGTGGTTTGAAGGCCGCATTTTAACCTGCTTATTCTAGGAAAGCATGCTGTCAACCCAGGAAATTGAGCACGAGGAAACCTCGAGTTTCCCCGAGACCCGCACGCAGCCCACGGCGAGCTTCCCACCACAGGGCCCAAGCTTACTCGCAGCATACTAAAACAGAACTGGAAACAGAGCCACAGCCATGGACATCAAAGATCTTCCACAGTCACTGTATCTTCATTTCCTCAGCCTTGAATTCCTTGTTAAACAACCTGTTTAAGCCGGGTGTGGTGGCGCATGCCTTTAATCCCAGTACTTGGGTGGCAGAGGTAGGAGGATCTCCATAAGTTCGAGGCTACCCTGAGACGACATAGTGAATTCCAGGTCAGCCTGAGCTAGAATGAGACCCTACCTCGAAAAACAAACAAAAAAAACAAACAAAAACCCTGCTGAGATTCATCATGGAAGTCTCCGTGTTCCAGAGCTGCGGTACACTTTCACTACCACAAGGTGCCGGGGGGGGGGGGGGGGGTGGGGGGCTCTTCACTTCCGCCCTTCTCCACACAGTTTGCTTCACATGACCTTGGAACAACTATGGACTCAGCCCCAGAGACGGTTCTGACCAGCCCCAGAGACCACCTTGCTCAGTCCTGAGGTGACCTCAGCTCTGAAAACATCAAGGCCTTCGGATCATCTTAAGAGTCATGAGGATAGGTGCTGTGCTGGGGAGTGGATGAACGAAACCAGCCCGGTCCTTTGGAACTAGGATTGATTCCTCTCGCCTGGTCCCTTTCATTAGCTGTCCCCTACCTGGCAAGGTCTCTGCTTGCAAATCCTCCCTGCCCCAAATCTGAGCCCCAGGGGACAACCTCTCCAAGCTTGCAAGGTCTCTGAGGCCTGTCAGAATATAGAGGAAGGAGGAAGAGGAGAAGCTGGAGAACCTACTCCCGCCTCCTGCTTCAGACTGAGCTTCCTCACCCCAGGTGTCTTCGGCAGGTACTGGTGCCTGACAAGCCCTGCCATGGGCTAGGAAGCACAGCCGCCCTGTGTGCCCTCGTCACTGGCGTCTTTTCTGCCCTGCACAGCCTCTACCTACCCACTGTCCCCAGTGTCAGGGTTGCCTCTTACGCCAATCTGTATGGTAATTTTCTGCTTTCTCTTCCCTGTTTGCAGCACCTACAGTCAAGTTAGGCTCAGTCTGATGTAAATCAATTCTTCTCTGTTAAACCAAGGAAGACCCAAATCTTAACAAAACTGGAAGCATTCTGTCAAAGCTGGGTGTGAGGCTCAGGCTTGTCATCCCAGCTAGTGTGGAAACTGAAGCAACAGATCGAGGAGGGAGAGTTTGAGGCCAGTGTGAAACTGAGCAGCAGAGCCCGGCTCAATAGAACATGCCAAACCAGGCCACCAGCACCGAAGGTGGTGGCGCATGCCTTTAGTCCCAGCCCTCGGGAGGCAGACGCAGGCTAATCGCCATGAGTTAGAGATCAGTCTGGCATACAGTTAGCTACAGGTCAGCCTGGGCGAGAGTGAGACCCTGCTTCAAAATAAAAATAATAGCAAAAACAAAAACAGCCGGTCATGGTGGCGCATGCCTTTAATCCCCGCACTCAGGAGACAGAGGTAGGAGTATTGCTGAATTCAAGGCCACCCTGTGACTACAGACTAAATTCAAGGTCAGCCTGGGCTAGAGGAAGATCCTATCTTGAAAAAAAAAAATCATCAATAACAAAGGCAGAGAGAAGTCTTGCTGAAAATCATATATAGTACGCAGCAGAGCTGGAGACTCCCCCAGGGCTGTGGGTCTCCCGAGTCCTCGTAGCCCTGGCTTGGGAGAAGGAGCACAGTGGGACCCCCTCCCTGTCGCTGCCAGCAAGAATCAGGCCCTGGATCCAGAGTCGCAGATGGGAATTCAATGTTTCGACCCATGCATCTTGAGGGCCGGCAGTGAAGATCCCTCTGTGTTAGATGGGTCAGTGGGCAACTATCGACCTTGGAATGGCAAACCACATCCAATTTGGAGGGGCGAGACTTATATCAGTGACTAATGTAGCATGAGGAGGAACAGGCAGGACTCCAAGACAGTCATCTGAGAACACGGTCTCTGGGTAGCACTTGGCACGTGCAGTGAGTAATCAAATGCACAGTGAACAGAGACTATTGCCAGCCCCAGCTCATGTTAATAACCCCAGTGCTTCCCAGTGTACATAAATCCATAATGATATCAGTTTTTGACAATTGCAAATTCAGTTATCTTTTCGTTTTAAAGACCAGCTTACCTGGCACCTGGCCGCTCCTTTGGAATATTTACTGTTTTATTGAAGCAAGAACACAGTTCACCTCTGAGGCTCCTGGACCGTGTCCGAGCAGAAGCAATCAATATTGGTTAATAAGCCAGATCAGTGCTATTCGTATTCTTTACAACCCAGGCACACTTCATTTTATGTGCAGATTGCCTATGAAAACTTGGGCTGCTGTCTTGTCTAGACAATGCCGTACATGGCTACTCAAATTAATAATGTGCCAGAATTATCTTATGCTTAATGCAGCTGGCTCTATATTGACTCTGGAAATTAAATTTACTCCATGATGCTATTGACAGCTGGGTCTCTGGCATGTTTAATGGATTTGAATGAAGCTAGGGGTGGTATCTTGTGCCT
The DNA here is from genome assembly GCA_036346955.1 of Dipus sagitta. NCBI lineage: Eukaryota > Metazoa > Chordata > Mammalia > Rodentia > Dipodidae > Dipus > Dipus sagitta. Next base: position 11,914,974 of record CM070792.1, read on the forward strand.
TCGAGCAAAATGTTGATAACTCATCATTTTCATAAAAAGTGAGAAAATGCTTTCTCTATAAACATTCCATCTCCTGGTAGACTTAATCAACGTGAGAGGTGCTGGCAGTTGGTGAACTTAGCGTGGTGTTAGAAAGCAAGGGATCCCACCCCAGACAGCCTGTAACACAAGTGATGGATGACCATGCGGTGGGTAGTTAGGGAATCCCCATGCATCTCAAAAAGGAATTGTCATCCCAAGGAGTGAAATTGTGTCCTGTGAATTTGATTTAGACATAATGAAAATTCTCATAAATGTGTATGTCCAAAGCCAGGCCTAGACCCACAGCTCTCACAACTTCAAGCTATTTTACATCAAGGGAGGGGAGTGCTAACCAGGCACCTGCTGTAGGCGCCCTTGGACTTTGGGAAGTCCTTCTTGAGGGCAAATAAGAGTAGAACTCTAAGAGCAATCTAACATGGGTATTCGGGAGTGCATGTGGGCTTGGGTGAATGAAAACAAGCTATGCGGTCACACTGTCTCAGCCTCGCCTGTGTGTGTTCTACTATATGAAGGCAGGACAGGGCGTAACTCCACACTGCCTGGAAACGTGGGCTGTGAATACTTCACTTTGAGAGAGCTTATCATGTGCAGTGTCTAAAATAATACATTCCTGCGTCAGCTGGAGTCAAAGCCACAGGACAGCCAGCTTAAGGGCACAGACATTGGTCTGGGAGCTGGCTTGTGGATGAGAGTTCATTTACCTCCCCTTTCACGACCTCAGACCCCAGATATTTCACTGTGACATTATTAAGTGTCTTAGGATAAAACCTGGGCTGAGGAGGCAGCTCAGAAAAGTACTTGCTTTGAAGCTTTAGAATTGGAGTCCAGTCCCCAGAACCCCACCTAAGAAGGATGGGTGTTGTGGGGTGCTGGGAAAGCAAAAATGGGATTACAGGCAATTATTGGACATTGGAAGACCGTATCTCAAAAACAAAACTAAAACCAGGAATGGTGATGCACGCCTTTAATCCCAGTACTCAGAGGCAGAGGTAGGAGGATCGCCGTGAGTTCCAGGCCATCCTGAGACTACATAGTGAATTCTACAGGTCAGCCTGGATAGAGTGGGACCCTACCTCAAAAAACCAAAAACAAAACAAACAAACAAAAAAAAAACCAACAAAACACAAAGAAGGTGTGTAACACCAGCTTACCTATCCTCCACATATACATCCCCACACGTGCACACAGCCATGTGTGAGCAAGCACATACACACATCAAAAACAGTAACATGTTAAATCGCAAGTAGCCTTACAAAGGGACATGGTTGTGCTTTCGTCCCTCAGGGCAAAATATCCGGTTGTGTCAAGTACAGCATCAAGCAGCAGCTGGACCCTGCAGGAACGGGAGAAGAGAGCTGGTTTGCAAAGACGAGGACCCAGCAGGAGGGTGCGGCTTGGCTCCTGAGTCGGCCCTGATGGGTGGCCAGCACCGGAGGACGGGGGCTTGTGGGTGAGGTCTGGGTAACGCAGAGCAAGGGAGATTGGCTTGCTGCCCTCAGCGTGACGGGAGGTGTGCTGCTCACCTTTGAACCGCGTGCCCTCCTCAGCCCCATCCTCCCTCCACAATATGCCACTGGCAATCCCAGGCAAACCAGAGTGAGATGGAAAATTCTAGGGCAAATGCAGGTGCTGGGGGCACGCCATGTTGGGGATCATTGCATCTGAGAATTTCAGATCTTGATCCTCTTAGGTTGTGTGGTAATAACACCTGATACTTCCCCAGATGTTGTCACCATGGTTAGCTGCCATGAGGGCGCAGAAACCAAGAGCACAAACTAGCAGCCTGTGAAAGCAGAGACGGGCCCTTTTCTTCTCCGTGTCTGGTCTGGAGGAGAGTCAGCCAGGGCGCTCTGCAGGACAGAAGGGAGAGCGGTCTTCCTCGTCCAGGTCTCTTTGGAGCTCCTTGTTGAGGGACGTGTGACAGCTCCTCTCCACTCCCTCTCTGGTTTTTCATGAGCTTCTCTTATATTTTGGTGTCTGAAATTTCCCCTTCCTGTAGGCGTTAGATCAGGGCCCTCCTTAATGGAGGAATGTTTCTTACCTTGAAGTTCCAATTTCGGCACAAGTGTCAGGTTCCCTGTTTCTTGAGATGAGCCCTCCATCATATCTTTCAGGGCTGCAGGTTCAAGCCAATGGGATCCACGGGACCTCAGAGCTGCTAACTGCTTGTCTAGACCAGCAGCCAGAACTGCGCACCTCCCTCTTATAAGCCGTCCTGGTTCTGTCCCAGAGCCATCAGCATGCTGCTGGCTCATCCATTCTCTGGAGGGTTCCTCTTCACCCAGGCATTCAGTGGAAGTGTGCTGTTCAATTTCAAAGCAAGCTCGGGGTGGATCCCACAGTCCGCACAGTCTACGTGCTGGCTGAGTCTGGAGGCTCCTCTGTAATTTTTCAGATCCACCGTCTGGTTTTGAACACTCAAACGGCCGTTTCTGGTGCTGGGTAGCACCTGTGTGCCCGTGCACAGCCAGAAGAGAGACTTCCCTCTTCAAAGGAGGCTGGTTGGCCAGGCGAGGGATGTGGGCCCACTGAGGGCCGGAGGGAGAGAATGCACTAGAAGTGACACACGTGTGCCTTCAGCTTTCCCTTTGGTCAGCAGTGCTCAAGATCCACTTCTACCGTGGCTTATTTGTAGAAGAAAAGAGGATCATAGCCTGTGGTCACTACATGCTGGCCAGCTGCCATCCCCACAAAACTGACCTCAAGATACCAGGTGATGAAAGTGCCCACCTCATGTCTAATTCTCCTGTACCTGATGTGCATGTTTATTGAATTTGCAAATATATCACTCTCACCCCATAAGGAAAGGCCCCTCATGGTTCCCACAGTGGGCACATCAGGTGATGAACTGGGTCGGAATCCTATGGAGACCAAGGTTATGGACTCCACTGAAAAGCTCCCACTAGTTTTTGGCTAAACGAGCGGTCACACCCACCAAATCTCTCTAAACTAACAACGCTTGTCCCCTTTAACTTATGACAATCTCATTCGCACTGGAGAACCTGTTTTTCTTTTCCAGAAGACAGTGAGAACTAAGGACAACCAAAATCTATCAACAAGACAAGAATAAGAAAAAAAAAATAGACAGCTGACTCCCAGGCAGGAGATGAACCACTCCTCGCACATGAGCCCAGGTGAAACCGCAGAGGAATTGGCGAGATGAGGAAGAGGGCTGCTTTCAGGCGAGCCTGACAACCCATGCCAGGGTGATGGAGACAGACACTAAGGACACTCAAAATGCACCAAAGCAGAAATTCAGAAGCTGCACTAAGGTAGAATTAAGTATACCTGCCATGGCTCAGGGAACTTTGAGGAAGAGGGGGCAGAAAGATTGTAAGAGCCACAGGGTGGGAGGGAATGTCCAGAGACATTGCTCCCCCACCCCAACAATGATGGCTGCTCTCACGACTCATAACCCACAACCCCATGGTGAATACCAGCAATGCCACTGAGGAGGGACCTCTGTGGAGTGGTGACAGAGAGGAGGGAAAGGAGGATACCAACACATGATGTGTCCATACAAACTGATAAAAATAAATAAATAAGGTGGGTGTGGTGGTGCAAGCCTTTAATCCCAGCACTGAGAAGGCAGAGGAAGCAGGATTGCTGTGAGTTCAAGGTCAGCCTGAGACTACATAGTGAATTCCAGGTCAGCCTGGGCTAGAGAGAGACTCTACCTCAAAAAATAAAGAAAAATAAAATAAAAAAGTAAAAACAAATTAATGACAATTGAACTATATATACATATGTAGTTAAAAGCATAAATGCAACTGTTTTGTCTTTGGACACTGTTACATGATTTTCTCAGATAGTTGAAAGATTGCTTTGTGGTATCAAATTTTCAACCAATCTCCTACACAACTTTCTTTACTTTTGTTGTTGTTTTACTTTTGGCGGGGGGTGAGTTTTAAGGTAGGGTCTCACTCTAGCTCAGGCTGACCTGGAATGCACTCTGTAGTCTCAGGCTGGCCTCAAACCCACAGCGATCCTCCTACCTCTGCCTCCTGAGTGCTGGGATTAACAGTTTGTTCAGCCACGCCTGGCTCACACCTTTATTTTCTGCTCCAAATTTTAAAAAGTATTCAGATTGAAAGTATGGGAGAAATGTTGCCACCCCAAACACCTCTTCTGGAAACCTTAAAGTGCAAAACTTCTAAGTTTATATACTGAAATAAATTATTTTTAAAACAAGATTGAGAAAAACTCAAAACATAAGTAAAGATGACAATATTATGCAACTTATTGGAACTCAGTGTCCATCCGCTGAGGAGGCCCTGAGCAACAGTGAGCACTCCTGTCATAGTGATGTTTCTTGCTATTTAACAAGGTTTACCCATCCAAAGTAGGTAACAATTTCCACTCCCCCCCAGCACCATTTATTTATGAATGCAGAAAAGAGACGAGAAAGAGAGAGAGCACGGGTCAAAACAAATCCTTCCGCCTGTAAATTACTTATGCCAGGCATTTTGTCACAGTTACGCACACTGGCTGATACACACAGTCGCTGTGGCACCGTGTCTCTGGGAGTAAGCCTTTCAGCGTAATTGTGTCAGGTCATTTTCCTCTAACACCAGGGCCTCGCTGTTCCCTGCACGGTCATCTTTTCCCATTGTGGCTTCTTCATGGGCAGCTCCTGTGAGGTACCTTCTCCTGCTTCCTCACGTGAGCTGACCCAGGTTTATTTTTTTAAATATTTTATTTATTTGAAAGAAAGAGGGATAATGGGCACACGAGGGCCTCCAGCAACTGCAAAGGAACTCCAGATGCATGCACCATCATGTGCATCTGGCTTACTTGGATTCTGGGGAATTGAACCTGGGTTGCTTGGCTTTGCCAGCAAGAGCCTTAACCACTAAGCCACCTCTCCAGCCCAGCCCCAGACTTATTCTTGTCAACCTGCTGCACATATCAGAAGGTACTACCTGGAAAAGCAAGATTCATTATTAAAACCCGTTAGGAGAACTTTCAAACAGCAAACAGGTGCTTTAAAATGAAACAGACTTTAAATTTCCCTATCTGGCACCCTTGTCCTGTATAGTCCCTGCACACCTAGACTGTGAAGTTAAACTCACATGTAGCAGCTCTTTTCCTCTTATAGAGAAAAATTATACTCCTGTAAGCCATCCAAATTGCAGAATCAAGATGATGCAAAGCTGATATCTCCAATCCAGGTCCAGTTTTAAAGCATTTCATAGTTGCTCAGAAGTGGCTTGTGTTGTTTTGGTGCATTTTTATCCCCTTAGTGGGGTTCAGAATTCTTCAAGTGAGGTTTCACTGAGCAATTAATAGACTACTTCTAAAGACAAATGGCTTTTCATTTTAACCCAGGGCTTCATACATATGACAAGAGCTGCACTCTCTGCTCAAAAATATTTTCCTTTAAAAAGTATAGAGGTTATTACTGGGAAAGATTGTTAGGACTGTTAGATCTTCTAAATAATAGCAAAAGTGTGATTTTCAAATACACTTGCCAAATTTGGAATGAAACCCATGTAAAATTAAGCACTGAATATGGGGGAAGGGACCTTGTAGGGAGAGTGGATCCTAACAGATCCATTCCATAGTCCCAGCTGGGTACTTCAATGAGCCTCACCTTTGAATTTCTTGGCAGAAGTTTAATCCAAATAGTACAAGACTTGGTGAGAATGGATCTGCTCATTTTATTGGGAACTTGCAAGCTTGCCTCATGCTAGTGACAACTGTCTAATCAAGACAGACTGTGTCTCAGAGCTACAATAGAGTCATGTCTCTGTGCCTATCTGTACATTGAGGAGTCTCCTTGCCTGGTCCATTGTCCTCAAGAGCATTTGTTTATGAGCTGCTATCTTTCCATGCTCTGTCTCCCACCTCAGCATGACTCCTTTGTAAAAGAAACTTTGTATGAGGCCTCACTGAGACGCAGTGTTGGCTGGGATGTTGGGAAACCAGTTCTAATGGTGCTGGTGGCCTCTTCATCATGGTAACAGTGGTTGTTAACTGTATTTCTACTCTGGGCTCTCAGCCACACAGCATGCAACATGAAGCTTCCTGTCAGAATTTGATTGGTCCCTTTGTGAAAAATTGCTTGGACACTGCTCCAGCCCTGTGCATCAGCAACGGTGTGTGCGTAATTGGCTACTGATTCAACTGCTGCATTTGGATGCTTGATTTCTGCAAGAGAGGTGAGGTGGGGGGGGTGTAAGGGGAGTCTTTTATCCCCTTCATGAGAGAGGAGCAGGCCTGGAACACCTGGGTGGAGAGGATAGAAATTCAGTGACAACCCTTTTCAAAGTGTGCCTCGGGGGTGGATCAAAGTATTCTCCTCCTGGAAGTGGTAGGCATTCTCCCCTTCATCTCAGGGGCTTTTCTGCCCCACAAGTAACTGTTCCCACATAAAGGATCCCTGCTCAGAGGTATGTCAGCATGCCTGCACAGTGTGTCACTCCCACTGACCATGTGTGGGTGGAATGTATCCGAGAGCTGGGCTGGCTACAAGAGGGCTATACATCAAGAGCTCTGGAAGGCGTACAAGAGAAGAAGAGGCTTTCAAAGGGCATGCTTCAGTGAGTGTGCATTCCTCCAGCTAGTCTATAAAAAGACTTACAGGCACGCAGTCAGCACTTGGTCCTAATTTTCTGTTGATTTCTAAGCCTCAGCTAACCGCAAGCAGTTCTGTGCGCTGCTGCTCCAAGCGGGCCTCACAGATGCATGGCAGCAGCGGAGCCTGTCCTAAATGAAAGCAATATGTCGCGAAGAAGAAGGATGAGGCGGCCACAGTCCGGGAGCATCACACGTCGTCCTCAGAGGTCCCTTGGAGAGTCCGGGCCATATTTGTGACCGGTGATTATCAAGTTCAGGCATCAAAATACGCGTCCTGGTGACATTTGTCCTTACAGTCTTGCTGGTATTTCTCGTCCTTCCTTTTAAACAAAACCATCCCTTTAAGTATCGATGGGAAGAAAGACATTTTTCAACTTTTATAAAATACTTTATTTTATTTATTTATTTATTTATTTGAGAGAGAGAGAGAGACAGACAGAGAGATAATGGGTGTGCCAGAGCCTCTAGCCACTGTAAATGAACTCCAGAAGCATGTGCCACCTTGTGTATCTGGTTTTACATGGGTCCTTAGGCTTCACAGGCAAGCACCTTAACCACTAAGCAACCTCTCCAGCCCAAGATTTTTTTTAATATTGTTTTTTGAATTTTTTGTTTATTTATTTATTTGAGAGCAACAGAGAGATAAAGAGGGAGAGAGAGAGGGAGAGAATGGGTGCGCCAGGGCCTCCAGCCACTGCAAACAAACTCCAGACGCGTGCGCCCCCTTGTGCGTCTGGCTAACGTGGGTCCTGGGGAATCGAGCCTCAAACCAGGGTCCTCAGTCTTCACAGGCAAGAGCTTAACTGCTAAGCCATCTCTCCAGCCTCAATATTTTTTTTTAATACAGAGAATTATAGCACTAATGCTGGTTGTTCCTTTATTAACGCTTCTATGTGCATTCAGAGCTAGCGGCTACATCACAGATGGGCTAGAAAGCCGAAAGGCAGACACAGAGGCTTTGCTGCTTGCCATGGCCCCCAGCCTGGGATCCTATACCCCAGTAACTTCCCTGTGAGCAGCTCATCCTGCGTTGCTGACACAGTGGAACTCAACTCATGATTGACTTCAGGTAGCAAACAGGAGTGGGCCTCATGTCTTGAAAGGCAAGAGAGATAGGAGACCGTGCAGAATCAGGAATGTGTTGCGCTCCCCCTCGCCTGGTTAAACTTGTAACTGGGCTTATGTGGTGGGACCCGAGCTGGCAATCTGACTCTCCCAGTGCATCCTGCCCGTACCTCATGATGCTGGCCATTGTGGAGTAAAGAGAATCCTCCTGGGTCGCTCAAGTCAATCTTTCTTTTTGCATAAACATGAATTGATAAGTGAAAACTTCAATCCATATGTAAGCACAAAGGGAGCTCACTAGTGGAATAATCTCAATAAAGTGCCAATGCTTTGCTTGGTCTAACAGAGTACTTGGTCATCTCTCATCAACAATCATGGTGTCAGGTCATCCTCAAGTGAATTGCCTGTCTGTTTTCAGTGCTATGCAGACCTCCTGATTCTCAGAACTTGCTCACAAGGACCACGCTACACCATTTCCAAATTGGAGAACAGCTTGAAGACTGATCATTATTTTCTAATAATAAAAGCTAAACTAGGATTGAGAGATGGTTTGGTGGTTAAAGTGCTTGCTGCAAAGCCCAAGGACCCAGGTTCAATTCCCCAGTACCCAAGTAAAGGTAGATGCACAAAGTGGTCCATGCATCTGGAGCTCATTTGCAGTGGCAGGTGGCTCTGGTACACCCATTCTCTCTATATATATTTATCTATTGATCATCTATCTATCTATCTATCTATCTATCTATCTATCTATCTATCTACCTACCTACCTACCTATCTCTTTCTATCCCTCTTTCTCTCTCTGTCAAATAAATATTTTTTTAATTGTCAAAATAAGCTAAAGTGACCATAACTCTCTCCCCTCCCTCCTTTTCTTCCTCTCTTCCAGTTCCCCCTTTCTTTCTAGTCTCCTCCCTTTCCTTTCTTCCATTTCTCTTTTCTTTGCCTCTTTCTTTTTCCTTCTTTAATCTTGATTTATAGCTCAGGCTGGCCTCAAACTCTTAAGCCTTTCATGGGCTGGAATCACAAGCATGTGATCCCCTGGCTTCTCTCCTCTCCCTTCCTTTCTTTCCCTTCCCTCACCCGATGGGATCTGGTCAGATCCAGAAGCAGTCTTTCACTATGGATTTTTTTTTTTTTTCTGTTGTTGGTTTTTGTTTTTTTTTTTCTTTTTCAAGGCAGTGTTTCACTCTAGCCCGGAATGACATGGTATTCATTATATAGTGCCAGGCTGGCCTTGATTTCACAGAAATCTTCCTACCTCTGCCTACCCCAGTGCTAGGATTAAAGGTGTACAATACCATGCCTAGCAACCATGGATTTTACAGTAAATAAATGTTGGCAGCACAATTAAAGCTCTGTATTAATTCTACCTAATTAGTGAGTCTTGTACCCTACAGTCTTAGAATTGAAGGAACACCATTTCATGTTATTACATTGAATAAAAGTTTCCAGGCCATATGCCAAGAAGATGGGCTAACTAAAGTCCTCATTTGAAAAATACATGGAGATTGTTTGCCCAAAGCATATTTGTTCCCACAGAGCATGGATTCTTCATGTATTTCTAGAAAAAAAGTACAACTGTCATATTTATGAGTTCCGAGGCCTCCAGTCATGTAGGGAACTCTTTTAAGTGAGATTGAATTTGAATGTAGGGAACTCTTTTAAGTGAGATTGAATTTGAAATTGCAATAAAAAAGAAAGAGGTTTCCACATTAGTGACTCGATGAGATTAAAACAAGCCACGATCAACTCTCTCCATGATTTACTTATTGGAAGAACAAGCTCAGGATCAGGAAGATTCTAATTTACTTGCTGTCTCTCCCTCATTCATTAATCTGAAAACCTCACCCACGTTCTCTGCCCAGGGCTGACAGTTCCAGGCAGTCCCTATGCGGAAGCCACAGGGTGGCGGGGGATTCACTGTCCCTGTGGCTGGACTGGGAAACCTCTGTGGCTTCAGGAATAAGGAGTTTTATTTAGTCGTATGGATTCTTAATCTTTCTGTCTTTCTCTTTCTTGGAGCTCATCAGTCAAGGAGAGCACTGGGCAGAGCTGTTATTGAATACTCTATAATGTTCCTGGCACCTCAGACTAAAATGTCTCAGAGTTCCCCGGGATGTGTAAATCTCTGGGTTTTACGGTGTTTCTCTTTCTCTTTACTGCTTTCTGGTGAGCTCCATTCAACATGATTGTGAGCTCCAAGTATTGATCTACCCATAACAGTACTTGCAACACCAATTAGGAAATAATCTACTATGATTCTTTTTGTGTCTTTGTGGCCTAATAGATGGGTGTGTGTATGCATGCATGTGTGTGAATGTGCAAGAGTGTGTGCGTGTGTGTGTGCATGTGTGTGTGTATATTTGTGTGTGGGTGTGGGCATTCACAAGTGTGCAAGCTTGTGAGTGTGTGTGCACACGTGTGTGTGTGCATGTGTGTGTGTTTGCATAAGCATGCATGTGTCTATGTGTGCATTTGTGTACATATTTGTGCCTGTGTGCACAAGTGCGTGTGCATATGTGTGCACCTATGTACGTGTGTGTGCATGAGTGTGTGTGTGAGAGCGTGTGTGCATGTGTGTGTCAGTGTGTGCAAGTGTGCATGTGTATGCATATTTGCATGCATACATGTGTGTATGTATGCATATGTGCTTGTTTTCATTTGTGTATACATGTGTGCATTTGTGTGTATGTGTGCTTGCATGTTTGTGCACATATGTGTGTTTAGCATGTGCTTGAGTTTGCATTTTTGTGAGTGTACATAAATGTGTGTGCACATGTGTGTGAGCGTGTACACGTGTGTCCTCCTGTGCATTTGCCTTTGTGTATGTGTGTGTGCATGTATCTCAGTGCGTGCACGTGTGCATTTGTGGGTGTTTGTTTGCCTGCGTGTGTTCATGCATGGGCATGTGTGTGTGCATTTGTGCATGTGTGCATGTGTGTGTGTGTGTGTGTGTGTGTGTGTGTCCTCTGTTGATACTGTGAAGTAAAACATCAGACTCAGGATCCATCTCTTTACCTGGACACGATAGCAGACAATTTGTTACAAGTGGTTTTGAAATCATTGGGTCTGGTGTGAATCAGAGTTCACATGTTTGGAATTCAATAAAGCAAAATTACTTCACCAAAGCTTGATAAGTAAAGGAAGGTTTGTCCTACTGGCATTTGGGAAGAAGACTGGAAGAAATAAGTGAAATTCAAAATTACATGCATAATGAAACCTTTTTACTTGGTATTCATTTATCAAAGGTCTATCTTCAGTTTGTCTCAGTCAATGAAATCAAGGTTACTTTAAAATAGAAAAGAAGTAAATGGGCTGGAAAGATGGCTTAGCAGCTAAGGCGCTTGCCTGCAAAGCCTAAGAACCCAGGTTCAATCCCCCAAGACCCACATAAACCAGATGTACATGGTGGTGCATGCATCTGGAAATTTGTTTGCAGTGGCTGGAGGCCCTGGTGCACCCATTCTCTCTCTATCTCTTTCTTTTTCTCATAATAAATAAAAATAAAATATATATTTAAAAATACACAAATGCTTGAACAGGGCAGGAGTGATGGCTTAGTGGTTAAGGCGCTTGCCTGGGAAGCCTAAGGACCTTGGTTCAATTCCCCAGTACCCATGTAAGTCAGATGCACAAGGTGTCTGGAGTTCATTTGTAGCAATATAAACAAAAGAAATGCAATGTATCAATTTCTATACAATGCTAAAATTATAATAACTGTGCATGCTCATTTCCTGTTTTGAGAGAAGGCTTCATGTAGCCCAGGCTGGGAACTCACTGTATAGTCAAGGCAGGCCTGGAACTCTTGCATCTGTTGGAATTTCGAGTGGATGGCACCATACCTAGTCATCATGTATCTTGTCTTAGAAAGGAAATTCTTGGTGCCTGCAGATGAGTGTGAACAAGGCAGGCGTTCTTTGGACTGACTGAGGCAGCACCCTGACCAAAGGGAGGAGGGTGCAGGCTGGAGATGTGTCCAGGCCACTTGGATTATCTTTCTGAAACATCTCTTCTCCCACTGAATGTAGATGACTGCACAAGAAGGCCTTTCCCGACAGCCCCTCTCAGGAGTCCATTTCCAACCTCCTCTTTCAGTTGAGTCCCAGGGCCTGAGCAAGCCCCAGCTGGTCCCCCAGCTTGTAAGGCTCAGACCAAGAACGACTCACTCTGGGTTGGGGAGATGGCTCAGCTGCTTACAAAGCCTTCTGGCCTGGGTTCAATTCCCCAGGACCCATGTAAAGCCAGCATTGGCCCTGGCATGCTCCTCTCTCTCCCTCTCCCTGTTTCTCCCTCTCTCACTCTCTCCTTCCCCTCTCTCTCCCTCTCCCTGCTCTCCCTGTCTCTTTCCCGTTCTCTCCTTCCCCCTGTCTCTTCCTCTCCCTGTCTCTCTTCCTCTCCCTGTCTCTCTTCCTCTCCCTCTCCTTGGAATATATATATATATATATCTGATCCGTGTGATCCCCATGTTATTTTTTTACCTACTGGATAAGCTTTACTCCAGAATACAGTTTAGATGCTCGTAGCATGTGAATTTTTAGTAAATGATCTTCCATTCTGTTTCTAGACAGCCTGCTTAACCTCAAACCCCAAGTTGGAGCTCAGACTTAAAACATGACCTTGTGACTCAACACACAGGCATGAAGCATCACATCCTTTGTACTTCAAGATTTTTATTTTTTGGACCTGTCAGAATTTCTCTTTTAAAGAAGATGTGGGCCAGGCGTGGTGGCGCACTCCTTTAATCCCAGCACTCGGGAGGCAGGGGTAGGAGGATCGCCATGAATTCGAGGCTACCCTGAGACTACATAGTGAATTCCAGGTCAGCCTGAGCTAGAGTGAGACCCTACCTCGAAAAATAAAAACTAAAAAAACAAAAAAAGATGTAAAGAGTTCCTAGTTACATGATAACTTTTCCCAAATAAAGATTATGATAGGAAACAATTGCAAAATACATACCTCGGATATAAGATTTTTGTTTGTAAAGATTTGATTTTCTTTCCTTTCTTTCTTTCTTTCTTTTTTTGGGGGGGGGGGTGGAGGTTTGAGATAGGGTTTTACTCTAGCCCAGGCTGACCTGGAATTCACTATGTAGTCTCAGGGTGGCCTCAAACTCATGGTGATCCTCTTACCTCTGCCTCCCAAGTGCTGGGATTAAAGGTGTGCACCACCACGCCCGGCCTTTTCTTTTCACCTTAGTATTAACGGTTTCCACTGTACTTAACTGAAGGGTGTTGCTCTTTATTAATCACCACACATATACAGTGATAGTAACCCTTGGCGAGGTACTGGCGAGTTTACACAAGTGTTACTATGAGTTTGGGTCTGGCACAGTGCCAGGGCAACTTCTTCAAATAATTAAAGCATTCTTCCCTCATTTTCTGCACACAATTTTCCTGCAAATACTTTTATTACCACAGAAAGAACTGGTGATTCATTAGTAAATTTTCGGAGATTTAAGAGCGGTGGATAGGCAAGAATTTTTCCCCTGTGTTGTGCCGATATTCTCTTTCTGCAATGGTTCTAGTGTTACACACACACACACACACAGCATAGAGCCTGAACAAAGGGTGTGCAATCATTTTTTACAGGTAATCAAGTGTCTTTAGTGTGCTCGGTAATTCAAATAACCATGCCAAGAAAGCAAAATAAATCAACACAATCCCAGGCAGATTCTATCACTTTAGCAAGCATCTCAGTGTCCCCTCCTCCTTTATTTACAGCTTTGCACTTTTATTTCTGGCTACCTAAGTCATGGCAGAATGCATTCTGCTGGGCCGAGTTTCCTGAGGAGCTCTCAACGTCCTCCACTTAGATCAGCAGCCCAAACTCACAGGGTAGCCAGACCCCAGGGCCGAGGCTGGCTGGCCTTGCCTGTCCACTGCTCTTTGAGCCTCTGCTTTTGTAAATGGCGCCACCACTGTCCAGACACTGGGTGAAAGTCTTGGTCCTCATTGCTGCTCCATCTCTCCTGCCTCTCATGCATCCCCTCAGAATGTCCTTCCTGATGTCTCACTCTGTCCCAGGAGGCCACACCTGCTCTTTTCACAGTTGCTTAGTCCCACTCTCTATGACCTCCGTAATCTCCCGTGGAGACCTGGTCAATGGCCACCCACCCACCCTATTACTACCTTTGAACACCCATGAGAATGATCATTTCAAAATTCAATTAGGAGGCCAGAGAGATATCTCAGTGGTTAAGGCACTTGTCTGCAAAGCCTAAGAACCCAGCTTCAATTCCCCAGGACCCACATAAAGCCAGATGCCCAAGGTAGAGCATGAGTCTGGAGTTCATTTGCACTGGCTGGAGGCCCTGGAGTGCTATTTCTCCTCCCCTCACCCTTCCCTCTCTCTCTTAAATAAACAAATAAAATTTTAAAAAAGGATTTAAAAATATAAATTAAATCATGTTCCCTAACCATAAATGCTTAAAATAGTTTAATGGAGACTTCCGTTGCGGCAGTGTCTTGATGGGCCTGCTTCTGACCTAGGTCCCCCTAGCCTGTGACTGTCCCCTCAGGATCAGCCAGGTCCTCACTCTCACTGGCTCCCCCTCTAAGATTCTGTTTCCTCCCTTCTTCCTTGGACAGGCCACAGTCTGCTGAGTTCATTCTCAGAAGAAGTCACTGAGTTGGGTTTGGAGGTTTGGTTCCCAGTGATTCCCCTTGCGTCTGTAAACAAAGGCCTCTGTGATGGCAAACTCAGAGTCCTTTCTAGCTTCCTGCTCTTTGACAGGATTGCCAGCAATGGCATTTTCAGAGGTAAGAAGTCACCTTTGGCCATGTTACCTTCTAAAGCTGCTAAATGGTATTTTCATCTCTCCTTGGATGTATTCACCACTTTTTATTTCTATTCAGGCTTCCTACATGGCTCAGGCTGACACTGAAGTGGCGATGCCCCTGCCTCAGCTTCCTACTTCCAGAGCACGCTCTTGTGACCTGCACATCCACGGGGCGGGGGAGTGAGACCACTGGAGACAGCTCTCAGCATTGCCCTACGGGTGTTATAGTGCAGTGATACACAGTCAACACGGAATGCTGCGGGCTTGAATACATCTATTTCTTGACTCAAAACTATGTATCAATTTGATCATATAATAGTTGAGCCCATTCATATAGTCATAGGTAAAGGAGCCCTAACCTTGCTGTCCTGGTCTATGACACAAAATTTTAAAATGTGGCCAATTTCACAAAATATAAGGTACTTTCTTACAACACCATAAACCCAAATAAAATAAACTCTTAGGGCCTGGAAATGGTTCAGCAGTTAAATAACTTGCCTGCAAAACCAAAAGGACCCAGGTGTGATTCCCCAGGACCCACATGAACCAGATCACATGGGTTTGGAGTTTGTTTGCAGTGACTGGAGGCCCTGGTGTGCCCAATCTCTCTCGCTCACTCAAATTAATAAATAAAAATAAAATATTAAAAAAGACTTTTACTCTAATTACTATTGGCAACTTGAAATTCTCAAATCAATAATTTGGATCATTGGTAAGAAGAAAGGGCCACATAGTTTCTTCATGGTTACAGTACTTCACAGACATGGGCAGAAAGAGTCCCACATGGCCGAGGGGACTGTGCAGACCGCACACAGCTCAGGGGCTCTTTGGGTCTCTCTGTGACAATTGTCTTTGTGACAAGAGAGCTAGTCTTGGACAGGGAAATTACCCCACACATTCGCCCTGCTATCTGCAGTGGCTGCTGCAAGCCGGAACTACTCAGGTGCTTGCGTGCGTTCAATCCCAGCCCCTTCCGGACGCTGCACCCAGGTGTGCTAACTTCTTCCGGGTCCAGTTCTGGACCCAAAATAAGGCTGGCTCCTCACGAGGCTTGTGGAGGGCTTTGTCCTCTTTTCCAGCTCCTCGGCTGTTCATCTCTCAGCATCTGAGGTTTCCGCCACTGGTAAGCTTTTCGCCTTCCCACCCTGGCAGCTTAACTTAGTAATTAACAATGAAAACCTTAGTTTAGCTGCTGCCACGGCGGGAAAGAACATACCTGGGCCCTTAGATCAAGTGGACACTTCCACTCCGCACCTTTCGGCTCTCAGACTAACCTCCCTGCCATGCCCCCTTGTTTGGTCCGCAGACTCTCCCTCAGCACCCCCAACTTCTGAATAAATATAACAATTCACAAAAATCACCATTCTCAGTCTTGTTCTATTTCAATTCTTTAAGTAAAGAAGACATGAGCTCAGGTTTGGGCTTTGTGATTGAACCCCCAAAGTGATACCCCTTTCAGTCTTTATGCATAGCTGTTTGGGGCCAGCATTCCGCTGGGAGACTGACCTAACATGTGATTATAGTTTCCTGGGTGGTGTCTGTCCTTTGTGACTTTTATAGGGTCCTGCCTGAAGGGGCTTTGGTTGACTGCAGGACTGCTCCTTTTGCACATAATGTTCTCTATTTGACCTGTGGATGGCCCGTTTCTAGCTTTAAGGCTCTGGGACCTATGTGCGCAAAAATGTCTCATTTAATGTAGATGTTATGCACACACACAATTCTCTCTGAGAATGAGCTCACAGTCTCACTAAAGGATCTCTGCCACTGAAGCCAAGAGCTTCCATGTCTCTGGGAGGAGGGACAGCTCCTGAGAAACCCTTCTTCAAAGCAAATAGCAGAGCAGCGTCTATAGGAATATAAACTCCACGTGGAGAAGTCAGAGCAGAGGAACAGTCCTTCCACGTGCTCAGAAACTCTCAAGAGCTGAGGCATGGTCGGCTGGCACCCTCCAGATCCTGACTGTAGACACTGTACCTGTTTAATCGTGGAGGCATGAGAGTTCACTGTTCACTGTAAGTACAACTGCAGAGAGCTGTGGGCAGGGCCTGTGGGCTCACCCTCACCTTAACGCCCGCACCCTGCTCCTTCTGAAAAGAAGGCTCACGTACAGGTCCTCAGAGGGCAGGGCAGATGTCCTGTATGGTAAACAGACTCTCCTCTGCAAAGTGCGCCCACTCTTTCATTTGGCTTCCTGGAAATTATAAGGTTGGAGACCTCAATATCAGGTTCCTATGAAAATCGCCACTTGAACCCCAGAGACTTAGATGCCACCAGAGGAGCTGAGAGTCTTTGTCCCGATTCTTGGCTTCAGCACTGTGGAGGCTGGGTCTGAGGCAGAAGCAAGCCAAATTGTTCCCAAACATTGCCAAACATGCCTTGTGTGAGCAGACATGCCACCACAGGTAGCAACACACTGGTGCAGATTGTTCCGTCCATTCTTTTTTAAAGATCTTATTTTTATTTTTTATTTGAGAGAGAGAGAGACAGAGGCAGAGGCAGATAGAGAGAGAATGGATGTTCCAGGGCCTCCAACCCCTGCAAACAAACTCCAGATGCATGTGCCACCTTGTGCATCTGGCTTTACATAGGTACTGAGGAATAGGACTAGGGCTTTGCAGGCAAACACCTTAACCACTAAGCCATCTCTCCAGCCCCTTGTTTTGTCCATTCTTAACAAAATTCTGTTTTAATGTCAGAGCTACAAGAACCACAAAAGTACAAGCTGATAAATGCCTTGGAAACTTCAAGGAATAAGTTCAAGAGATGTGTGAGCTTTAGGTGAACTGCACTCTGGTCCTTCAGAAACTTCCACCCTGGCATCTATTTCATTCATCTTTTAGAGCTGTGATAACTAAATCCAATGTGTATGCCACATGTAGGATCTAAATAAACTAGGTACAAGTGTACCTAGCTTAAGGCACACACACAGTTTAATTTTTTCCCCAAAACATTCTTAAGTAGATGTTGAATTTTATGACATGAGTTTGAAAGAGAGAAAGAGAAAGAATGTGTGTGTGTGTGTGTGTGTGTGTGTGTGTGTGTTTGGAAATAGAGTCCAGAGGTCAATCCTGGTTATTCCCAGTTGCTTTCAACTTTTTTTCCTAGATGTAGTCTCCCAGTGAACCTAGAGCTGACCAATTCAGCTAGTCTAGTTAGCCAGCAAACCCTGGGGCTTCTAGCCCTGGGATTACACACTGGACCACCAGTGACATTTTCCAGAAAGAAAACAAGCAGACTGGAAAATGACAATGGCATTAAGGTTTTCCCGTTGAAATCCCACCCCTGTCCTTGGGTCTGCCTGTCTGGGAATCGTGGATGCCTCGGGCGAGGGCTGCAATATCCCGGCTTCCCCTGAGTGCCAGGCCGTGGGGGTGGCTGCCCTGCCTCACCTCGCCGATTCCTCACTGCTGCGTCTGCTCTCGTGTTGACATGCAGCTGACTACAATACTTCATGAGTGCTGTTTTGGAAACCACTATATCCATCAACAACAGTTCAGAATAGCGCTGTCTTCCTTAGACTGGCACGACAGTGTAAAGTCCTCTGGCAGTCACTGTCTATGACAGAGAGCGGAGCAGGAAGGGGAAGGCACATGTTTGTGTGGAGAGTCAGAGTGGGAAATGGGACTTCAAGGTAAAAGCAAGCTACGGTCACCGGGGGAGCAGTGGGTTCAGTGGGGACAATGAGGAACTGTTCGGTGCCGACACACTGCCTCATTCTCTTCCTTAAAACAAAGCATTTCATTGCAACCTCATCCACGAAACGTTCACAGAAAGCGAGCTGAATGTTGTTTTTGGGATAGAAAGGAGTACCCCCTCCGGCAGCTCACATTATCACTGCCCACTGCCGGGTTCAAGGAAGGAGACGGAGGACAACAGCAGGCCATTGTCACCAAGCACCTGGCGTCAGCCCAGTGCCGAGAGCAAGGCACACAGACAAGAGCAGAGCAGCCTGGGCTCCCCGTCCTCTCCGCAGTGCCTGGTGTGTGCCTCAGGTTTTGCACCTCCATGTAAAATCTGCACTCCACTTAAATTGACAAAGTGCATCAAACATGCTCCCATTGCGCCACGGGCTGAGCCAAGAGCAGTCAGAGGCTCTCTGTCCCCAGTTCCCGAGCAAGCTGCACATGCCGGCGGAGGTGACCAGAGAGGAAGAGTGGAGGGACCACGAACCACAGTCAAGCTTGGTCCCTTGAGCCTTGGGAGACCAGTGCAACGCCTCCTTCACATGTCAGCCTCTCCTTCATTTTCCCAATCACAGACTGAAATGACATAGCCATTCCATAACAGGTGATTTCTGTAGCCAGAATAAAATTAAGGTCATTGTCTGGACAAAGGTTAAAAAATCTGCACTTCTGGGCTGAAAAGACGACTCAGTTGGTAAGGCACTTGTCTGCAAAGCCTACGGACCCAGGTTCAATTTCCCAGTACCACGTAAAGCCAGATGCACAAAGTAACACATGTGTCTGGAATTTATTTACAGTGGCTCGAGGCCCTGGCATGCCTATTCTCTCTGTCTCTCTTCTCTGTATCTCTGTCTGCTTGGAAAGAAAGAAATAAAATATTTTTAAAAAACTTTAAAAATCTGTACTCCTATGACAGCTATAGGAGGCCACTTGCAGTTTGCTGCAAACACCTTGTCATTTGCATAGGACAAATATTGTGGTCTCCACATCTACACACTGCTACGAGCAAAACAGTGCTTTTTTAATTTATAAAATGAAATGTCATGAAATCATATGATACTAAAATAGCAACACCATACTAACCAACACTATAATAAGAAATAGAAGTAATTTTTATTGCTTTACTTTACAATAGATACTTCATTTAAAGATTGATTTCTAACACATAAGTGTTGGAGGAGTTTCTGAATATAAGAAGATACACAGATATCCAAATTTTGCTTGTTCTCAATTGCTGACTTTTTTGGGACAGGTCTCCAGTCATACCCTGCCTCAGTTTCCCTGCCTGTAAGAGTCCACCAGGTTTCCTAGGCCTCTCACGTGGTTGGTATGAGGTTGAAATGAACAGATGTGTGCAGAGGTTCTGCAAAGTCCCTGACACACAATTTCTTTCCTTCATCCCTAAGCTCCAAACTCTCTTTGAATTTACATACTTCTGAAACCCTTTGATCTAAAAATACACATGGAATTTTTGCTTAGAAACATCAAGCTTACATTTGAATTGCCTCGAGTTTTAGGTTGAGAAGCACACGTTAGGACATTCACTAAACCATATTGCAGCAGGCTGACTAGGCTTCCTCTCACACAGAGGAAGACTGAGCACCAGCCATTAGCTTGATCTCAACAGCTGGGATGCCATTGCCTTGAGTTAAAGAGTGGAGGCAAGTTGACAGGACGTGGAAGGAACAGGAATCCAACTCAAAGATAGCATCATAACTCTGCTCACGTCACTGCCTCTGATCCTCACTCCGCTGCTGGCTTTCCTAAGCAGTTGCCTCATAGGCCCAGTTTAATGTGTGTTGATACAATGCAATTCTTTTAAAGGTGGAAACTCAGCAGAAATTGGATTTCTAGAAATAAGTGTTCCCCACACAAGCCAGGAAACTTTTGCTATCTCTTGCTAAGTCCTGAGAGTTAAGCCTCCCGGACTTCCTGGCCTGACCCTCTGAGACTCAAGCAGCAAGCTTGCCTAAGAGGTGGATCCATCCCAGCCTGCTGTGACCACAGGCTCTCCTACCTTCCCTCAACAGATTACCAGATCCACGCAGAAAGCAAAGGAGGAGCCCCACGTCACACAGTTGCTCTGGGCCAAAAGTGGCTTTGCTGAGAGGGTTTCTGGGAGGCTCCATGCAGCCAGCGACCCGCCCGCTCCTGGGGTGCCCAGGACCAGTGGTCATCCGTGCTTCACACACAGGCATCTCCTCGGAGAGTGGGAGGCAGGGTGGCAGCACTGGGCACAGGTTCTGCAAAGGAGACAGGCGTTTCCTGTGCTCTGTTCTCTTCGGCATCCTCGCCCCCTCCCCCGCTTCAGCTATTGAGTGTCCTTCAGGGTGTGTGTGTGTGTGTGTGTTGTATGTGTGTGTGTACACCCACGTGCAATTAATGTGCTGCTTGCCAGTGTTCAAATGTTCAGTGTGATATCTCACTTTCGAAGTTCCTCTCCACTGCATTCTCATGGCTTTCTGCTTCTGGAAAACAGTTAAATCCCACCTCTGTCAAAAACACTACAATTTCAGAAGAATTGAAGGCTTGGTAGTCAGCATTTTCGCTATGCAGAGGGACTGGCATGCACCGCAGTGCCTGGTGTCCTTACAGATAATGGTTCTAGCGGGTTTTTTTAAAAATTATTTTGTTTATTTTGAGA
The DNA here is from genome assembly GCA_036346955.1 of Dipus sagitta. NCBI lineage: Eukaryota > Metazoa > Chordata > Mammalia > Rodentia > Dipodidae > Dipus > Dipus sagitta. The sequence continues at coordinate 11,935,765 of CM070792.1, forward strand.
GAGAGAAAGAAGAGGCAAGTATATATAAAAAGAGTGGGCACACCAGGGCCTCCAGCTACTGCAAACAAACTCCAGACACATGTGCCAGCCTGTGCATTGGCTTTATGTGGGTCCTGGGGAATCAAACCCGAGTCCTTAGGCTTCACAGACAAGTGCCTTAACCACTAAGCAATCTCTCTATCCCTCTAGTGATTTTTTTTGTTGTTTTTAGCAACGGGCTGGGCCGTTTTCCTTAGGCCCCAGACAGTTGTGGCTCGGGGCCTCGAACCCCGGGAGCTGAGTCTCCTGGGAGGAGCAGCTGGGAAGATGACACTGTGTTTCCACGCTTGGTGGAGTGTTATGAAGAAGCAATTGTTCATCGATGTTATGCAAGAGGATGTGCGGGGGTTGGACGGCGCAGTATTGACTTGGATTCAACACCCGCACACTTTCAATCTGCCCTCAGAAAAATTACGCTGGAAAGAGAAGAGTTGGAACGATTCTTTTAATAGATCCAAGGGATAACATTTTTTTTTCCCAAGCTGAAGAGTACAAAAAGAACATTCTTGGGCTTTATTTATTTTTAATTGAAGATGCTATGCAAGCATTTGCCAAATTATTCAAGTGAGAGCTATAATTAGGCAGTGCGAGTGGGGAGAGAGGAGCAGTAAGTGCCAACAGCAACGTGTCTATTTATGGCTATTACCCCACGTAATGAAAGCAGAAGAGATGTAGCAGTGGATTAAATTTAGCGCGCCACACTAATAATACTCTCCATGTGTGAAACAGTTGGCAGGAAGTATGAACATACGGACAAGTTCATGGTGGTGGGATGGCTGAAGAACTAGTGCAAATAATTAAGGATTAAATAAATAAAAGAGCTGGATATGAACAAAAAAAATAGCGCAGGCTACAAGACTTTGTAGTACAAAGTAATGCCATTCTGCCCTGAATTTTCTCTCTTTTTCTTCCTTTCCAATATGTTAACCACATAATTGTCAGATAGCTGCCTTGCACAACAAGCCAGATTTTTCCCCTTAATGTGCACCCTATAAAAACAGATGGACTCGCAAACAGTGTGTTAATCAGAGCCCCAAGATTAATGTGTTAAAAATAAATATCACTTGTGAATTTAAACACAGTTGTTAAGCCCCAATCTTTTCAAGATGTAAATGGGATGCTTGTCTGCTGTGAATGTTAACCCACATGGGTTACATTTGCGCAGATACGCGGCTGGATGTCAGTTAGTGAATGAGTGTCACCACAGTCCCCTGGTCAAGTCATTCATTCTCAAGACCAGAATTTACTATGCTCAGAAAGGAGATAGCTTGTTTAGGGGTAATCTACATTAGGATCAGTTTCCTATTTGTAAGGTGCATCTTTCACAAGCTTAGAGAACGCAAAGGTCCTTTAGAAATACTAGCAGCTTGGGGGATGGTTTAATGGGTAAAGCCCTTGCTATGCAAGCATAGAAACCCAAGTGTGGATTCCCAGCATCCACGTAAAAGTTGTGGCCATGACCCTGCCTGCCTGTGATCCTGAAGCTGAGACAGTGGGGACAGGAGAATCCCTAGGTCTTGCAGTCTACCTAGTCTAGCTGATATGAAGGGGCTGGAGAGATGGCTCAGCAGTTAAGGAGCTTGCCTGCAAAGTCAAAGGACCCAGGTTCAACTCCCTAGGACCCACATAAACCAGATGTACAAGGTGATGCATGCATCTGGAGTGAAGTTCATTAGCAGTGGCTAGAGGGACTGGTATGCTCATGATCTTTATCTGCCTCTCTTCTCTCACTCTCTCTCTCTCTCTCTTTTAAATAAATAAATAAATAAATAAATAAATAAATAAATAAATAATTTTCTTTAAAAAATAACATGAAGAGTAATGGAGGATGAGACATGATGTCCACATCTGGTCTCCATTGCACACATGAACATATGCACACTCACACAATGCCAAAAATAGACCACCTTTCTCCATGACTATTCATCAGATGGCTGGGGTAACCTATTTTGTGTGTGCACTTAGGCATGAGGACTTGGGAGGGAAGAGAAGGAACATGAGATAAATAACCTATTACTTGTCTGCACACTCCAAGTAAGGGTTTCACCACAAAACAAGGCAGAGTTAAGCTATGAGCTATCTGTATTGAGTGTGCTCATTGGCTTTTCTGGGATCTTCCCAACTCTCTTACAGGAGTATATAGTCTACATACAAAATATTGTTCAAATGAACAAAATTTAAAATATGAAGCTAATTCAGGGCTGGAGAGATGGCTTAGCAGTTAAGGTGCTTGACTGTGAAGCATAAGGACCCAGGTTTGATTCTGCAGGTTCCATGTAAGTCAGGTTCACATGGTGGCATGTGCATCTGGAGTTCATTTGCAGTGACTAGAGGCCCCTGGCATGCCCATTCTCTCTCTCTCTCTCTCTCTCTCTCTCTCTCTCTCTCTTTCACACACACACACACTCTCTCTCTCTCCTTAAATAACTAAAAATAAATCTTTTTAAAAAATAAAATTAATTCAAAAAGTTGTGTTGGGCTGGAGATATTGGTTAGTGGTGAAGCTTTCCAGCAAAGCCAAAGGACCCTGGTTCCATTCTCCATTATCCAAGTAAGCTAGATGCACATGGTGGTGCATGCATCTGGAATTCATTTGCAATGGCTGGAGGCCCTGGTGTACCTGTTATCTCCCTCTCCACCTGCCTTTCTCTCTCCCTCTCTCTCTCCCAAATAAATAAAATATTTTTCAAAAAGTTGTGTTGTCGTTCAGTCAAATACAACAATTTTGAGCATACATTTTTATGTCAGTGCCCTTATTAAAATACCCAGTTATCATTCAATTTATTTTTTCCAATTTCTGACTAATGGTCATAAAGGGATTTGTGAATTTTCATCTGAAGGGAAGAGTGTATTTTAGGCTGTGAGGCAACAGGGTCTCTCAGATTCTCCTTCTCGTTGGACCCCTCACCTTGGGAAAGCCCAGAGGGGTCATCTTTCAGCTTGCTCAACCTCAGCAGCTCACCCATGAGAAGAACACATCTATGGGATCTGATGTTGGCCCCATCGCAGCCCCACCCAGTCTAGGTGTCTTTTGTCAGGAGAGTGTAGGCATCTTGGTCCATCTTGTGCACTGCACTGCTGACCTACCCCTCCACAACCACCTCATCGCTGGTGCCCAGCCAGTTCTTTCTCAGACCCCAGATGCCATCTCATGATGGATGTCACTATCTGAGACAGCTCTTCCATCACTGAGTCCCCAGTCACTCTTCTTGGTGCCCTTTCCCGATTCCCCTCTGGTCCCTAATAGCTCTTCTTCCTATTCCTGTCTATTCCTGCAGTTCTGGGCGCAGGACACAGCCTTGTGTGTGTGTGGCGGGAGCCTTACCACTAAGCACCATTGCCACCCAGTGGCTGCTCCCTTGTGAGGCTCCTATTTCTTGCCTGGGCTATTTTCTTTCTCCCCCACCCCCTAGACTAAAGGTTAATGAAGTCCCCTGGTGTCAGTTATCTGACCCTGGGATAGCTCCTGCAGCTGTCTGGAAAGGTTTGCTCACAGGTGACAGAATGGACTTCAGTGATGCACGGATGAACCACTGTGAGACAGAGGTAGGGTAACAGTGGAAGGGGGCAGATGAGCTTAGGTGCACTCAGGTTGAACTGCTAATAGGGTCTGATGCCATGGTCCATGTTCAGAGATTGGCTCAGCAGTGATGGTCTACCAGGGTTTGAGGAAGGGGCAGAACAGAGCCCGGGTGTAGCATGACCACTGTGACACTGGGTCAGAGAGACAACCCTGAGCCTGGCAGCCCGTGGCTGCAGGGGACAGCTACTCCAGGGCAGGTCACTGAGCTCTCGACTTGACCATCCCCAGTTCTGCTGGAAGCCCTGGGGTCATGATGTGGACTTGCTCATCCGGGGGGTGGGGGGACGTCTTCCAACATGGTCGCCCCCTCCAACTGCCTTGCACAGGTCCGCGTCGCATTTCCATTTTATAAGCAGATGAATGGCAGCCTTTCATCGCTCAGCTCTGTGTCAACGCGCCCTCTGTTGCAACGCTTTGCTTTCCAGTGGTCTGTTTGCTATTTGCTTTGTTTTGTTTTTTCTTGTCAGTTTCTTTGACAAGATTCAGCTTGGGGGATAGGAAGTGACTAACCCACCGCTCCTGACAAAACATGAAAGGACCTCAGATTCCAGCACTCGCCAGTGTGTGACTGTTCCTCCTTTAAAGACATCTTGGCAGCCAATGTTTGTGCAAAGACTGATAGTTAAACAGAGGGGATTACAATAGTCTTATTATTATACAAGCTTAGAAAAAAAAAAAGAAATGTACTGAAAGACATGGCTGTTGAAACCCTTCTTGCAAAATATATAGGCAAATAAATTACTCTCATAAAAACTTTTGGTCAGCCTTGACAATGGTTAGCATGTGAAAGTAATATGATGAATTAGAAGGGCCTGGCTGGGATTGTGTTGTTCCGTATACTTAATAGAGTAGGTACCACATATCGGGAGACTATTTTACACAGCAGTGCTTTGCGAGCACTGATGTAAATAAAACAGCAAAGCAGCTCGGAGTGACTCACTGCCCTATTACTGCCAGATGTGGCAGGAACTGGTCACCGGCCTCCATGGTGGGAAACAGGGAGCGGTGTCTGTCTTTCCATATCCACGGAAAGATGTAGGCCCCCTCTGACCTCCCCTGAGCTTCTTCCCTGACTCTGCTGTATTTTCACATCTTTTTGTTCCCCATCAAAGTTGGGAGGATTATTAGTGCGGAACACATGCAAACCTAAGAAAATGTGATTTAATTGTCCCTTTTTAAATGTAGAGTTGAGGGCTGTGTGTGGTGGCTTCTGCTGTCTGACCTCCAGGGCTCTTTGGGAAGTCACCTGGGAAGTCTGGTCTTTGCGGGCTTCTAGAGGCTCAGCTGGTGTCAGGAGATCAGCGTTGCATGGATACAAGCATCCCAGGCAAGCTGAGGACAGGTGGCAGTAGGAGACATGAGGGACCAAGACTGGTGAGAAGTTGTGTGGTATGTGTCCAGCGCACACGCACACAAAAAGCAGAAAGTTGAAACTTGAGCAGTCCAGCTTCGTACAGTCCTTCAATGCGGACCTAATTTCACCAATAGTAATGGTTTACTCTTATTCACAACACTTCATCTTGCCAGTTACAAGCAAGCACATAGACGGGCTATGGTAGGAATAGATCATCAACCTGTCTTGGTAAACAATCACTTTGGAAACTTCCACAGTGCTAACTTCTGTTTAAAATTGGAATCACAGACTTCCATTCATAATTATTTTTACAGGAGAGCTGGGGTAGATTTAATCGTGACCCTTGATCTCAAAACCACTGTGTTATTGCAACTGAGAATGGGAGTTTAAAATTCCAGTTGATCCTCTTATGGCCCTCCTCATCACTGTGACCCTTGTCCTTCTTCTCACCAGACATGCCAGTGGAAACTAAGAATACGCATGTTCAAAGGTGGCTGTTCTTCCATAACAGTCATTGTCCAAGATACAGCAAAATTCCATAGCTGATGGCTAGAGTGCGAAAGGCCGTGAGTCCTAGGGGGGAAGCTAAGCCTCCACTGTAGTTTGGCTACACAGATCTATAATACCCACCCAATTCCCCTCTGAAGACTTACATTCATGGCCGTGTTCAGTGCTACCCTTTCAGATAGAGAAGTTTCTCTGTTCAGACCATTGTGGAGACTCACACTAGCCTCTAAGTACCCATTGCTAAAAAAGGGTGGGTGAAAAAAATGACAGTATTCATCACTAAATGAGACATCTCTCTTCTTTTATTTATTTATTTATTATTATTATTATTATTATTTTTTGAGGTAGGGTCTCACTTCTAGCCCAGGCTGACCTGGAATTCACTATGGAGTCTCAGAGTGGCCTTGAACTCACGGCGATCCTCCTACCTCTGCCTCCCGAGTGCTGGGATTAAAGGCATGCGCCACCACGCCCGGCTATTTTTTATTATTTTTGCAGCCAGTGAATACAGTCAAGTTGGTTCCATTGTTAGCTTCCTCCCTGCCCTCCCCCCTCCACAAGGACCCTCCTTGTTGGGATATATGGGTCGTGCATTGTGGGGTTAGTCTTTAGTTTTGGGCAGGAGGAAATGTCTCTGCATGTCATGACCCAACGTGTGACTCTGACATTCTTTCCGCCCCCTCTTCCACAAATTTCCCTGAGCCATGTTGGGTTCATATTAGGTCTGCTGCAGTGATGAGGTCTTGGGCGCCTCTGTGTCTCTGGATATCTGGTTTGGTAGGAGCTGATTGTTCTCTGTGTCTGTCTCCTTCACCATTGTGCTGGTTCCCGGTTTGCCAAGAAAACAGCATTCTTGCATGCTTCCCTGTTTATTCTTAGTTTCAGCTGGGGCCCTTTTGAAGTATGCTGGGATGGTTCTCTCCTTAGGATCTGCATATATCTGAAAAAAAGAAGCAGATTCTCCAATGGAGAGTAAAGTTAGCACCAAGTAGATGTGATAACCATTGTTTTTTAGAGTAGTTTAGTGGAGAGCAGGTTCATTTTTAGATATGGTTTTGACTTGTTTCCCAGCTCCAGCTATGGGTTCTGTTCCACTGAGCAGATCAGTTAGCCAAAATCGAGAGCAGTTGGTTTCCCACCATGGCTATGGACCACTATTGCACTTGTGTGAGCATCACATCAGGTTGTTTGCTGCTAAGTAAGATAGACCATGCATTGCTTGGGCAGATATTGGTCATTTTTCCCCAGTTGCTCATATAACACCTTCTGGCACTAGACATGCTGTCTGGGGACTGACTGTCTTCCAGCTTCCAGCCATGTCACTCCATGATATGTGCCAACAGTGTATGCTGTCTTCAGCAGTAGGGTCTTACCACTAACCTATGGTGGGTCATCAAGTGCTCTGACATAAATCTGTCTTCTTTTGGGAAACCTTGTAGGTCTCTCTGATCAAAGCTCATTGTGGATGATATCTGCCTGCTGGTACTTGGAGTTACAGATCAGCACACAAGAAGAGAAAGAAGAAAAGGATAAGCAATATAAAAGAGATAGAGAGGGGAACAAGAAGAGGGACTGAGAGAGAGGGAGAGAGAGAAAGAAACAGAAACAAGAGGAGATTATGGTCACTTTTTATCATACCCTTTCCAGGGCCTTGTGAATCTGGTGTTCCTTCTAAGGGCCTGCTGAAGGTTCGACCATTTGGTCTGTCTTTTAGGGTGTAAAGTTTTATGGCACCATTGCCATTTGGGTCCAGTTTTTGTGTCCCCCACCCCCTCCCCTCCCTTTCCGCCCTCCCTACTGTCTAGTCCTCGAGATGCTTGCTAGGTATGTCGGCAAATGAGACATCTCTATCACACCCTCCAATGGCTCAGGGACAATGGTGGAAGAGGTGGTAGAAAGAATGTAGGAGGCAAAGGCAGGGCAGGAGTGCACTGGAATGGTGTCTCCCAGACACAGGTGATGTTGTGTTCATGACCACACAGCGGTTGTCAAAACCTGCACTGTGCCGTCACCATCCACAGGCTGTTGTGGGTGATGGAGGAAGGCGAAACAGGCATTAAAGTGAAAGCGGGGCTAGTAGGAAAGAAGAGGGGCCTGGGCGGAGGTGGGACACAGAAGGGTCGCAGCTGAGGGTCAAAAAATGTTTATGTCAAGTGTTCAAATTGTTAAACTATATTTTATGAATTTATTTGAGAGAGAGAAAAGAGAGTGGACATGCCAGGGCCCCTAGCCACTGCAAATGAACTCCAGATGCATGTGCCATTATGTGAATCCTGCTGTATGTAGGTACTGGGGAATCGAACCTGGGTCCTTCGGCTTTGCAGGCAAGCACCAAATCTCTAAGCCATCTCTCCAGCCCTAAATAAAATTTTCTCTTTTAATTTAAAAAAGAAAGAAATCAGGGACCAGTCAGCTGTGGAAGAGCCATCTGTCAGGAAGGCAGAAAAGGAGGGTGAGGAGTCTGTGTGAGGAACAAGTAACCAAACATTTCATCACAATTATGTTCAAAAGATAGCTATGGATGCTTTATTTTTATTTTATTTAAATATGGTCTGTGTATTTGTAAAAAAAAAAATAAGATAAAAGGAAAGAAAAATGCTATTGGAAATGACACTGTGTTTTTGAATTCAAGAAACTCAGTGACGGCCCATGAAATGGCAAACGCCGGATGTCCCTGAACATCCAGTTGAAGGAAAATGGCAAGAAGTTGGACAACCCTGAGCGTCCACGTGGAGATACAGAGCAGAATTAAGGGTTCTTGAAGAACCCATTGTGAAAAAAAAAAGGGCTCACATAGTTGTAGTGACCTTGGTGATGGGCACCTCAGGGGGACTGACGGTGGCTGGCATCCACGCCCTGGTAAGCATTAACCTCTGGGTGGAGCCCCTGTCAGCGCTGCTCTGGTGGAGCCTGTGCTCTGGACTGCTCCTCCGCTCTGGCTTTGCTTGCGCCCTGCTCAGTTAAAACTGTGGGCCTTCCCAGATACAGTACAGTCATGTGGACAGAGGTGGAGAAATATGTATTATCATAAACAACAAACAGATGGTCACTATATGTATGTGCCACTGCATGAGTCATGTTTGGCCTTTTAAAAATATATTGTCTTTATTTGAGAAAGAGAGACAGAGAGAGAGAGAGAGAGAGAAGAACGCAGACAGTCAGACACACACACCAAGCACAGCACTCTGCACCCATTTTCTTTTGTGTGGTAAGGCATCAGGTTGGAATCTAAGCTCTGTTGCTAACTGAGGAAAGTACTGTCCTTTATGATGCTCTTTGAGGGACACACACGACACTACCCAGTGGTTTGAACTGTGATCAATATGCAGTCATGCTACATGGGACGTGGCCCACATAGATCACGCACACTGGTGTAATGGGCCCGTCCTAACCATGTGAGTCCATATGGAATGATTGTTTCTGTTTAAGGATTTGTTCTTGTAATAAAAGTTTATAGGATTATGACCTTCTAACTACATTGAAGTAACCAGGAAGTACTATAAAATCATACATTTAACTGAAACATTTTGTAAACACCTATGCTTGTATATAAATCTTATAAGGCCACATTTTCATAAGCACACCCACATTTCTGGACTGGGAGCAGTTGAGCTCTCAGTAGGTGTGTGACCAGCAGAGAGATGCCTGGGTTTCTTCAGGCCCTTGTCTGTGTTAGAGCAGCATTGAACCCTTTTAAAATTCCCTTCTCGTTCTCAGATGACTTCCTCGGATGACACTGTGCCTACATCAGGACATCAGGATGAATTGCAAAGCAGCCATTCTAATTTCTACAGCAACAGCTCTAGAGCGTTGCCCCTCTCGTTCCTTCATGCACAGTGCACAGTGCTCCTCCTCTGGAAATAGTCACCATCTCCTTCATGCTCAGAAGACAAAACAAAAGTCCAACACGGTGGTGAATGAGAACCCCCTTCCACCAAAACTTAATAATCAGGTACTTTCTGCAAGAATGTTGTAATCAGCACACACACACACACACACACATATACGCACACACATGCCACACACACACAGAGAGATGCTAAGAACAAAAATGGGCCACAGTATATTCATTACAAGCTAAATGAGTTGAGATATTCTGTGTCTAAGGGAAGAACTCACTTTACAACGGCCTACCCACTGTTGGAGCACAGGAAGCCTATTCCCTTGCAATGGTCTCGGACATCCTGTAGTGCTAACGGCTTGGGCTGAAGGTTTGGCCTGTGTGCTGAGCAGTTTTCCAATTTGGAGAAATTTTGTGGCTGTTTCTTTGGCGAATGGGCCTCCAGGTTACAGATTTGGGGATTAAATCAGCACTCCAGCTGAGAGGGTGTTAAGCTGGAACCTTGGTACACTGACTGGCACTCTCATCTTGTCTATTGCATATGACATGAGAAACCAAACAGAACAACACAGTCACAGCAGCACCTGCACCCGTGTGCCTGAAAGATCAGACGGCCATGCCCCCTTCTGGTCCCTAAATTCCATTAAGAGGGGAACATGTGTCTGAACCAATGCTATCTGTAATTTGTTCAATGTCTCTTCTGCTAAGTACTTAGGTCGCCTGTGCTGTGGTCTCCACACCATGCCCAGGCAGGACGTAGGAACATAAGTCCAGGCTAAAGGTAGGTTCTGGATTCAGACAAAGGGCACCTCCATCTGCCTGCTTCTCTGACGATCTTGAGTGCAGGGGGCAGATGCAGTGAGGCCACAGCCAGCACCCGCATCGGCAACCAGAGGTCTCAGCGTGGACCAGGTGGCATCCCATTCCCACTGAGCACCTAGACCTACTGGAGAATCCTGGTGCATGTCACCACTAAACCCTGTCTCTCCAATCAAGTAGCAAAGTCCAGCAGGGTAGATGGGATGCACTGCAATAAAATTATATGTGTTTATATGTAACATGTCAGTGGAAGTCCACAAAGCTATGGCAAAGAAATGAAAAAAATATATATCTGTTATTTGTGGAGGCTGAAATGGTAGAATTCATTCATTGCAAGTGGTTTTGACCAGCTGTTTATACTTTCACACAAAGTGTTTCAAAAGTCCTAACTTCTCTCTTTGGTAGATCAAATGAGTACTTAAAATATGTTGTTAGGGTTTCCACTATTAAATGTTATTTGTAACTTTTGCCAGAAAGTATGACCAGGGGCATTAAATATCTATTGTCACATTGGAACTGACATTTTTATGTGTAACTTTTCATGCATAAGCTAAACAAAATGCTATGGGGTATAGCTATTTTTATACTGCATGAACTTGCTATGAACACTTTGTTACTGCACACGTGAGCTGCATTCACAGGCAATCAGAAGCATTATAAAGACACAGCTAATTAGTCTGTGATCAGGTATCGTCATATTTTACTTGAAAAAATACACTAATAGGAGCATAACACTGGTCTGGGTGTTATTATTATTTTTTTTTTCTGAGAGATGTGAGACTGAAAATGGGCTGCATCCACCTCCTCTGGCTATACACATGGAATTGGTCATTACACACAAAAGTGCCTTGTTGGTTACCAGTTTATGAGAGGGAAAATGTGGGTGTCTAGTATTTTCAATGAAAAATAAACATGGACTTTCTCTGAAGAAAGCGCACAGATGGACTTACTGAATTGGACATCAGGGTAATTAATAATCGATTGAGTCATAGAACAGCCTCTGTTTATATCTAAAGCCATGTACCAAATGTATATGTATTCCCACTTAAACTCATTTCTAATTGACATGCTACTTAGCCCAAGGCTCTTAAGATCTTCTAAGATAATTACGTTAATAGAAAGGAATAGATCACAGCCCAGTGAACAAGCTGGACTCTCACAGGACAGGTCCACACAGCCATGTAGCAGACTGTCCCTGCTGTGGTCCAGGCTCAGGAAGGGAAGTGAGTGGAGTCACTGCAGAGTGGGCTATGAAGTGTCTGTTCTTGCCCATATCTGATTGGCCAACTTCAGAGGTCCTAGCTGCTAAGAACTTCAATATGGAAATTTCTTGGTTGTATTCCTAATATAGCCAGAGGTTTTAAAACCGACATCAAACATTCGCAGGTTATTATGGTATCAGGCTGTGGCTCAGTGAACAAATAGCTTATGCATAAAGGTGCGAATTCACTGCCTCTCTCTCACTGCCATCTTAGATGTTTGTTTCTCACACCAGATGCATACTGGGAGATCTCCCCTTGGCCTGTGTATCTCAACAGCCATATAACCATGCACATACTAGGTGCACAGATGTCTATTAAATGTAGGAGTGTGTTATTGTCTTAGTATCTTTGCTATTAAAATGTTTCTTCAGGGCTGCAGAGATTGCTTAGCAATTAAGGCACTCGCCTGAGAAACCTAAGAACCCAGGTTCAATTCCACAGTACCCATGTAAGCCAGATGCACAAGGTGGCACATGTATCTGGAGTTCATTTGTAGTGGCTGGAGGCTCTGGCAGGCCCATTCTTTTCTCTCTCTTCTCTCTCTCCCTCACAAATAATACATCAATCAATCAATCAATCAATAGATAATTCTTCAGAAAAAGAAGAAAACCAGGGCAGGGTCCTGTCAGGCCTCTTCAAGGTGAAGAAATGAGTCTCCTAAAACAGGTCCTTAGTCTATATTCTAACATCTAGACATGCTAAATGTTAGTCCACTTGCCCCGCAATATGCCGAAAACCCCAAGCCACCCAGGTTGTGTCAGAGTTGAACTTGAATACTCAGTGAAGGCTTGTACCTCTGAGCTTGCTGATATCACATTCCTGGAATGCTGTATACCCAGTGTCTGGCAGTGTAGACAAACTTGTTTGTTTCACCTGCTTTGGGTAGACTATTCAGCAATGGGCCCAGCATTTCTTGTACTTGTAAATACATTTTTACTTACTTACTGTCTAAACAGGGATTCCTAGGGAAGAGTCCTGCACATCCCCTTATCTCATGTGGCACATCTAGTGTAAGGATTTCCATCCTACTGTGACTTCTTAGAACATTTTTAAAATATTTTATTTATTTATTTGAAAGAAAGAGATAAAGAGGCAAATGGAGAATGAAAATAGGCATGCCAGGGCCTCTACCCACTGAGAAGGAACTCCAGACACATGTGACACCTTGAATATCTGGCTTATGTGGTAATTAGGGAATGGAACCTGGGTCCTTAGGCTTCACAGGCAAGCACCTCAACCACTAAACCATCTCTCCAGCTCTAGGCATTTGGACATCCTAATTTCAGAGTTTTCCTTACTGACCAGCAGCAGCACGGAGCGCTGTGATCCCCAGTGCTCACCATTCACTGTGCTGTGGACAGTAGCATGAGTGAAACAGCCTGCCTGAGTCCTGTGCCATCCGTTCTTCTGCCAGTTCCATTCTTTAGCCCAGTACCCAAGCAGGGGTGGCCTCTGGGTACTTTTTCTAGCATTCCCCAATTCCTTCACACCTGGAAAACCTGTGTCAGGCCATAGCAGAGTGCTCAGACTATAGCCAGAAGGTCAGGCTACAGCAGGAAGATCAGGCCTCAGCAGGAAGATCAGGCTACAGCAGGAAGGTCAGGCTACAGTAGGAAGGTCAAGCTACAGCAGGAAGGTCAGGCTACAGTAGGAAGGTCAGGCTACAGTAGGAAGATCAGGCTACAGCAGGAAGATCAGGCCACAGCAGGAAGATCAGGCTACAGCAGGAAGATCAGGCCACAGCAGGAAGATCAGGCCACAGCAGGAAGATCAGGCTACAGCAGGAAGATCAGGCCACAGCAGGAAGGTCAAGCTACAGCAGGAAGATCAGGCGTCAGCAGGAAGATCAGGCCACAGCAGGAAGATCAGGCTACAGCAGGAAGATCAGGCCTCAGCAGGAAGATCAGGCTACAGCAGGAAGATGAGGCTGCAGCAGGAAGGTCAGGCCACAGCAGGAAGGTCAGGCTACAGCAGGAAGATGAGGCTGCAGCAGGAAGGTCAGGCCACAGCAGGAAGGTCAGGCTACAGCAGGAAGATCAGGCTACAGCAGGAAGATCAGGCCACAGCAGGAAGGTCAGGCTACAGCAGGAAGATCAGGCGTCAGCAGGAAGATCAGGCCACAGCAGGAAGATCAGGCTACAGCAGGAAGATGAGGCTGCAGCAGGAAGATCAGGCCACAGCAGGAAGGTCAGGCTACAGCAGGAAGATGAGGCTGCAGCAGGAAGGTCAGGCCACAGCGGGAAGATCAGGCCACAGCAGGAAGATCAGGCTACAGCAGGAAGATCAGGCCACAGCAGGAAGGTCAAGCTACAGCAGGAAGATCAGGCGTCAGCAGGAAGATCAGGCCACAGCAGGAAGATCAGGCTACAGCAGGAAGATCAGGCCTCAGCAGGAAGATCAGGCTACAGCAGGAAGATGAGGCTGCAGCAGGAAGGTCAGGCCACAGCAGGAAGGTCAGGCTACAGCAGGAAGATGAGGCTGCAGCAGGAAGGTCAGGCCACAGCAGGAAGGTCAGGCTACAGCAGGAAGATCAGGCTACAGCAGGAAGATCAGGCCACAGCAGGAAGGTCAGGCTACAGCAGGAAGATCAGGCGTCAGCAGGAAGATCAGGCCACAGCAGGAAGATCAGGCTACAGCAGGAAGATGAGGCTGCAGCAGGAAGATCAGGCCACAGCAGGAAGGTCAGGCTACAGCAGGAAGATGAGGCTGCAGCAGGAAGGTCAGGCCACAGCGGGAAGATCAGGCTACAGCAGGAAGATGAGGCTGCAGCAGGAAGGTCAGGCAACAGCAGGAAGATCAGGCCACAGCAGGAAGATCAGGCCTCAGTAGGAAGGTCAGGCTACAGCAGGAAGATCAGGCTAAAGCAGGAAGGTCTGGGTACAGCAGGAAGGTCAGGCTACAGTAGGAAGATCAGGCTACAGCAGGAAGATCAGGCTTCAGCAGGAAGGTCAGGCTACAGTAGGAAGATCAGGCCTCAGCAGGAAGATCAGGCCTCAGCAGGAAGATCAGGCTACAGCAGGAAGATCAGGCCTCAGCAGGAAGATCAGGCCACAGCAGGAAGATCAGGCTACAGCAGGAAGATCAGGCGTCAGCAGGAAGATCAGGCCACAGCAGGAAGGTCAAGCTACAGCAGGAAGATCAGGCGTCAGCAGGAAGATCAGGCCACAGCAGGAAGATCAGGCTACAGCAGGAAGATCAGGCCTCAGCAGGAAGATCAGGCTACAGCAGGAAGATGAGGCTGCAGCAGGAAGTTCAGGCTACAGCAGGAAGATGAGGCTGCAGCAGGAAGGTCAGGCCACAGCAGGAAGGTCAGGCAACAGCAGGAAGATCAGGCCACAGCAGGAAGATCAGGCTACAGCAGGAAGATCAGGCTACAGCAGGAAGATCAGGCCACAGCAGGAAGATCAGGCTACAGCAGGAAGATCAGGCCTCAGCAGGAAGATCAGGCTACAGCAGGAAGGTCAGGGTACAGCAGGAAGATCAGGCTACAGCAGGAAGATCAGGCTTCAGCAGGAAGGTCAGGCTACAGTAGGAAGATCAGGCCTCAGCAGGAAGATCAGGCCTCAGCAGGAAGATCAGGCTACAGCAGGAAGATCAGGCCTCAGCAGGAAGATCAGGCTACAGTAGGAAGGTCAGGCCACAGCAGGAAGGTCAGGCTACAGCAGGAAGATGAGGCTGCAGCAGGATGGTCAGGCCACAGCAGGAAGGTCAGGCTACAGCAGGAAGATGAGGCTGCAGCAGGAAGGTCAGGCTACAGCAGGAAGATCAGGCCACAGCAGGAAGATCAGGCCTCAGCAGGAAGATCAGGCGTCAGCAGGAAGATCAGGCCACAGCAGGAAGATCAGGCTACAGCAGGAAGATCAGGCCTCAGCAGGAAGATCAGGCTACAGCAGGAAGATGAAGGCTGCAGCAGGAAGTTCAGGCTACAGCAGGAAGATGAGGCTGCAGCAGGAAGGTCAGGCCACAGCAGGAAGGTCAGGCTACAGCAGGAAGATGAGGCTGCAGCAGGAAGGTCAGGCCACAGCAGGAAGGTCAGGCTATAGCAGGAAGATCAGGCTACAGCAGGAAGATCAGGCTACAGCAGGAAGATCAGGCTACAGCAGGAAGATCAGGCTACAGCAGGAAGATCAGGCTACAGCAGGAAGATCAGGCTACAGCAGGAAGATCAGGCCACAGCAGGAAGGTCAAGCTACAGCAGGAAGATGAGGCTGCAGCAGGATGGTCAGGCCACAGCAGGAAGGTCAGGCTACAGCAGGAAGGTCAGGGTACAGCAGGAAGGTCAGGCCTCAGCAGGAAGGTCAGGCTACAGCAGGAAGATCAGGCTACAGCAGGAAGATCAGGCTACAGCAGGAAGATCAGGCTACAGCAGGAAGATCAGGCTACAGCAGGAAGATGAGGCTGCAGCAGGAAGGTCAGGCTACAGCAGGAAGATGAGGCTGCAGCAGGAAGGTCAGGCCACAGCAGGAAGATCAGGCTATAGCAGGAAGATGAGGCTGCAGCAGGAAGGTCAGGCCACAGCAGGAAGATCAGGCCACAGCAGGAAGATCAGGCCTCAGCAGGAAGGTCAGGCTACAGCAGGAAGATCAGGCCTCAGCAGGAAGATCAGGCCACAGCAGGAAGGTCAGGCTACAGCAGGAAGATCAGGCTACAGCAGGAAGATCAGGCTACAGCAGGAAGGTCAGGGTACAGCAGGAAGTTCAGGCTACAGTAGGAAGATCAGGCTACAGCAGGAAGATCAGGCTTCAGCAGGAAGGTCAGGCTACAGTAGGAAGATCAGGCCTCAGCAGGAAGATCAGGCCTCAGCAGGAAGATCAGGCTACAGCAGGAAGATCAGGCCTCAGCAGGAAGATCAGGCTACAGCAGGAAGACCAGGCTACAACAGGAAGATCAGGCTACAGCAGGAAGGTCAGGGTACAGCAGGAAGGTCAGGGTACAGTAGGAAGATCAGGCCTCAGCAGGAAGATCAGGCTGCAGTAGGAAGATCAGGCTACATCAGGAAGGTCAAGCTACAGCAGGAAGATCAGGCTACAGCAGGAAGATCAGGCTACAGCAAGAAGATCAGGCCACTGCAGGAAGATCAGGTTATATATACCAGGACAACATCTATGACTTCTTCACCTAGCCATTCCAACTTTGATCAAAGAAAAAGCTCTCAGGAAGTCTGGAGAGATGGTTTAGTGATTAAGGCACTTGTCTGCAAAGTCCAAGGACTCAGGTTTGACTCTCCTGGCCCCACGTAAATCAGACTCAGTGACGCAAGTGCTCAAGGTCACACATGCGCACAAGGTGGTGCACGCCTCTGGAGTTTGCTTCTAGTGGCTAGAGGCCCTGCATGCCAATTCTCTCTCTCTCTTTCTCTCTCTCTCTCTTTCATTAAAAAAAAATCTATCAGGAGGCTACTTCCACCTTGAAGAAATTATGTCCATCTCCCATCAAGCCTCTTCCCTGGTCCTTATCTGATGGTTCCCTTTGTTTGTGCTACTTCTCAGTGAGAACATAGTGTGGCTCTTCGCCCCAAGTTGAAGCATGTCTTCCTCCAAGGAGAAGGGAGTCAGGTGAAAGACACACACAGGCAAAACTTACAAGACTTGGGTCAACTTTACGGTCTTGATGGAGCCCTCTCCCTCCTCCAGGTCCAGCATGATACACTTGGGCACTAGTCAACATCTCCATGTTGGGACCAATGCCTGACAAAACTCAGTTTATTTCAGTTTACAGTTCCAGAGCGTAGAGTCCATTACGGTGTGGGAAGCATGGCAGAGGCAGGAAGCCAGCGTCACCTCAAGAGGAAGCAGCATGATGAATGCTGGTTTAGGTCAGCTCCATCCTTTATTAATAATCTCCAGCTCATAGCTAAGGGAGCCTCCCCATGTCAAGCCAATCAGGATAAATCCCCAGCAGGTGAGTGGTGGTCCTGTCACTATGAAAGTCACTCTAAGCCATCATCAAGTGTAAACAATTGCTGTGGGCAAGGGGCTGACTCTCCAGTGGAATTGCTCCTCGCTCGTGCTTAGGGTGAGCTTTTCAGTGATGCACTGAAACTGTTGTAAGTCACAGTGACCCAGGCTCCTGCACGCAACCCACGTCCACTCACCGCTTCACCCATGCTAGACTTGAGTGGATTGGGTTCTTTGACTGCCCTTCGTGAGCTGTTTGGGGTTAATAGACATCTACCTAGGGAAATTCACACAAGTTTCATATGACAAAAATACTCCTGACCAGGAGGGAGCAATCAACACATCAGACATAGCTGAAGACAGCTTGGGAACCGGGTTATTGAACATACAGGAGAATCAACGTCACACACTTTAGCAAGGGCTCTGTGCGAGAAGCATTCGGGACCCGGGTCATGGTGTATCTGTAGCATGAAATGTCAGAAAACTCAAACATGTGCCTGTGATGGTTAAGCTCTGTTGTCAACTTGATAGATTGGGAATTCACAGAAATTCCTTTGGAGCAGGTCTCTGGGGTTGCTTCCAGGAAGGATTACGCAAGGAGAAAAGATCCCTTCCTGCCACCTGGATGCTGGTGCTGCTTGCTGCGGAATGCTTCTCTGGCACGAGCAGCTTTGCTGTTCAGCTGTCCTCTGTTGGTACTGGGTCCAAGCTTCCCCTGCCTTCCCATGTGGACAGAGGACCAGTGGCTCTCAAGGAAGCCTCCAGGCCTTCAGTGCCACTTTGGGACTGCTCAGACATCCAGCCACATGGACTGAGCAGCTACTGGCCCCTTGACTCTCAGGCCTGCAGACTGCTGCTGCTGAAGTACCATAAGCTAATCCAATAAATCCCCTTCTAATACAATTCATTCTATCGGTTCTGTTCCTCTGGAGAATCCTGACCAATACAGTATCCAAGGTCCACGTCAATCCTCGGAAACCTCTGGAGAGTGGAGCTATGTCCAGAAACTTCCTTTCCACCTGCAGGAGGAAAATCAGCATAGAGCAGGACAGGACCTGGCTTCTCAGGAGAGAACATTTTATCTGGGAGGGATGCAAACTCTTCCAGTGCTAGGAACCAGGAATACAGGTTGCACCTGTTAGTTTTCAAAACCTTCTCAACAACCACAAGATGATCACTTTCCTCTGAGACTTTGGAAAGAAACAGAAAACTGGATGGGAAAGAGCGTCAGGCCCATGACTCGCATCAGCCTGTAAATGCTTGAATCTGTTATTCCCTCCGCTTATCTAGCTTTGTGCCCAAGGGCTTTGAGCATCACATATTTTACAGAAGGCTTTATCTGGGACTTAAACAGGTCAGTTAACTTTATTGTGATTCACTGCATTGTAATAATTCCCTGGAAACCCGTAAGATACATGTCCAAGCTCATGACTTAATTAGGAACTAAAAAGCACAGTTTACGCCACAGTTACCATTCAGTTACAGTGCAAGTACATCTTCTAAACTGTTAAATATTGCTCTTGACTTTAAAAACTTCACATGATCAAACAAATGTGATTATAGGTTTTATTCCTAATATTCATGACCTGATGTAATTATGCTATAAATAATTATTTGATTATGGGTAGTTTATAAGACCCATGAGCAAACACATATTTATAAAATAATCATAATTTAATTGACTTTATTTAGGAAAAGCAAGTGATACCCCAACATGGTGTTGTGACACGGTAATGATCGTTCTTGTTCAGTCTAATGGGTAATAAAACTAGATTACAAGACTGTAATAAAAAAATTGTTCTTGGGCTGAAGGGATTGCTTAGCGATTAAGGCACTTGGCTACAATGCCTAAGGACCCAGATCCCAAATGCACGAGGTGGCTCATGTGTCTGGAGTTCTTTGCAATGGTCAAAGGCCTTGATGTGTCCATTCTCCCACTCTCCCCCCGCCAATAAATGAATAAATATAAAATGTTTTTATATTAGTTTTTTTTTTTTTTTTTTTTTTTTTTTTTTTGCAGTAGAGTCTCACTCTAGCCCAGGCTCACCTGGAATTCACTATGTAGTCTCAGGGTGGCTTTGAACTCACAGCGATCCTCTTACCTCTGCCTCCGGAGTGCTAGGATTAAAGGTGTGCACCCCCACACCTGGATAAAATATTTTTTTAAATGCCAAATGGGCTGCAATTAGTAAGGTTCCCATTCGCATTGGAATAAACTTTCCCTGGCTGAGAAGCAAACACGGGTTGGGGTATTTGCGCTGGAGTCAGAGGTTTATGGACTGTGTGGCTCTCTCAGAGAGGGAGGCCACGGCATGGGTCATCACTGCCCACCGGCATCGTGCCTGGCCTGTGGGAGCCATCAGCACTCAGGGGCCAAGCTGTGGCCCGGTTCTGGGCTCAGTGGATGGTTCTGTAGATGTAACTTGTGTCTGGCTCTGTCAGTACTTAGCCCTGACACTCTGGTCTTGGACTGAATTCTATAATATCTATGGCCTTCCTGAAGCAGGTCAGAATAAAAGAAACCTGGAGCCTTAGGACACACTATCGGCAAATCACAAAGTCACTTCCCCTTAAACTCAGTTGTAAGCAGCCAAAAGGCTGGGTGTTTGCACTAAGGCATGCCCAGGGGCATTAAAGAGTTGCTGTTTTTTTTTTTTTTTTTCCTGTGTTAATCTCTAAGACAAACAGTGATTGTTTCAGTTTGCCTCTTGGGCGGCACATGGTGGTTTTTTTTTTTTTTTTTTTTAAATCAGCTTACTAAATTAATGCATAACTAAAACTGGTTTAAATTGGAATAGGCAGTTGGAAGAGATTTATAATTCATTCTTAAGCTGGAAAGTTGGATGACTGCTCATCATTTTAACTAGTGTGGACAAGTAAGGAGAGGCAGTACTTTCCTTAAAGCTCCTTATTGTGGACTAAGTTCAGAATTAGAAAAAGAAAGAAAAAAGCAATGACATGACGGGCAGGGTCAGAGAGAGGCTGAGAAAATAAAGATATGCATGCCACAGGTGATGGATCAGCAAGAATGTAGGCTGCCCTGGCAGAGGAGCTAACACAGAATGGGCACCACTGAGGGTGCGCACAAGGGGCACCGCTGCAAAGACACATGGTGGGCAATGGTGACAGGGCACATGGTGGGCACTGCATTAATTACAAGGCATTGCAGTTGGCTTTTTGTCTAAATAAAGAAACTGTAGCTGCTTTTCCCACAGGGGCAGAATTACGTAGTGAATAGATATGTTGATTTCTTATTCCTCTTAAACTGTCTCATTGTGCACGCATGTTCGTTGTGGTGCATGCCTTAAGTATGTACAATTATTTAGTTTTTAAAGTTATCATATATCAAAAGTACATTGAGGTTCCGTTTCACCCCAGTCAGAGTGGCAGTCATCAAGAAGACACACATTAAATACTGGCCAGGATGTGGTGAGACAGGAAGGTTTGTTTGCTGCTGGTGAGAACACAAACTGTGGAAGCCACGATTTAAATCAGCAAGGAAGTGCCTCACACAAAAAAATAAAAGATGAAAATACCAGAACACCATCAGACTCAACAATACCACTCCTGTGTGTATACACAAATGAACCATATTCCCGCCACAAGGATGGGTACGCTGCCGTACTTATCAATGCACCACTCACAACTACTGAGAAATGGAGTCAGCCTAGATGTCCCCGATGGAAGAGCAGATAACGAAAATTGGGTACTTATACACGTTGACAATTTCTTCAGATGTAAAGACAAATGAAATCATGAAATCATGATATTTTCAGGAAAACAGATTCAATTGGAAATCCTTATGTTAAGCCTAATAAGACACCAAAAGATGAATTCTGCCTGTTTTCTCTCACACGCAGAACCTGGATTTAAGCATATCAGTGTATTCACGTACATGTGACATGACATGAAGGTAGACATGTGTCATGGGGGTAGAAGGGGTTTGAAGGACAAGAGAGGACAATGGAACGAACGTCAATTTTCAGTTTTCTATCAAATGAATACCATATATATATATATGTATACACACACACACACACACACACACATATATATATATATATGTATATATGAAAAGAGAAGAGAGGAGACACGAGGAAAAGGAGTGAAAAGACCACACTGCCATGACACACGGATATGTGCATGTACAAAGTAATCAAGAATTGCCATGTATTCTGTGCCCAGATCTCCCTGTGTCACCTCTATTGCATAAAGATATCACATTTGACAAGAGTAGGTAAGATCACCCCTACAAACCGTGACCTACACCCCAGAGTGAGTGAGAACCGCTCTTCCCAGCCCGGGTGCTCGGAGCCAGGTCCGGTTCAGCATCACACGGTGCCCGGCGCCTCACTGGTCTGTCGGAGTGCCTCGTCTTTCCTTTCCCTGACCTCCAGATTCTGCAGGGCCGCTGGCGGAGTGCTGTAGAGTGTCTCCACGCATGGCTTCCATGGCATTGCAGAACCAGGCTTTGGGGAGGAAGTCTTCCAGAGGATTGCATTGCACCCTGGGTAGTTCTGCGGGCCCATCCATCCTGGGCAGTCCTTGGAGGGCGTGGCTCATGGCTCCTGGCCTCTAGCTTAGAGGTTTCCCTTCCCAAAGTGACTACTGGGGAACTAAATCTGTCTCATACTATAGGGGAAGGAGTACGCCCACCTTCTGGAAGGGCCACTGCTCATAGGATGGTCTAGGATCCTGACCTGGGATTCCGTGTTACAGTGACCTTCTCATTGCTGGGAAAAAACACCCAATAAGAAATACCTGATGGGAGGAAAGTTTTTTTTGTTGTTGTTGTTGTTTGTTTTGTAGTGTCAAGGAGAAGTTCCATGAGTGAGCGCAGGGGAAAGCACGGCATGAACAGAGGTTGGACATCACCTCTGCCACAGCAGGCGGATCACAAAAGCAGGAGAGAGAGCTGAACT
The DNA here is from genome assembly GCA_036346955.1 of Dipus sagitta. Taxonomy (NCBI): domain Eukaryota; kingdom Metazoa; phylum Chordata; class Mammalia; order Rodentia; family Dipodidae; genus Dipus; species Dipus sagitta. The sequence continues at coordinate 11,957,989 of CM070792.1, forward strand.
CCCGCAAGGGGGAGATGACTATAACACCCCAAAGCCCACCGCAACAGAACACCTCCTCCAGCAAGGCCACATCTCCCAATTTGCCGCCATCTGGGAACCAAGCATTCAAACTGCACGAGGCTATGGGGGTGGGGAGCACCTTATCCAAACACCACACCCCGTAAGGGACAGCTGCAGCATGCGGCCATGCAAGAAATAGCCCTTCTCACCAAGAGAGCTTCCCATTTGTGTCCGGCACACATACTCCTTCTGAAGCTGCGTGTGACAACCCGTGCTGACGCTGCCATTGTGTACCTCTTGCACCCTCAGGGAGTCCACACTGTGGCAAAGCTCCAAGGGTGAAGATGTGACCCACCCCCTTCGTCTTCTCTGTGCTATAGTATAACTGAATATTCTGTAAGACAAAGAGCACTTCTCCATGAAGAATGGGTAACATGGATGCTACAGGGTGACAGCAGAGGTCTTGGCATAGGATGATAACCTGTGCACGTCAGTGTAGTGCCCGGGGCTTGCACAGCTCATGAATAGCTCTGGGGATGAATGCAGTAGTGTTTTGTTTGTTTGTTGTTTTGTTTTGTTTTTTGGTCAGGGAAAGCATGTTACATGTGAGGCTATGGTTAAGTTTCTGGTGATAACAATGATGAACGATCTACAAATGATATTTAACTACTATGCAGTTTTATGGCTCAAAACCAAGCAGATGGTTCCTCCTGATATAATAATTACATCAAATTTTATAAGCTGGTTTTACGAAAAGTCAAAGACATCAACTCAATATAGTAAAAGTATGATTCTTAACTGCTGGCACAGAATACATCACCGAAGAGTTGAGCATCTCTAGGTGACACACCCTCACACCTCATAGTCATTGTGGGTCAAGCTTCTGGGCATTTCTTCAGGATTCTCTGCCTCAGGTCTCTGAGCAGCTGCCATTGAGGAGTCATCTGTTGTGAGGGGTCTTCTGAGGAAGGACTGGGGACAGGAAGTGTCATTGGAAGGCTGAGGAGTCATCTGTTGTGAGGGGTCTTCTGAGGAAGGACTGGGGACAGGAAGTGTCATTGGAAGGCTGAGGAGTCATCTGTTGTGAGGGGTCTTCTGAGGAAGGACTGGGGACAGGAAGTGTCATTGGAAGGCTGAGGAGTCATCTGTTGTGAGGGGTCTTCTGAGGAAGGACTGGGGACAGGAAGTGTCATTGGAAGGCTGAGGAGTCATCTGTTGTGAGGGGTCTTCTGAGGAAGGACTGGGGACAGGAAGTGTTGTTGGAAGGCTGGGGAGTCATCTGTTGTGAGGGGTCTTCTGAGGAAGGACTGGGGACAGGAAGTGTCATTGGAAGTCTTCCCAATCTTCAGCACACTGTATCTCCACTGTCTTTCTGCTCTTAGGCAGAGTTATTTCTGTGTCCAGGCCACGTGGGCCTCACAACACAGCAGCCTTCCACATCTGCCTTCTAGTATCATTGGCAAGTAAAAACTGTGTATACTGAAGAAAATGGTAGAGTGGGCTGCTGTTCAAGTACATTATGAAACGCTTACATGACCTAGGTGATTGACATACCTGACACCTCGCTCACAATGAAGACACTTTCAGGAAATGTGAACGGTGTGCCACATTGTCCCCAGCTATGCTCACCTTGCTGCATACTAGACTCTAGGGCAAAGAAGTGAACACCAGACCTCAGAAGCACAGGCCACAGACACAAACATACACCTGGAATTCCATCAGACAAAGAGCTTCCAAAGTCAGCCTATGGTACAGGAAAGATGTCTGTAAAGCTTGTGTCTGGTGAGTGTTAAAACACAAAAAATAAAGCAATTTATAAAACGCAACAATGAAAAGAATAATCTGCTTATAAATTGTCAAAAGAGGGCTGGAGAGATGGCTCAGTGGTTAAGACCCTTTCCTGAAAAGCCTAACAACCAGAGTTCTATTCCCCAGCACCCACATAAGCCAGATGCACAAAGGGGCACATGCATCTGGAGTTTGTTTGCTGTGGCTAGAGGCCCTAGTGCACCCATTCTCTCTCTCTCTCTCTCTCTCTCTCTGTGTGTGTGTGTGTGTGTGTGTGTGTGTGTGTGTGTGTGTGCATGTCTGTCTCTTTCTGCTTACAAGTAAGTAAATGAAAATATTACAAAAAAACACAAATTGTTTAAAGATCTTAAGAGCTATCTCTCCCAAGAAAACATAGAAATGTCCAACAAATATATCAATTTTCCTAATTCCTCTTGTAGCAGTAGTTCACTATACCCTTAGAAATGTAACAATATTTTATATGTTCTTATTGCATACTGTAAATTCAGTAAATTCAATAAATACCTTCAACAGGTTGTTTTTCTAGTCCTTGCAGGATTCCACAAATCATATCACGTCATCTTTCAACAGAAATCCTTTAAACCTTCCTTCAAAGTTCAGATAGTTTTTTTTTTTTTTTTTCTAGGTAGGGTCTCACTCTAGCCCAGGCTGACCTGGAATAATTCACTATGGAGTCTCAGGGTGGCCTTGAATTCACTGCAATCCTCCTACCTCTGCCTCCTGAGTGCTGGGATTAAAGGCGTGCACCACCACGCCTGGCTCAGATACATTTTATTTCAGTTTCCTCACTCAAATTTTCTGGCTGGGAATTTCAGTACTATGTTGAACAGAAGTGGTGAGAATAGAGGCCCTTTCTCTAGATCTTGGAGGCAAAGCATGAAGCTTTGCACCACTGAGTAGGAGGCTAGCCACAAGTTTGTTACATGAGGCCGTGTCTTACTTAAGGTACATTTAACCTTTATCTGTTTTTGAAAGTCGTCATCATCAAAGGCTGAATTTTGTCCACATATTTTATTTAACCATTGAGGTCATTATAAGATTTTGCCCCACCCCCATTATTGCGATACAGTGTGCTGGGTTCACTGATTTGCCTGTGTTGATCCATCCTTGCATTCCAAGGATAAATACCACCAGATCATGGTACACAATAGTTTTCACATATTGTTGAATTTATTTGAAAATATTTTGTTGAGGACTTTACATCTATTTATTAGATTCATGGTCTGAAACTTTTTGTCTTACAGTGTCCCCATCCATCTTTAGAATGAGGGTACTGGTGATCTGTCAAAAAGTTTTGGAATGATGCTCTTCCCAGCAATTTTTTGGGTGTACTAAAGATTTTCCTTTTGTTCAGCTCTTTGCCCCATTTTGTGAGTGGGGTGTTTGACTTCTTACTGTTTAGATTTTTATTTTTTTATTTTTTTTGGTTTATTTTTATTTATTTATTTGAGAGTGACAGAGAGAGAAAGAGGCAGAGAGAGAGAGAGAGAGAGAGGTTGAATGGGTGCGCCAGGGCCTCCAGCCACTGCAAACGAACTCCAGATGCGTGCACCCTTTTGAGCATCTGGCTAACGTGGGTCCTGGGGAATCGAGCCTCGAACCGGGGTCCTTAGGCGTTACAGGCAAGCGCTTAACCGCTAAGCCATCTCTCCAGCCCACTGTTTAGATTTTTGAGTTCTTTGTAGATTCTAGAGATTAGGCCTCTATCAGTTGGATAACCCACAAATATTTTCTCCCATTCTGTGGGTAATCTATTGGCTTTGCTTATTGTATGCTTGTCTGTAAAGAAACTCTTTAGCTTCATGTGATCCCATTGGTTGAGTGACTGTTTAAGATTGTAAGCTACTGGGGTTTTGTTCAGGAAGTCTTTTTCCATTCCTATATCATGGAAAGTACTTCCTATATTTTCTTCCGGTAGTATTTGAGTTTCTGGTCTTATATTGAGGTCTTTGATCCATTTGGACTTGAGTGTAGTGCATGGTGAAATGTGTGGATCAAGTTTCAGTTTCCTGCATATGGTTATCCAGTTTGGCCAGCACCATTTGCTGAAGATGCTGTCTTTTTTTCCAGCCTATATTGTTAGGGCCTTTGTCAAGTATCAAGTAGCTATAGTTGCTTGACCCAAAGTCCGGGTCCTCAAGTCTATTCCATTGGTCTAGAGTCCTGTTTTTATGCCAGTACTGTGCTGTTTTTATTACTATGGCTTTGTAATATAGCTTTAGATCAGGTATGGTGATGCCTCCAGAGGTATTTCTTTTGCTGAGGATATGTTTGGCTATGCGAGGCCTTCTGCCTTTCCATATGAAATGTTTTTTGGGTTTTTTAAAGAGATATTTTACTTATTATTTACTTGCAAGTAGAGAGAGAAAGAAAGAGGTAATGAAAAGGGGTGCACCATCATCTCTTGCACTTCAAAGGAACTCCAGATGCAGGCACCGCTTTGTTTATCTGGCTTTACAAGGGTGCTGGGGAATTGAACCCTGACTGTCAGCCTCTGCAAGTGAGCACCTTTAATCACTGAGCCACCTCCCCAATCCAAAAGTCTTTTCTTATCCAGTTGTTTTATTAAATTCACCTTTGAAATTATCATGTCTTAGGATTTTCCTTATCAGGAGGCTTTATTTTTTCATTTTTATTTATTTTTTAAACTAATTAAAATTACTTATTGAGGGAGAAAGATAGAGAAGGAGAGAGAGAAGAGAGAGAGAGAGAGAGAGAGAGAGAGAGAGAGAGAGAGAGAGAGGATGGGTGTGCTGTGTCTCTAGCAACTGCAAACAAACCCCAGATGCATGTGCATCCTGTGCGTCTAACTTTACATGAGTACTGAAGAATTGAACCCGGGTCCTTAGGCTTTGGAGGAAGGTACCTTAACTGCTGAGCCATATCTTCAGCCCCATCAGGAGACTTTAAATTACTACTTCCATCTCCTTTCTTTTTTATCACATTTTTAATTTTTTCATTTTTCTGTCTTTACTGATTTTATTTTTTCTGCAAAATGATCCATTTTCCAAGTTATCCACTTTATTAATATATAATTGTTCTCAGCAGCCACATACATCCTTTATACTGCTGTGACACCATTCACAATGCTACTTATTTATTTTACAGTTTTAGTTTTTTGATTCCTTTATTGCTTCCTTACTCCTGCTTGTCAATGTTTTTCTTCTTTTCAGAAAACAAGTTCTTGATTTCACTGATCTTCCCCATGGTCTTCCTAGGCACTGTTATTTGGACCCTAATCTTCATTGTTCCCTTTCTTTTGCTGAGTTTGGGCTTAGTTTGCTTTTTTTTTTTTTTTTTTTTTTTTTAGTGGCTTTCCTGATATTTCTGGCTTTCCTTGCTGTCTGCCCTCCCTCAGTAGACTTCCGTGACAACTGCTGTGGCTGCATCCCATAAACCGTGCTTGAGTCAGTGCTGTCTCCATGTTGCCCTTGCCCGGGTGGTCGCTTTATGTCTCATGTGTTAGTTGGGAATCACGCTTGTGATTTTGTTTGGTTTAGGTTTTTTTTTTTTTTGCCTGCTATTAACTTCTAGTGGTTGGAAAAGATCCCAAATGTGATTTCCATCTTCTTAAGTCGTTTAGTATTTGTCCTGTAGCCCCACATCTGGTCACCCTTGAGGAGGAGTCCTGCCCCGCTGCTGCAGGGAGGGATGCTCTGCATTGTCTGCCAGGTCCATTTGGTCCACAGTTTAGCCAGCTCTGCTGGTCCCGTATTGATTTTCTGTCCAGATGATCTATCCTCTGGTGAAAGTGGGGCACTGCAGTCCCTGCTGTTATTGCATTGCTATCTATTTCTCCCTTCAGGTCTGTTAATATTTGCTTTATATACTTTGGTGATCTGATGTTGGGTGCATATATACTTATAATTGTTGTATCCTCTTGATGAATTGATCTCTTTATCAGTATATAATGACCGTCTTCATCTCTCATGACAGCTTTCACCTGAGAGTCTATCTCGTCTTGTATCAGTCTAGCTCTGCTGCTGCCTTTTTGTTGCCATTTGAGTGGGAGATCTTTTACCATTCCTTTTCATGTAGTCTATTGTGCATTTTAAAGTGAAGAGGAGTATGCTGCTAAATCTTTTTTTCTATACATTTTACCCATTTAATCACTTTGAGCATATTGATTGAAAAAAATTAATCTGTTCACATTTAATCACTGTGTCACACTGCTTTTCTTCCGCTTTTCATCTCCTGCTATGTCATCCTCTCAATGTCTTGCATTGGTAGGTTTGATTCCCTGTTTCCTGTTGTCTTTCATGTGTCTTCTGTGAGTTTTGTTTTCCCCTTTGGAAATTATAAGGCTTATATAGTAGCTCACGGGATGCCATTCTTTTTGAAAATAACAACTTCAATTTGATTATATTCTACTCTCTCAAGTTTTTACTTAGCTATTTAAAAAACTTTGTGTCCTCATTTATGAAGGAAAATTTACTGAGCATAATATTCTTGATTGATTGTTATTTTCTTTCAACATTTTCAATTTATCATCACACCCTGGAAAAACAGAAGGGAATCAAAGCATACTATGTGCATGACAAAATGGTTTTGCTTTGTGGTGTTCAAAAGTTTTCACTTTGCATTTGATTTTGTTAATTTGCTCATATCTAGACCACCTTATTCAAGTTTCTAAATGTTATTTATAAGGAAAACCCTGTGCATAGACTCCTCTGCAGGGCAAAAAAAAAAAAAAAAAAAAAAAAGCATAGGCTAATCTACTTCTTTGTAAGCTAATTAAAAATATAATTAATATTTCAAAAAGTGAGAGTTTATGCACAAACTCCCTGAGAAGGTGGACATTGCTGTTCTCTAAAGCCACAAGTTGTTGGAAGAAAACCCCAATGCCAGGGGTGGGACACCTCCCAGTGAGTTGTTGGTCACAAAGGTCCCCAAAGCAATACAGGATACTGCTAAGGTGAGATCCAGTTGTTGAAGGTACAGCACCTTTGACTGCAGGTCGCTGTTAAGTTAAGCTGTAACATTCCTCCCTGATGGCCAGCTGTCATCATACTTCTGAAAAGTGCTGTGCAGGCTGCCAGGGGAGAATAGTCATCACAGTCTTACCCAACAGTGGACCCGCCATGCCTGATACACAGCCAACCAGCCGTTTAAGATGTACTTTCTGGTGCAATATTGGCATGATTATTATGGTGGAAACCAACTGCTTTCTGGATTTGCTCTGAAGTTGCCCCATGGGAGGGAATCCATGCCTCCTGACATTAAAGACATAGGCAAAAGCCTATGTCTAAAACGTTCATAGACCCTCATAATACAGGAACTGTGGGGTTGATTGTCAATATCCCAATATACACCAACACACCCAGGTAAGACAGTAATTGGGGCTCCTCCACTAATACACCAATATATACCGACACACTGGTAATTTTGTTGTGTTCCCTGATTCTTGTCTTATGAATAAAAGAATTGAATTCCAACAAAACTTAAGGATATTTTATTACTATTAAGAGAAGGCAAGAAGAGAGAATACAAGGCTGCTGCCCATGAGAAGGCAAGAACCGGTGAAGGCCACCTAGAGACCCACACTGGGGTGTTATAGTTTCTGAGAGGGGCTGAGTTAACCAGTCATGAGGCCACGTTATGGGGGCTGAGATAACTAGCTCCCATTACTTGGCATCATGCCTGGTTAACAATGCCAGGTTCAGGTTTACTCTTCCAGGAATACTTCCAAGAAAGGGGAAACTCCTTCCCAGGGAGGGACTCAGGTTGAGTTTATGGAAAAACAGATGTAGGTTATTCCACTAGGCAACAAGAGATGAGGAGAAGCCAGATCCTTCTCTGACCTCTAGTAAAGTGGAGACTGCAAGGGCAACTCAAATATAATCCCTGCTTTAACTCTCATTGCTGTCACCCTAAACCACCTTACTAAGAGAGAAGAGCTACCACAACCGTGAGCCTAACTTGCCCTATAGATATTGACATCATGGTTATGCCCACGAACTAGCCCCACAATCAAGTTTGTTCAGAGAAACTTTTTTTTTTTTTTTTTTTTTCAGCTGGGAATGGATGCTGGGGTTACACAAAACTCATCACAGTGCTGAGAACAAGTAACTGTGGCTCCCGCCCAGGCTCAGGAAACAATGTGGAAGAGGAGGCAGAAAGCACGAGAGAGCCGGTGGAGCGGGGGCGGCTCTCTGGGATGCTGTCCTCTCGACATGAAGTGCTGTACCCACCACCCCACAGCGGCTGTGCCCACCTGCACAATATTGACATCATCAGCGTTTGACATGGATAACAGAGGAGGGACAAAAAAGACATTGTAATAGAAGAGGAATGACTTAGAAATGAGAAGGCATTCATTAGACTGAAGCTGGTGTCACAATAGAAGAATAAGGAGGCACTTGTGATCAAATTACATCATGCTCATGTATGAAAATTCTCAGTAATTTTTTAAAAGACACTCATGAGACACTATGTGTGAAATTTGAAAGTAAATGCAGTAAGTTTAGGGGTAAGAAATGCATATATTTAGGTAAGAATGAAGGCAAGGTAAATGTTTTAAAGACAGGCTAACCTTCAGCAGCATTTCATCTGTATAACGTTCCAGCTGCTTCCGGCGCCTCCCTTGGGGAGTTTGCACGATCCAGACTTCTCAGGCTGCTGAGCTCATCTTCCAAGTCAGTGCAGACTGCACATTATCATCCTGTCCCTGCTGGTATACAAGCTGCCGGTGAGTCCACATTTCTACTTGTGCTCTGCTCATCCCCTGCTGCTGAGAAGTACCGGGAATAAAACCTTCCGATCCTTTCAGAACAAACAAGGGTGACTGCAGGAAGAGGCCTGTGTAGGAAGCCCAGCTCGACAAAGAAATGCCAACTCTAACCCCGGCTATGGTTTAAATGCCAAGTGTTGCCAAACATCTCCCATGGTGAAGGACTGACTGGTCCCGAGCCGATGAGCCCAGGTCAAGAAATGACTGGATCATGGGGGTTTTGACCTCAATAAATGAACACTTTGCCTGGGCCCGGTGGCGCATGCCTTTAATCCCAGCACTCGGGATGCAGAGGTAGGAGGATCGACATGAGTTCAATGCCACCCTGAGACTACAGAGTGAATTCCAGGTCAGCCTGAGCTAGAGTGAGACCCTACCTCAAAAACAAACAAACAAAAAATGAGTACTTTGGTGGCGAAATGGGGTGTTGTCCTAGAACCCCAAACCCTGGGATTGAATTTGTATTTATCCACATAATTGGGCAAATCAAACTGAGAAGGATAATTACTAAATTATTATATTTATTTAGGGAAGTACAGAACCAAGGGAAGGAAAATGAATACACCAGTGTAGCCCAAGAGCCCATGTGGTAGGCCTGGAAAAACCTTAGGATAGAAAAGAAAGTTCAAAGAGCCCCTGCCATGTGGAGGGCAGGAGGGGGAAAGAGCCCATGTGGAAAGTAGGGGTCAGGGATTCTCCTCTCATCTTGGCCCAGCCAGGCCAAGGAGAAACTCACCAGAAACTAGAGGTTTTCCAGTGGTAGGCAGCAGAGAGAGAGAGAGAGAGAGAGAGAGAGAGAGAGAGAGAGAGAACGAGCGAGCTTGCTGTCCCCTGGTAAAACATATTTATAACCTTATGGTGGTGAGTTTTTCTTTCCTGCTCAGGTGAGATAGAAAGATAACTGATAGGTCTGGGCTAGAGGCTGGCTCAGGAAGAGGCTAGCCGTGATGCCAAGTTCTGGGGTCTAAGCTTGACCAACCACAATGTTCTAGAAAAAGAACCCCCTCCCAGTGAGGAGCTCAGATATGGCAAAACAGGTCTAGGGAGCTAGACAAGAGATAAGAAGATAGATCATCCTCTGATCTCTGGCAAGTGCAGATCTTCCTGCCTTTTCAGGGACCCAGTCACCTGTATTGCCTGACAAAGCCACCTGATACCCCCTCATTGACATTACTGGGACACAGCAGAAGTAGGAGGAGGGAGCGAGTTGGAGGAAAAAAGACACTGGGGCCATGTCTCTGGGGTAAGCTCACGTGTTCTTGTGCACTTCTTTTCTGTCTTTTCTTTTTGTCACAAAGTGAGAAGCGTGTCTCTGCATGACCCTCCATCATGGTGTTCTTGCCCAGGGGTGCCAGGCAGAAAGCCAGGGAGCCTAGAGACCATGTCCTGATGCTATTAAACCCAGTGGCCAAAATAAGTCATTCCTGCTTCAACACAGCCACAACGCAGGGCCCCGTGACTTGTGACCGCTGTGCTGTCTGTTGGTGTGGCTAAGGGGAAGATACTTGAACACAGTGAATGCTGGTGAGAGAGGGATGACTGATGCTCTCTCATCCTGGCAGGAACAACTCAGAGGTTCGTGGCTTGTTTCCTAAAGTTTGGTGACTCTCCGTAGTAAAGAACCTTTTCCACACAGCTTACTTCCTCTGCCCAGCTATTCACCCAGAACACATCAATAGAAGACTTGTACGTGAATGATCCTGGAAGCTTTACTTGTAATTCTCCGAGCTGGAAATGAGCCCAACGTCTACCCGCAGACAGAGGAGTCATGGCATATCCGCACACCAAGCACTGTTCACTGAAACAAATGAAAGAACGACTGAACACTTTAACAGGGTCAAATTTCACAATGGTTTTACTGAGTAAAAGAATCCAGATTGAACAGGATATATTGTATAATCCCATTCATATGACTCTGGGTAGTGTAAGCTGATTTATATTGACAGATTAAAGCAGGCTAGGAGCTTCTCTGGGGAAGGAGCTAGGAGAAGGCCAGAGGAAGGTGTAACAGAAGGCTAGAGAACAGTATTTTCATTGTGGGGATGAGTCTGTGGACATAAACATATGTCCAAGTTTATCAGATCACACACTTTAAGTGTGTGTTGTCTGTTGCATGTTAAATGCCCTTTGATAATGCTATTAAAAATCATGCACTTGATATTTTGCAGTGCATGGAAGATGATTAGAATTTTACAACAAAGTATTCAAGTTTAAAAATGGAAAAGAATTAAGTGCTGTCATGACATACCTTCCAGGCACTCGGATCATTGGAAAGTGAATTATTTGGGGCTTTAAAACCAAATAAATGGTGATTTCCAATCTATTTTAATGCCTTCAAAACATCAAAGGAATAAATGCTGCCCAATATACAATTTTAGCAATTTAGCAAAACCATGCTAGCTCAATAAAGAAAGTCAGTCTGCCACAGTTATGCGTGGAAATGCACACTGTAAGGTATAGCATGATTGGACCAAATATAGTAGGTTTTCATGCCCTCACAACCAGCATTCAGCAGAAATGAAAACACACTTTGTGCATGGGAAATCTACTAGCTCATGACATTTCGCAAGTGGGCTAATTAACTATTACCTACATCACAAAGACAGCAGGTAAAAGGCCCCTGAACTTAATTTTTATTTCTGACATGAAAGGAAAATAAAAATTTCAATGAAGTATAGTCAAATTACTGGTTGCTAACATGATAAGGAGAAAAGTAGGAGTGGTTCACTTCCTAAGCAGCAATGCCTCAGGCAATCTACTTCTAGAACAGTCACATAGGATCCTGAGTGCACAAGCTTATATTCAGGCGAAAAGAGAAACCAATTAGGTGGCCCATGCAGAGAATGAATGAATGACGTCACTGACAATTGATCATCTGAGTTTTTGCTTGTGAAATTCAAAGGGTTCAACTGACCTGCTTAATATTCCTGGTGGCAAAATAAACAAGCTCAATGCCTTGAAGAGAATTCTGCCACAATAGCAAATAAAAGTGCATAGGACTTTGAAATCAGTGGCAAGCCTGAGCCTGCACACGGGACTGGAGGGCCTTCCGTGGCCAGAAGACCCTGCCCTGTCTGCACAGGAGCCTGTGTGAGGCCCTGAGTTCCACCCCAGGCAGCCCTTGCCCCTCCCACATTCTGGGGAGTCACAGCCCGAGGATGTGTGTACATGAGTGAGTATATTGCACAATAAGAAACCAAAATGAAGCAACATTTTGAAAAAGGTTAATTATTCCTAAATGAATCTCCAACGCAGTGAAAATCCAAACACAATTTAGAACGTGTTTTTTTTTTTTAATTCTGGAATATGGAAAACTATAAATCTTCACTCACTTGAGAGCCAAGGAACATGAGGGCCAGGGAAGTGGTTCAGTCGGTGACATGTTTCTCTAACATACATGCAGCCCTGGGTCTATTCCCAGCACCCAATAAAACTGGCTATGTTAACAAGCACCTAAACTCCCTGAACTAGGGAAGTAGAGTCAGGAACATAGCGAGTTTATGGCCAGCCTTATCTCAGTACATATATAAATATAATCTACCTACTGAAAAGACTAACGTAGACTGGCACTGTTGACAACAGCCTGTCTCTCTCCAGAAGAATTAGACTTGGAGTACACCAGGGGAAACCATACAGTTCTTCCAGGTAACACATTATCCTCCTATTTTCAGTCTATCTAAATGAATAGTTCTAACTCATTTTATGGTGAAGCCAATATAACAAGAATCTCAAATATCATCAAAGAAAAGTATAGACCACATTCTTTAAAAAAAAAAGAAAAGAAAACAAGTTCACAAATCACAAATAATATATCATTTAGTTAAATGTGCACACACAAGTACAACAAGGGGTGATGTCAGGGAAGTGCTTACGCTTAGATGGAGTCACCAGGTCTTATCTGATGACCTAAAGTGCTCCATTCTAATCACCGTGCTGAGAAAAAGAATCATAGAATCTTGCTCCCTCAAACCCGAGCCCAGCAGAATCCAGTGGGAAGCCACATCTGTATTGTCCCTGGAGCCCCGGCCAGTATAGTACAGTGGGAACAGAGTCACAAAGTGACCATTGCTGACGTTGAACTGTCTGTGAGTGGAGGCTGCCAAGGGGCTATGGGAGCTTTGGGATGAAGGATTGCTTACTGAGACTGCCTGATGACCAGTGATGACCACAAACTAGTGCCTGCCCACAGATTCCCAGGGCTCAGAGATAGGCAGGAGACTGAAGGGGTAATTCACTATCATACAATTCTTAATGCACTATTAGATAATTTCTAATTTCAGCTGAGTATTTTCTACATGATGTAGAGATACAGGCTGCCTTGGGAAACATCAGAGACTCCTAACCAAATGCCATACTCCAGCATTTGTTCAATTTAGCGGTCATTCATGTATAATTTCCCAGTGCACACTCGATCCAAGAGCTCTTCAGTGTAACAGAGTAGATGTTCATTTACCATGGGATCAATACATCAAGGGTCTGCACCATGATGCTAGAGCACTGGTGGGCTAGGGGTCACTGCTGACAGAAAAGTAACTGGGGTTTTGCCACTTCTGGGGAAGGGGTCCTTTCTCCCAGGGCAGAGACAGCTCAGAGTGCTCTCTACATTCCAAGAAAATCAAATTGTGTGTAGTGCTTGTATTCTGCCAACCCCAGACTCTGCCTAGAACTGACCAGATCGTCATTTTCATGTTCATTTCAAGACCAAATTGATGACCCATGAAAGAGGATGAAAATTGGCCTCAGGAGGGAAGTAATGTCTCCCAGAAGGTCTGGGGGCTACCTGTGCCCCAAGGTCTTGTGCCAGGGAGGTCAAAGGAAGGACAACCTCTGGCGGTCAGGAGCTTTCTTTTCATTTCTATTCATTCATGTATTTATTTGCAAAAAGAGAGAGACCAAAGAGAGAGCATGTGTGAAGAAGCTCTTTTTTAAATTTTTATTTATTTAAGAGAGAGGGATAGAGAAAGAGAGAGGAAGAAAAAGACACACAGAGAGAGAGAGAGAGATTGGGTGCATTAGGGCCTTCAGATGCTGCAGACAAACTCTGGACACAGGTTGTGCATCTGGCTTACGTGGGTACTGGGGAATCAAACCTAGGTTACTAGGCTTCACGGGTGGGTGCTTTAACCACTAAGCCATCTCTCCAGCCCAAGGAGCTCTTTTAATGTGGAGAAGATTTAGTTCAAATCCCAAGTGAATTGCCCTCTGAAGGGCACACTCAACCGAATGGCAAAGCCACTTGCTCAGAAGTGATTGGGAGACAGAGAGGAGATCTCAGGTCCTGACAGGCTGGGATGCTCCCACAGGTAAGACGAAAGTCTCCCTCCACCGCTGGCAGCTCATTGTCAGGTCAGAAATGTTCAAATGCAAGGTGAGAGCACTTTCTGCCTCTCAATGTCCTTTCTAGAAGCTTCAAGGGGCATTCCAACCAGGGTTCTCTACTCAGAGCTGGCTTATATTACAGGAATCTGGGGGATCCCTCTGGGTCTGTGTAGTCATAGAAAGACCCCTATAATTTTATGCTACAGTGCCAGCTGCTGCCGACGCTACTTGGTCATGTCATCATTTCCTCCTCCTTTCTGCCTCTATTTAAAGCCCCCGGGGTCAGCAATTTAGAAAAGCACACATCACTTATTTTTGTTTCCATAAAGAAGTCCTGAGCATTCTCTGGATAAAGTAACTGTATGTGTAGTACATCTCATGACAGACCGCCATGCTGTCTTCTCTTTAGGAATGGTCGCTACCTGGCTCATTCAATTCACCTTCCTCTTTGGCCCATCTCCCTTGTCAGCCTGTCCTTGTAGGCCATCTGTCTGCTGTGTGATAAGAACGTGGCTTTGAACGAGCCCCTTGGTGTCTTAGTTCTCAATCCACACCCCCTCTCCACAGTATGTCATTCCCCAGAGAGTCCAACTTCACATTCTCCCTTCAGACCTGGGTGAGATGATGTTCCCACACACACAGTATCTATGTATCTATGTCCTTTAATCTCGCTTGTCAAGAAGTTAATATCCCTGCTTCACCAGCTGCTATTTTGTCTAATCTTTCTAGATTTGATTACATACACACTTAATAAAAGTATGTTTGAAGTATCCCTCTGGCTCATGAGTGAATATGTGAGTAGTAATTTCAAAGACAGTGCCTCTAAGACATCCCTCTAAGTCAATTTTGGTCAGTTAATCAGTTCGTGAGCATAGTTTAGTAACTGGCAAACAAGTCCACCTAACTGAACCCCGAGCATGTCTTGTTTTGTGGATGAAGTTGTGGGTGACTCTCTCCCACGTGCTTCAGACGTCAGCACAGATGTGTCCAACAGCTCTCATTGTCCTCCAGAGACCTCAAGCACAGGGGTAGTCACCTGGACAAGGCTTTGTCCCCTGGGGAGGGCTCATGACAATTCTGGTGACCTGGATAGTTCTCCAGTGGCACAAGTAAGCAACAATATCCTATTCTCTGTGGCTCAGTGGCAGGATGTGTCAACGAATCTGGAGAGACTTCCTTTTGAGCAGGGACATGCTTGTCTATCTCACTGTTTGGGGAGATTTCCACCCTTACGGGCAAACCCCACTAACATATTGGCTCAGTCACTTTCTGAATGGATTTTAAACAGTGAGGGGAATCCTTGTGGTCTTACTAGTCACAAGTGTCCACTGAATTTTCAGAAGTCTGATTTTCTTTCTTTTTTTTTTTTTTACTGTTTTTTAAATTTTTTATTAACAACTTCCATGATTATAAAAAATACCCCATGGTAATACCCTCCCTGACCCCACTTTCCCCTTTGAAAACTCCATTCTCCATCATACCCCCTCCCCATCTCAATCAGTCTCTCTTTTACTTTTGATGTCATGATCTTTTCCTCCTCTTATGAGGGTCTTGTTTAGGTAGTGTCAGGCACTATGAGGTCATGGATATCCAGGCCATTTTGTGTCTGGAGGGAGCATGTTGTATGGAGTCCTGCCCTTCTTTTGGCTCTTAAATTCTTTCCACCACCTCTTCCACATTAGACCCTGAGCCTTGGAAGGTATGATAGAGATATTGCAGTACTGAGCACTGCGGTCATTTCTTTCCATCACCATGATACCTTCTGAGTCGTCCCAAGGTCACTGCCATCTGAAAAGAGAAGATTCTCTACCAAAAGTGAGAGTAGCATTAATATAAGGGTGTGAACATTAACAGAAGTGCTTACTGGGCAGTTTGATAAGCATAGTATATACATTTAGCCAGACAACAGCAGATGTTACAACCCTAGGGCTCATGACTACCCCTGTTTTAAGTTTTCAGTATCAGGGATGTATTCCCTCCCATGGAGAGGGCCTCCAGTCCAATTAGAGGGCAGTTGGTTTCCCCCATAACAGATGTGCCACGATTGCACCCGTTGGGTCATTTGGCCTGGCTGGCCAAATATAAGGCTTGCAATGTCCACTGTTGATTATCTTCACTGGTGATTTCTCTTTCTCCCATTGAACTGCATGCAGAATGGCTTCTTCCAGCTTTCTGTAAGCTGGTCTACATGGAGGAGGTTATCAGCTCAGATCCAGCAGGATTTCTCAGTGGACTTGCAGCCCAAGTATATGGAGTCTTCAGCAATAGGGTCTTACCATCTCTTCCTGGTGGGAAACCAAGGGCTTCGGCAATGGGCTATAATGTTTTGAGGGCATCAGGGATCTCCCTTGCCAACAACTCACTGGAAGACATCCCATCCCTGGCACTGAAAATTTTCTAGCCACAATCTAAGGCTTCTGAGTGTTCCATTGTCCAAAAAAGTAGGATTACATATGATTTATTTATATCCTCTTAGATTTTGATTAGCTGTCCCTCCACCTTTCCTTTACTCAATCTCTTCCCCAGACCTCAGTTTGGGCCTTTTCACCCCATTAATCTATTCTTATACTTACATATATACAATACCATCCTATTAAGTACCCCCCTCCCTTCCTTTCTCTTCCCTTTATAGCTCTTTTCTAGCTTACTGGCCTCTGCTACTGAGTTTTTTCCTTCTCACACTTTAGCAGACAGCCTCATGTTGCTGGGATGAACTTCCCAACTAGGCACTGTTATGGAGGAAGGGATATTTATTTACACATTACAGATTTGGGGGAAGTTCCATGAATGACCTGAAGAAGCTGGCCACAGATCTAAGCAGAGGGGAAACCACCACCAGAAAGCAGGAAGTGCTCTTCAGGAGCTCTAGGCAAAGCTCAGGCACTCTGCCCATCTTTAGACTGGAATTCCAAATCCAGGCCACACCTTAGAGTTAGGCCCTGGGATCCAACCTCAGAGACACCTCCTCCAGGCAGGGGGCTGCAGAGCTATACTGCAAATTTTAATAAAATCCTGAATAAGGCAGGTGTGGTGGCACACCCCTTTATTCCCAGCACTCAGGAGGCAGAGATAGGAGGATCGCCATCAAGTGTATGCTGGGGATTATCCTTCCAAGCTACCACAACTCCTGTCCATTCATAGGCCCACACTCCATCCATCTGAATCCTTCAGGATCTCAGTCGCTTTCAACATGAAGGGGTGATATTGCCTACCTCACCCATCAGGTCTGTTCTTCCAAAAGTTTGGGATATGTTTTCATCCTCATAAAATACCTGTGGGGGTTTGTGCAGAAACGCCAGTATAGCCAGTGTTAGGATTCTGTCCACAAAGGTCCTGAGGACCCTTTTCTATTTCCTACCTCCTGTTAGCTATAATGTGTGATATTATAATATAATATAACATATAATATTACTTTTGGAGGGAAAAAATGTTCTATTTCCATGAATAGCAAAAACCCTTCCTTTTTCACTCTTCAGGACTCAGTTACAAAGAGTCATTACTGAAAGCTGTTCACCTCTTCTTGTATTTGGTTATATACACATCCTCAAGATGGCCTATACCCCATGTGGGTGTATAAGTGTCTGTGCATCTGTGCATATAGACGGGTGTGTGTGTGTGTGTGTGTGTGTGTCCCCTGGCGTACTTCCCGGCATCATGTACCTGTGTGGATGTCTGTGAGTGTGGATGTGTGCATGTGTGGAAAGTTTCCCTGATGAGGGCAAGATCTTTATAGGTCACATCTTCTGAGTGAGGACTTTTCTGAGCCCTCATCTAGAATTTTCTGATTCCCACTATCCATGCCTCTTCTCTCATGTTTCTTACACCAGTTATGAGCACAGATTCATATTTATTGTGTAACCCACACACTATAAAATAATTGCCAATCAGGAGAGAATTGGGGTGCTCTCTCAGTGTTATCTTTCTAAGCACTTGTACTTGGAACAGGACTCATGAAGCATCAACTGTTTCACAATGTTGCATGTGTACCCGACACCGTCCCTTCCTTCCCTCCCAATCATCTCTACTTTCTTTAGGAAGAGATGAAGCATCAGGACAAAGTTCATGCCTGCCTTGTCATGTTGTAACAGCTCACTGTGCAGGAGGGGAAAAGAGCCCCCTATATAAAGAGGTTGGAAGCCCAAGAGTTTCTGGATGCAAAATGCAGAAGATATGATACTGGACTCCTGGAATGTTAGCAGCACACTGATTTTTAAGATGATTAGACTGAAGTACATTTCAGAGGTCACAGTTCTAGGTCTGAAGGGAGTTGAGCAAGCTATTATCTGAAGTCCCTCTTGTGTGACAGAAGGAGTTCACACATCTCAGAGTGGACAGCTTTTGGGGGCTGGGCCATCCATGAACGTGCCGGGTCGTTCTTCTCTTTAGCACCACCATGGCATTATATGAGAGCTTGGAGGCTGCTTTAATTAAAGCGATCTGAATTGAGTACACTCTGCCAGATGTTCACAATAAAGGCAAGGTGGCTTATGTAATGGTATGCCATCATGGAATATGCTAGAACGGTTGTGATTACCCATTATCACTCACAATAAATCTACATTTATTTCACTGTGTTTAAGCATTAAGTATTTCTCAACTGCTGTAAATTAGCTGAGCATTTGAACTTTGCCTTTTGCTGAAGTTTTTCCAATGGAGATAATTAAAGAGCTCTTTTGGCAAAATCAGTTCACATTATTTCCATTAGCATTAAACATGCACAGGGGACAGTGTACCCGGATATTGATGCCTACAATTGACATTTTAAGGGTGTAAATGTCAATTAAGCACTTTGCTTCTTTCCATGTATTTTCCTATATGGCACCAAGGTGAAAAGCTGTTGTTTAGTTCTGTAAACCATATCCATAGCACAATGCTATTTTAACTTTTTTAAATTTATTTTTTTAACTATTTTATCAGGGCTGGAGAGATGTCTTAGTGGTTAAGTGCTTGCTGATGAAGCCTAAGGACTCCAGGTCGAGGCTCGATTGCCCAGGACCCACGTAAGCCAGATGCACAAGATGGCACATGCACCTGGAGTTTGTTTACAGTGGCTGGAGGCCCTGGCATGCCCATTCTCTCTCTGTCTCTCTCTGCCTCTTTCTCTCTTTCGGTCTGTCTATCACTCTCAAATAAACAAATAAAAATAAACAACAAAAATTTAAGTATTTTATCTATTTATTCCTTAGTGAGAAAGAGGCAAGTATAGAGAGAATGGGTGTGCCAAAGCTTCTGGCCACTGTAAACCAATTACCGATACACATGTGCCACCTTGTGCATCTGGCTGCTGTGGGCACTGGGGAATCAAACCTGGTTCCCTAGGCTTCTCGGACAAGCGTCTTAACCACTAAGCTATCGCCCCAGCCCCTATTTAATTTTTTTTTTAAATATAGACCTTTCAACCTAGATGGCTGGCAGATGAGCACTTATCTGCTGGCTCCCACAACTCCTGCTCATCTCATCAAACCCCTTCTGCACAAGCTCTGATAGGGAAGATGCAAAGACAGGGAAGGATGTCCCCATGAGGTAAGAGGACTGGGAATCCTGTCTTGTCGGCAAGGCAGGAGTAGAGGAACTTGGAGTTTTCTTAAAGATGTATTTTCAGAAACATGTATGTTCAAGCATATTTTAAAAAAATATTTTATTTGTTTATTTACTTGAGAGAGAGAGAGAATGGGCTTGCCAGAGTCTCTAGCGTCCGCAAACTCCAGATGCATGTGCCACCTTGTGCATCTGGCTTACTTGGGTACTGAGGAATCAAACCTGGGTCCTTAAGCTTCACAGGCAAGTACCTTAACCACTAAGTCATCTCTCCAGCCCTGTTCAAACGTTTTTGCAGGAGGAGGAAATGGTCACTGTGGCTGCAGAGAGGTTCTCTAAGCCAGGTGAATGCCTACTGTGTTTTCCCAGAATCCACTGGGTCTCTTGTACAGAGAATCTGGCTTCCTGACGTGGGCACATTGAGAGTGAATCTGCCCAAGCCATGCAGGTAGCCAGCTTGCATGCCGCTTGATTTTCAGAAAAGTCTTGGACAGCTGAGTATAAACACGGTGGCCTGAAGCTCAGGGAGATGCATTTGGAACTTGGCACGATTCTGGTGAGCTTTTAACAATAGCCAGGAAGAGAACACTGGGTGGACAGCACTTCTGCATCAGGTCACCATGTGATCTGAGGGTCTCAGTAAGCAGACCACTCCCCACTGTGGGTGGGCCTGAGCCCATTCCTTGAGGGCCTGACTACTGCATCCACTGTAAGGTTTAGCCCTGGCCTGGCCTGGCCTGCTGCTTGGGTTGGGCCATCATCAGTGTCCTCTTCCCGGAGGCACCACAGCGTCCTCTCTTCTCTTCTGTTTCTAAGCCTGCAGAAGGTAGGTGGTCGTAGAAAGCTGTGTTCCACAGTTGCAAGAGTCTGGTCCTCCCAGCACATCTGGAAATGCTTGTGAGTATATAAAGTATGTGTGTGTATGTGTGTGTGTGCCTGTATACTACTTTTCATTTTGCATTTATGAGAAATTATTACCACTTTAATAAACAATAACTCTTGAGTCTCTTGTTCTTTCCTGGGGCCTGAATATAGCAATCCACATAACTGGTGAGTAAATTTGTCAGGACTCAAGATCAAATCAGGAGCAGAGCACAGCCTGGAAGACCGGATGAGGGGGCCTGCAGAGCAAAGGGAAGTTTGCACGTGGTGGAGTAGTTGTGCTCACTGTGAGCGTGCCTACTGTGCAAGGCTTTGGCCTGAAGATGGAGGAAAGAAGCATGCCCAGCCTGGGGAGCGTGGTGCCAGGTCCGCAGGGATGTGCCCTCAAATCCTGCAGCTGCTTTAGGGTGACCACGGGTGGCCAAGACCTACTAGGAGATTTCCCTGTCTTGTTGGCCCACATGGCTCTGCTTCTGCCCTCCCTCCACTACCCTGCCCCTGGTCATGATGCTCACTGACACTGGCAGCATCTACTTTCCCTGGGGGCCCCAGGCTTCTTTCTGTGACACCCCCACTTCCAGAGTACTCCTTGACCCCTTGCAATGCCTTTTTGCCCCTTCTAAAGGAAGGCTACAGCCCTCCAACTCTGCCTTTACTTATTCATTTTTGTTATTTATTTATTTGAGAGAGAGACAGAGAGGCAGAGAATGGGTGCACCAGGGCCTCCAGCCACTGCAAATGAACTCCAGATACATGCGCCCCCTTGTGCATCTGGCTTTATGTGGGACCGGGAAACAGAATCTGGGTACTTCGGCTTTGTAGGCAAGTGTCTTAACCACTGAGCAATCTCTCTAGCTCCAACTCTGCCTTTTTCCCCTACCTCCTCCCTGGGATACTGTCAGAATTGCTAGCCTGGCCATCACCACATTTCCCAAGCCTCGTGGGAAGAGTATTTTTATTTAACCCTTCTCAATTCATTCTAACTTGAGTGTGGCCTGGAGTTCCCCAGAAGTGATTAACCCAGGTTACAAATCACACATCTTTGTAGGACTTTGCCGTCCCTCTTAGAGCAGGCACTGTGTGGAGACGTGACAGAACTTGCTCAGGCTTACAGATGACGGGGCTCGCAGAATATGCCACTGGACACCATGCAGAGACTGCAGCTCTAATATAGCCAGGGAGAAGTGCACGGTGGGGCCAAGAAGGTAGCCTTGGACCTCGGGGGCATCTGACTCTGAGTGTCTGGTAAAGTCAAGGCCAATCTGGGTGTTTAGAGGAAGGATGCGGGAGAAAGGGAAGATGTGACTGAGCTCTTAGAGGTGAAATTGCCATGGAATGAAATGGGAAAGGTGTGGGTGGAAGGACTTGGGGGAAGAGGGTGGCACAAGTTTAGACACAAGGAAGTTGACACTCAAAGAATCCAGGGCTGAGTCCAGTGTCCCTCAGATCTGCTCCTGGCTGTCTGGATCCACACCTCCTGCTCCTGCTAAGTCCTCTAACACTGCTAGCCCCATTCTCCAGCCCTGGCTCCAGCCTTCCCTGGCCTGCGAGGCTCATACCTCAAAGGCCTGGCTCCCTCCTCACTCCCGGAAAGTCGTTCAAGCGACTCCGTCTGCCAGGGCTTTCCCAGTCTTTAGGATGGCAGTCCTACCTCAGGGCTGCGACTCTCCTGCTGAGTCCTCCTGTGGGACCTGTGGCCAGGGTGTTGCTTATTTGTCGTCTTATTCTCCTCTCCCTGCAGAGGCTCTGTCCCAAGGTCTGGGCTTTCCCTTTTACTTGTGTGTGTGTGATATAGTATGTATGCGTGCATGTTTGTGTGTGTGATATGACATGTATGTGTGCATGTTTGTGTGTGTGATATGACATGTATGTGTGCGTGTTTGTGTGTGATATGACATGTATGTGTGTGTGTTTGCGTGTGTGATATAGTATGTATGTGTGCATGTTTGTGTGTGATATGACATGTATGTGTGCGTGTTTGTGTGTGTGATATGACATGAAAGTGTGCATGTTTGCATATGTATGCGCCCATGTGTATATGCACATGTTTACATGTGTTTGTGGAAGCCAGAGATCCACACAGGGGTCGTCCTCAGAAGACCACCTTATTCTTTGACAGAGTCTCCCGCTGTGCCTATAGCTCACCAATGTGGCTAGACTAGCTTGCCTGTGAGCACCAGGGATTCTCTGCTTCCCTAGCAGGTAATTAAGATGCACCTCCATGTGCAGCCTTTTACGTGGGCTCTGGGGATCAGTACTCAGCCCCCATGCTTGCACAGTCCTGTTCACTGAGCCATCGCCCCATCCCACCCCTTGTTCCTTTCTCTTCGTTCTCTGATGTCTGGTGCATGGCCTGATGCCCTGTGGAGCTCTGGTGAAGGCTTGCCACAGGAATGAGAAGGGAACACCATACAGTCCATTCCACCCACTGAACCATGGTGAATGAGACGCACCCAGGGTCATTCCAGGCAAGGCCCTGGGACTGCAAAGTGGGCAGGATGCTGTCCCTGCCCTCAGGGAATGTGCGCTCAGTCCAAACCTGCAGAAGGCAAGGAGAGGCATCCGTTAGGGCTGCTTTTGATCCCTCCCCTCCCTTTGCCTGTCTCAAGCTTCATCTGGCTGCTGATATTGAAACCGTGTGCCTCCAGGAGAGAGCTGAGACCTCCAGATGTTCTTGTCAGTTTGGGCAGAGATCATATTTATATCCCATTTGACATAGTTTTCATGATGAATACAAGGAGCCCTAAGTGGTGAGCCTTGAAATGCACTGAAGAGCTGGGCACGGTGGTCACGTAAGACCATGGGCAGGACATGCTTATTTCAAATGGAAAGACAATGGATCCCTCACCCTTGTCCACCTCTGCCTTCCAAGGTTCAAAGCTTTGGCTTTTAAATGTTCAGTTTTTCTGATCACTGATGTGACAAGAATATAGTCAAAGGCAAGCTGCAGCTCCTGCCAGGAGCAGAGCAAGACTTTGTCACCATGATTTCTGTGGGCTGTGGACTCGCTCAATAGCCGAGTGCTTACCTAATAGGCACAAAGCCCTGGGCTTGGTCCTCAGAACCAGAAAAACAAATGGGGGTTTTGTCTCCAGAGAAAGGCATGCTTGTAGTCTGAGGTCACCTACTGGAGACCAGGGATAGCTCCTTCCTAGCATCCTGTTGAGTATGACTGGATCTGTCCCAACCACCACAGAGCATGGCCTACCATCTGCAGAAGGCATGCATGTCTAGGCTGCTCAGAGAAAATACATGTTTTTATTGATATCTAAACCTGAATCTGTTACATTGGCATTTGCCTGCCTTTTACTCGATAAACAAAATCCCTTATTCCATCAATGGTTACATACATTGATTGTCCAACAAAGGTGGGTCCATTTGTCCACTCTGCGGCACTTACAGATGACATGTCCAAGAGAGCAACTGAAGGTCTGCCTTGAGGTCGAGTGGCTGTTTGGGGTGTTTCATTTCATGGTGCAAAGAAACTGGATGAACGTCTGGGAAGTTATTTTCAGAAACAACACACTTGGTACGTACTTAACCTTCCTCCTTCATTCTCGGAGGGGCGAGTGCCTGGGAATGTTGAAGGACTCTAATAAAATTTTCCTCAATATCACATATGTAGTAGCACATAAATTTAATGAGTTAGGTTCACATGAAGGTCATGTGTTCAGAAAAAAATGTGTAGGCAAATTGGGAACATAGCATTTTTCACTAAAAATCATGCTTATTTTAGATTGCTACTTTCTGATTTCTATATACACACTAATAAGAAACTTAAACTATACAAGAATGAGGGGAAAATGGAACAAGGCATAAAATGTGTTAAAATCGGATGGATGGAGAAAGAATAAAAAGCCAACAACCTATGTAGTAGCTAGTTTACATTTAAAAGCCATCATTAAAGACACTAAATAAAGACGTACATGCCTAAATCCATCCCCACATAGATCGTCACACCAATACTTAGTGGATGACAAACAAGTTCAGAGTAAACATCTGTTTGCACCCAATATGTTAACACAGCAAGCATGAGGTGTGAAAATGCCAAGCCAGGCATAGTGGCACGCACCTATAATTTCAGCACCCAGGATTCTGAATGTTCCCTGGCCTGCCAGCAGCCCAGGTGGAGGGGTTGAATTCGAACCCAGAGACCTTGTCGCTGGTTACAGATGTGGGACTTGGAGCTGCAGGATTTGATGTCTGCCCTGTTTGTTTCAGATCTTCTGTTGGTTCAATCTTTCCTTGCTGTGCAATCCTCCACATTGTGAATGTTTACTCTGTGCCAGTATATGCTTTTGGTTTTACAGCTCTCCATTAAAAGATCTTGGACTATGGGGATGCTTGAAGAGCTGGAATTGATAAAAACTTTGGGGATTTTTAAAGTTGGACTGAACGCATTACCTTTTACATCCAGCCCCACAGGTCTTCCCAGGTTCACTCAGAGGACACTAGACTGTCTGGACTATCCCATCTCAGGCACTGGCCCTGGCACACCCCACCTGCCTCCCAGACCACACTCCTTGGTGGGACTTTGGCCTCAGGACCTATTCATGGACCAGTTTCTGGTGTCAACAGATCTGGGAATGACCGTGGTGGTAAAGGCATTGAATGGCCATGGATGGAGTACTGCTGATCCACAGTAGGCTCTTCCTCTGCCCTCAGGAGAGCACTAATACTTGCAATGGCTATTCCTCTCTAGATCTGGATTGTGGATTCCTAAGGGGAAATGGTGGACTTTATTTCCAAGCAAACCACTGAGACATTCCCAATGGAAGGATTAGTCATTTGGCACCACACTGTGTTGGGGTCATCATGAAATGGCAAATAAGGCATGAGGGGTGCCCACTGAGAGAAGAAATAATATAAATAAACATGTGCTGCTTGGCTCAACTGTGAAAGATATTTCCATACAGCCAAAGGATGTCATCACTTAAAATATTTCTATTTTGAATTGAAAACTATCTCTTTTAAAAATATTTTATTTACTTATTGGACAGAGAGAGAAAGAGGCAGACAGAAAGAATAGGCACACTCGGGCCTCTAGCCACTGCAAACGAACTCCAGATGCATGCACTACTTTGTGCATCTGACTTACATGGGTTATGGGAATCAAACTTGGGACTTTAGGCTTCCTAGGCAAGTTGTCTTAATGACTAAGCCATTTCTTCAGGCCTATCTCTCTTGTTTAACTTTTAAATTATATTTTGATTGTACTTATTCATTTATTTATTTGAGGGAGAAAGAGAGAGAGAGAAAGAGGCAGGTGGAGAGAGAATGGGTGCACCAAGGGTCTCTAGCCACTGGAAATGAATGCCAGATGCATGTGCTACTTTCTGTATCTGGCTTACATGGGTACCAAGGAATCAAACCTGGGTCTAAGGCAAAGCGCTTTAACTGTTGAGCAATCCTCCCATTCTGGTAAACTAACTTTCTAATAGTAGCCCAACCATACAAACAGAAACTGCAGATACTTGAAGACATTTGAAGATATTAGACATGAGAATTGCCATGTATGAAGGGCATTTTGTGATACATGTGGCAGAACGTTCAAATCAGGACTAAGTGATGAGTGAACAAAATTTAACTCAGTCTCTTTTATGTCCCAAGTGAGGCTCCCAGATACCCAGCTTCCAGTGAGGTGACATAACTAGACTCCTTCCCTTTCTTTCTATGTCTATCAAACGTGAGGACTGTCTTGAGATCAGCTTCATGGTCATGGGCATCGTGGTCTCCCTGAGGTCTCCTTGCTGAAGTGACCTGGCTATTTTTCTCTCGCCTCCTCAGAAAGACAATGTTCACTTGGAGAACAGACTGTGCCTGGTCTCAAATTGTGTGAGACAGGGATGTTCAGTGTGTGCCTTGCCCTGGGGGTCTCCATTTTACAGGCAGCATTTGGCTCCATTCTAAATGCAATGGGCAGAGGTAGGAGGATTCTGCACCTTATTGTGCCCATAGACACCACCCCTGAGGCACATACTGGCAACTTAGCCCCCAAAGCAAAAAGTGCCACCTATAAACGCATTGAAGTAGGTTGGAACACAGGGCTCCATGGGTATACCAAGTACAAGAAGACTGCAAAGGGCACAGTGCTCTCTCTGGAACCCCAGAAGGATATCCTTCTGCAGAAATTCTGTAACAATGACTCCACTGTAGACCCAACGATTCTGCTGGTGTGTTCAAGGGCTAAGTCCTAGCCATGGTGAGCACCAGCCAGTGAGAGAGAGGGGGAGAGAGAAAAAAATAACACCAGAAAACCTATGGCCTGCTTTAAGTATGGCAACACATGTGAGGAGCGCAGTGTGATCTCCTGTTTAGACTCATTCTTTCTCATTTCTGTCAAACATACTGACCACTGTTACTCAAAATATAAACAAACTGTAGGGGCTGGAGAGATGGCTCTGCAGTTAAGGCACTTACCTGCCAAACCTGATGACCTCAGTTTGATTCTGCAGTACCCATGTTAGCCAGATGCACAAGGCGGCCCATGAGTCTGGAGTTCATTTGCAGTGGCTAGAGGACCTGGTGAGCCCATTTTCGTTCATTCTCTCTCTCTCTCTCTCTCTCTCTCTCTCTCATCTCTATTACTTGCTTGTGGATAAATTAAAAAAAAAAAATATTAAGGAGTCTTTAAAAAACCAATTCCATGTGATTGCTAATTTTTTCCATTTAGATTTCTGTGTCTTTTATTGAATTTTTCTTTTATTTGAAGTTGTTTAATGGACTTGAGTTTTGAATAAGATTCAGTCCTTTTGTGTCTCAATATTGTTGCAAATTCATTTGAATCTTGATTGAGACATTCCAAAGGAGCTGGGGAGTTGTGTACCACAATGTTGGATTAATGTAAATTGATTTGTCCAAGGTTATTTGTTTAGATAACGGAGGTACTAGAAGGAGGGCAGGGTCTGGGCAACTGAAGCTCTGAAACGGCTCAGCCTGTCATCGTGTTCAAAGCAAGTTCACGTCAGGGCAGACTCCACTTAGGCAGGGGGAATTCAATTAGGAGCGTTCTGTGGACTGAAGACTCCCAGTGGAGCTCTGGGGAGAAATATGGAGACCTAGTTGTCTATATGCTAACAAATGATGTCGGAGGCCCTGTCCTGTGGGTGCTTCTTGTATGTTACTGTCATGTTTTTCATAAATCAAAGTTAGATGCATTTTATCCTTTACCACTTTTACATTTTTTTCAAGGATCTCCGCCTGTGAACAGTAAGATACGATTTCACTATAATAGCTCCTCTTAGCCCCCCTTTACATGTGGCTTCAGGATTGAGGTTCAAATGCAGGTCAGATCAGGTTGTCCCAAACCTCAAGATGTGACATGGGAAACTGTCTTGCTGTTTGTTTGTTTTTTTTTGGGGGGGGGTGTTTGTTTGTTTTTGTTTTTCAAGATACGGTCTCATTCTAACCCACGCTGACCAGAGTTCACTATGCTGTCTCAGGGTGGCCTCAAATTCACAGTGATCCTTCTACCTCTGCCTCCTGAGTGTTGGGATTAAAGGTGTGCACCACCACACCTGGCTGTCTTGCTGCTTTAATTTGATCATATCTAGGCATGTGTATGTAAGGATATAAACCTGATATAAATCTTAAATCCACAAATTAAAAAATACAAAATATATACGCAAGTTCGTGTTCTAAGAGGAGCATTCAGCTGTGGATGGAAATTAGAAACCTATGCTTTTAAGCAAGTTCTGAAGGAGGATAACAGAAAAATAAAAGACATTAAATAGGCAAGAATGGAGATTTTTCTTCTGTAATCGATGTCTTTAGAAACCACAAAAGGCTTTTTTTTTAATTTTATTTGTAGTTTTTCCCCTCTTCAAAGTAACAAATAGAATCATTGATTAAAACTTCACAAATAAATAAAACCTCTAACAAATGGCATTCTGGAGACCTTCCATTCCGTTACTTTGGCTCACCATCAGTCACAATGAAATAGCACTCAGTGACAACCCGAGACTGGCTGTAAGGGAAATAAATGACGAGGGAGATCGCTGTGCTTCCCCACGTGACGCCTGAAGCACACCGGCGTGGGAGCCCGGGGCTGACCTGGCTGGGAGTGAGCGGAGATCACAGTCCCCTTGAGCCAGGTCCTCTTTGTCCCTGACGGCTGACTCAAGGACAGTCGAGTCCTCTGTGCATATGCCCCCTTCACTCAGATGGCTCAACAACCACCAATAGAAATTTGGGAGTTCATCCAGGCCCCAAGTCCATCATGCATATTTAAAGTTTCTAACCTGTTTTCCAGGTTATAAAATTCACATGCTGTTGGCATTATAGTTTCAGAAAGGTAGGGGACTGGTGAGGATAGGTGACAGTAGTCACCTGAATGCCCGCCATGCTCTTGGCAAAGTTGTCTCAGGATCTTCAAGCTTTCCATATTGTCTCTGACCAAAGGCCAAGGACCAGGTATTATTTCTGGATTTGAAGGCTACTGGGTAAACTGGTCACACTTTCTCTGCAAATAGAAGATAGCATGTCCTTTGGCCACATATCAAATGTGAGCTGTCAGACATATGTAATGGCTGATCCTTCCCAAAACTTCAGTAACCTCAAATCTTGGCTGCTCTTACAGACTGTGTGTGTGCTGACACTGTGTGTGTGTGTGTGTGTGTGCACATGCATGTTTGTAATGGATGTCTCAGCTCTATCCTGCATTCTCTGTCCAGACCCTGCACACAGTGGTGCTTCTTGCTACTGGTAGCTGCTTATCCACACCGGATGGGCCTTGAAATCCTGGTCAAGCCTCCCTGTTACCTGGAGCAGGGGAAATCTGGCAGGATACTCTGTCTCCCAGAATCTATTAGTTCCTCACAGTGTGACATAAAATGTATGGTGAGTGTAGAACAGTCTGTGAAGGACTGAGGATAACCAGAGGGCAAAGTTGCAAGGGCTCACAGGTTTCTGGAATTTAGCAGTGTGTAGAGTTGACCCTATCTGTACACAACACATACAGACATCTCTACTGTTCATGCTTATGGCCTCTTTGACCCCCACAGCACAAACTCTCACCCTCTCTTGTGTCAGAGGATTATCCTTATTTTGTTGTTAATTATTATTCTAGATCCACAGAAACTAGTTGACTCGTAGACTGTTCAGGGAAACATTGGCAGCATGTCTGGCTAGCAATGCCGTGGGAACAACGGGGTGAGGAAGGAGTGGACGGTGTCACTTCGACAAAGGCCGGAGCTAGAGACATGTCTCAGCTTGTCCCCTGGACAGCTGAGTGTCTGGTGGGGACATAATGCTGCTTTCTCTGGAGTTGAAGTCATCCATGAAGTTGGGCCAGAGCAAGCTCGAAGGCAGGGATTTGAGCAGCACTTGATATCCAAGTATTACAAGATACTCAAGGCATGAAACGTCATACTTCCTAGTGGGATCATCTGAGATTGAAAACAAAGGGCCTCAAACAGTGAGATGGGCACACGCTCTCTGTAGCGAGGAGCAGAGCTGGGCACACGCTCACCTGTACCACACACTTGTTCACCGTACAAGCATCGCATCTTGGCTTCACGGGAAGGAAGGAAGCCCTGTCTCTCATTTGCTGCTTTGGGCTCTAAACGAGGTAACTCTTCCAAGTGCCAGCTTCCATTTGTCTCTGCCGTCACATGGCACTGTGCTTGCCATTCTTGTTGTGATTCTTACAAACCTCCTTTCAGCTGGGGTTCTCTCTCCATGGTAGCATGAACAAGAACTTGTATTTAATCTTCAGCACTTCATATCAGGGCAAAATTCCCACCAGTTTGAGTATTAGTCTGTATTTAAATTTTATTTATTTTATGTTTATTCATTTGAGGGAGAGAGGCAGAGACAGAGAATGGGCACCACAAGGCCTCTAGCCCCTGCAAGTGAACTCCAGACGCATGTGCCGCCTTGTACATCTGGCTTTACATGGGTACTGGGGAGTTGAACCTGGGTTCTCAGCCTGAGTGTTAATCCTGAAGAAAAAAATATCAATTCCTTCGTCACAATTTCATGTGTGCCAAGTGCAGCGAACCAGCGGGTTCCGGTTTAGAACAATAAGCATGCCTGGAACAAGTCAGTGCCGCTCGCAGCTCACACATGCGTTCATGTGTGACACGTGTGTTCATGTGTGACACGTGCTCAGTGGTGAGTTGGCTTGCTGGAGTGGTGGCTAAGTTCTGTGGTCAAATTGGGTCATGTTAGGAATCAGGTAAGAGCCACATGCTTGGGTGGGTCAGTAAGGCTGTTTCCAGGAAGAACTGATGGAGGGAGGAGGACGTTCCCTCAGCGTGGGCGGTCCTTCCAGTGGCAGGCCATGTAAAGCCGTCTGCGAGAACACGTCCTTTTGCTTGGCTGCCTGCGCTACTTGCTGGTGGGGGCATCGATCTTCCCTGTTGCTCTCCTTTGAGGACACTGCAATAGCTTCCTCAGCCTCCCCACATGGACTGAAGACCAGCAGCTGTCCCAGGACTCCTCCAGGGCCCCAGTGCCTGGCTGGGACTGCTGAGGCCTCCAGCCTCACGGGTGGAATATCTACCAGGTTCTTTGTCCAGCCTGTAGAAAGCCACTGTTGAACCGCCCAGCTTATAGCCTGTAAGCTCACCTAATAAGTCTCTTTTATATTATGTATCGATTCTATCAGCTCTTTCTAGAGTACCCTGATGGGCACAAATGGGTTTATTCCATCTGACATGGTAAACTGCAGAGTTCACTTCCGTTTGAAACTATGATCCTCTGCTATAGAGAACAACTAACCCAAAATGTTTCATGCAGCTCTAAAGATAAAATATATGAGTAACATATTGAGAATATGAAAGGTTTGGGGCCACATGCCACTTTCCAGCTATCTTGAGGTACCCAGTCTCTTCTAGTTTGCTTTAGCCAACATAGCATGTCTGTATTTAAGATACGGCCCTTCTGGATCATCAGTGCCAAAACCTGACAGCCCATGACTTAGGGATCTATCCTTCCTGCTCTAAGGTCACACGGAGGGCTAGACCACATGGTTGTTGAGGCAAAAACCATCCTCTAGTCCTTGCTGCTACTCTGATTCTTCTCATTCTTGTGGACTGGTGTAGACAATCAGACACCTTCCATCCCTCCCTCACATAAACCAACACGGAGGTTCACAGCATGTCACCCATGCAACCAGAAGCTTGTGAAAACCCGATTCTTTAGGGAAATATGGCTATGAGTTCCATGCTATTGGAGATAGAGATATTGTAGTATGTGCTATATGCCAGTGTAGTCTAGGTACTACCCAACCTGAACTCCGGGATGTCTTACCCCTCTTATTAGAGTCAGGAGTGAGGGGCAGAAGGGCAGTGATTTTTCCCATATCACATAAAAGCTGTTGAAGTCATGGTCTGAAAGAGGTGTCATGACATACATGTCCTCTCAACCATAGATTCTAAAAGAATAATTGAAAATTCAGGCATAGTGGGAAGGCAGAACAAGAAGCTTAAACATAATTTTCCTGATATTTAAACAGGATAATAATGGGAGGCTGGATCCTGACAAGGCAGGAGTTGCCCTCTCGTCCTGTGGATTTCAGCTCCAGGGCAGACATTGGTGGCTCTCTGTTGAGAGTGGGAGCAGCCCACATCCCAATGCCACATTATGACTGATTAGACTAATGGTGACATGCTTGAAAGAGATGGTTGCTGGAAACAAGCATATGGGTATTTGGATACCTGCAAAAATACCTTGAACTTTTTGGGAATTTTTAGACAGGTAAGTGTAAGGTGTCATCCTAAGGCAAGGCTTTCTAGGTCATTTCATAAATGCTTATTTGGTGAGTGACAGAGGAGTGGAGAATAATTAAAATCCAATTCATTACCATGTTTAATAGAGAGCATTGTCCGCTTAGATTAGCCCTGTGAAATTAGCACAAAGAACCTGGAAATGTATTAGTCAGACCACACATGCTTGTGTTAATGCTCCATGACTCCGCATCTGGAGTCAGAGCGGGCAGGTAATGGAGCCACGTGAAGGTCATAAAGTGTGAAGGTTAAGACCACTGGACGTCTGGGATGTGGATGTTTGAGAGGGTCTCATTAGCATTTACCCAGAGCAGCACTAATTCACGCTCACATCTTTTATTTTCAACCAGCCGTCAGAATATTGCCTTACAAGTTGCTGTACATTATGTCTCCACGCCTTGCCTGTCCAGTCTTTTCTCATCAGGACTCTTGTTCAGGCTAAGCCCAAGATGTCGCCAGTTCTGGGACCTGTCTCTGCCAGTGCCACACGGATGTTCACTTGTTCTTTGGCCTCCAGCATTTCTAAAGACAGCCCCGGCCAGCTGCATCCCCTTCTGGAAACTGTACATCTGCTTTCTGGAACGCATTGCTTCCCCAAACAGACCTAATGTGAGAAGAGAAGTTAGGAGCCAAGGAAATCATCTGTTTAAATGCAATTGTTCACATTTTCAAATCTCTGAGTAGTCAGTGGGACAACAATGCCAGCTTGTAACAAAGCCTGACGGGGTGGGGGGGATCCAGTTCTGTCCCTTTACTCTTTGCGTACAGTAGGATTCTGCCAAGGCACCATAATTGACTTATTGCCGTCATCCATATATTAGATTCCAGCCTGAGCCCTGGCAAGTCTAAGTAATAGATTGAAAAATACAATTATTGCTTACCTACAAAATTCCTTTGCTTGGGAGGTAAGGCATATATATCAGAAAAGTTGTTGTGTGTTTTTCCCCAGGCCTATTCGATAAATGAACATTACACCAGGATTCTTACACAGAGTATCTCTGAAATGGGTTTTGTATTGATTTTTGTAACTACCCTGTTAGATGACGTTATCCCGTAGTGTGTCGGGTCTAGACTGGTCCGCCTGGAGCAGGTCATTGAGGTGATAACTGTCATTTGGAGGACAGAAAAGCAATCATAGCTTTTTCATTACTTACTGTTTTCCCCCTGCGAGGGGGGATCATTTGACGTATTATGGCTTCTTCTGTGATTTAGGCTGCATTTTGAAATTAAGTGCTGGAATATCACGCTGTAGGTTTAGAAACATCAGCTTCATGTCAAAAAAAGAAAAAAAAAAATCAGCCCTTGTAAGTCACTCAAGTCCTGGTTCCCCTCCTTTCATTCTTCTAGAATTTTAGGAGAGATGAGTTCTTAGTCGTTACCTACACAGCCGTGCCTGAGCAGTGGTGCATGCAGATCTACTCCACTCCACTCAATCACTCTCTCAGGCGTAGCGAAGATTATAGCCATGTGTGGGGACAAAGGAACTACACGCTCCAGCACAGACGTAAGAAAGCAAGGGCACTTAGAAATACTAATGTGTGGAGGTAGCATTATTTCCTAAGTTGTACTAATTTCATGAAAACAATTTTCTAACAAGTGCCTGTTGAACTGTGTAACAGAAAGGGTTGAGAGTGGTAAAAAGAAAGAAAGAAAGAAAGAAAGAAAGAAAGAAAGAAAGAAGAAAGAAGAGAAAGAAAGAAAGAAAGAAAGAAAGAAAGAAAGAAAGAAAGGAAGGAAGGAAGAAAGAAAGAAAGAAGAAAAAAATATAAGAGTGGAACATTGTATACAACAATTCTCAGAGAAATTGCTGCGCTGAGGCCCAGGAAGCTTGTGTGAAGCTGTGTGTCCTCACCAGTGCATGGTGCACTTCTAGCGCCAAACTTCCCTGTCTTCAGGTCTCCATGAGCTCCACCCTGTCATGCACTGTGAAGACAAAAGTCCCCTGGACAGGTGTCCCTGAGGAAGAATCACAGCTGCAGACTCCTCACCCAGTTCGTCAAGGCCAGTATGTCAGCTGTGGACGGCTGGTCGTGTGCCTCTCACACTACGTGAAGTGACTGAGGAGAGTGGTGAGGCCATTTCGTAAATAACAGTGGACACAATTTTCACATGGAAAATGTTTGTAACAGATTGTTCTCGCCATTTTGCAATAGAGAATTTATAATTTCATTACATCCAGGGATTACCCACACAGTGAATAGGAATATTCTGTTCACTTAGAGGGATATTATTATGAATGGTTTGACAGTATATACTTAATTTTGAATCTAACGCATTTTTCAGCAATAACTAAGTAGCACTATTTTTTAAAGCCCTAACTGAAGAGAGTGACACAAACAATGCTTGGGCTGAGTGTTTAGTCTATGTGGTCAGGCATGTCTCCCTTTTGTCCTCAGGGTTTATTGATGTTGGACAAGCTCAGCCATGAAGTTACACATAAGTAGATGACCCTGGAAGCTCGAAGAATCCACAATAGACTCATTAAGAATTTATTTTTTCAGGCTGGAGAGATGGTTTAGTGGTTAAGGTGCATGGCTGCAAAGCCTAAGGACTCAGGTTCGATCTCAGGTTCGACTCCCCAGTACTCACATAAGCCAGATGCACATGGTAGCACATGCATATATATCTCCTATTCCCCCCTTTTTTTCTCTAGTCTCAGGGTGGCCTCAAACTCACAGTGATCCTCCTACCTCTGCCTCCTGAGAGCTGGAATCAAAGGCATGCACCACCACACCTGGCTCAGTCCATGTTTTTAAAACATGGGGAAAGCTCTGTAGGGAACATGTCAAGTGGCCGCTGGAGAAAGTTTTCAAATATTCAGAACATGCTTTTGTTTTCTCCATAAATTCAACTAAGATAAGTTCGCAAATGAAACCCCCATGATCTTCAAAAATTATGAGAAACTTACTTTTCTTTAAACATACTAAGTGCATTCAGTTGGAGAGAGAGGTAATTCTATCAAAATTAATTGTTAATGAGGTAAACATTTCCATATGGGGGATACATAACTCAGAGAATTCTCTTCTCCAAACCCATGACCAAATTCAACAAAACTGTGAGAAACCTCATTTTAAGACTGGAATTTGGCTGAAGACAGTACAGAAATGAGTGAGCATTTATTCCAGAGAACTATGCAAGCATGGGTGAGGACAGCGTGCCTCCACCTGAGGGTCTTCAGGCCGGTCTTAGGCCACCCCGGCTGCATTAGCGTGAGCAAGAAGCTTTAGGCCTGGCAGGACAACAGGACGCCAAGCCTGCTGTAGTCTTTGAACACCAGCAGCTGACTGGAAAGGCCATTGCTATGGATAGTCACAGAATGATTCTGGCTGTGACAAATCACAGGCCAACGGACTGATGAGACACTGAACAGAGAAAGGGACAAGTATTCAAGAGGTGTCACTGGGCTTCTGTCTGCTCGTGTCTCTCTGCTGTCCTGGATGGATGAAGACAGGAAGAGACAGAGACCCTGCTGGCCACCTGTCCTTGTCTGAGCATGAAGGTGTGACTGTGTCCCATGGAGGGGGCACCAGAGGTCAGAGCAAAGCAAGAGTCAGGCCCAGGCCCACATGACCTTGCCCAATGGTGCTCTCTGAGCCACATGCACAATCTGTCTGCAAATAGTGTGCCTTTTTCAGGCTCTGGGAGGTTTGACTAGTCTCTGAGCACTGCCGGTATGATGTGTCTCCCAGGAAAATAGAAGAAAATGTGAAGACGAATCAAGCAAGGAAACCTAACGGAGACAGTAGCAGCTGCACGCCTGTAGAGAGAGACGTCGCAGAAGACACAGGTACGGAACAGACTTAGAACAAGGGCAGCAGGTGTGACTCTCCAGGGCAGATCCTAGGGTGCACTGGGAATCTAGAGATACAACAATGGCACACAATTATATAACTTTCAACAACAAAAAAAAAAGAATGGAAAAGAGAGAAAGAAAAAAAAAAGATTGATACTTGCAAGTGAGCTATGAAAAGTATAGCAGGTGCAGTCTGGAGGCAGAGGAGAAGGCTCAGAAGACAAAAGTGCATGCCAACAAGCTTGACAGACTGACTTGGGACCCTCCCAGAACCAATATGTCTCACAGAAGGGGTAGTGATGTCCAGAATCCTGATATGTTTCACAGAAGAGGAGATGGCAGGTGGAGACCAGAAAACCCCTGGAAGCTCTTTGGCCAGATAGCCTGGCATACGTACATAGCTGCAAATAACACAAGACCTCAAACAACAGTGAGACTAAAATGAACATCCAAGGTTGTCCTCTGACCTCCACACACATGGTATGCGTGGTGCCTCACCTACAAATGGACATGCATCCTCATTGCGCACACACACACACACACACACATACACACGCATGCACACTTACACAAAGATAAAAATAAATTATAGTACATGGAAGCTTACTCTGAGGGAAACAAATATGGGGGATTAGAAATGACTTTAAAACAGTATTTTGATTTTTTTTTAATAAGAGAAATTGGGTTGGAGAGATGGCTTAGTGGTTAATGCAATTGCGTGTGAAGCCTAAGGACTCAGGGTTGACTCCCTAGTACCCATAAAAAACCAGATGCACAAGGTAATGCATGTGTCTGGGGTTCATTTGCAGTGGCTAGAGTCACTAGTACACCCATTCTCTCTCTCTCTCTCTCTCTCTCTCTCTCTCTGCCTCTCTTTCCCTCTCTCAAATAAATAAACAAGAGAAACTAAAAATTAAAGAAAACTGATTCTCAGAATGAACCATCAAATAGAAAATGTTTAGGAATGTGAAATTTGGAGAGGACACCAACTCTAGACAGTCCCAGACAAAGTCCACTTAACTGACACAAGCATTACTGGTGTCATCAGTGAGCAGGGGCTCATGATATAATTGGGATGACTTTGAGGAAGCTGAGAGAGGACCACCCTGACACTGAGAGTCTCCTGGCAACGTATCATACACTTTGATGGGTTGAGGTGAAAGATACTCCTCCCTACTCTCATGGGAAACACCCAATAAAGATCATTATTTCCTAGACACAGGGAAATTGGGGATAACCATGGTGAGATCCACCAAGATCAATATCTGTTGTCCTGTTCTCTGCGGGGAAGGCCATTGTCAGAACCTGTGCCAGCAGTGGAGAGCAAGTTCCCACCACTATCCTGGCCAACCTTCCTGGCCCTTCAAAGGAGAAACATAGACCATGGGGACCATGGCCTAGGGACTGAGGACATTGTCAGAAAAATAAAGTAGATGGACGAGCAGCAGCATTGGAAGATGACCTACCACTATGGGCACTTCATGAAGGCTGCTGCTCAGACACACAGGCAAGTTAACAGGCTGAGATTTATTCATTTCTGAAATATTTCTTGTCTGATATATGTTTAGATCTATCCTTCCATTCCTTTCCCTCTCCTTGCTTCTACTTCCAAAGGAACCAAAGTGGAGATTTTTTTTTTCTTAGAAATACACATTTCTGCTTAGTGATTATCTTAGACATCACCTTCAAAGTGGCAAGAAAACAGAGACGTCACCACTGGATGCTATAATAGGTTAACATACGTGTCCTCAAAATGTATGTGCTGAAATCCTAAAATCCCAATGGCTCCAAAGCTGGTTGTTGAGCAAACAACGAGTTAAAATGAGGTAAACAAGGTAAGCCACAGGCCAACCTGAATGCTGTCCTTGTATCAAGGGTAGACTGGGGCAGAGATGCACGCCGGGAATGCCACATAAAGATGCACAGAGTACAGGAAGGAGGGAAATCCAGCAATCCCCAGCAACCAAACTCCAGAAGAAAGGGAAAGGCAAGGAGAAGGTCCTCGGGCATTCAGTGCCTTGACCGTGGACTTCCATCCTATGCTGTTTAAGCCCCCCAGTGCATATCACTCTGAAGAGCAGCCTTAGCCAACTTGTGTGAGTGTTACGACCTCTGGTAAACCCTAGGAACACTTATGTCACCATCTCATAATTATGGCTTAATACTGAAGGTCACCACTGTAGTATGTTGACTTCTAGAGCAAGAAGCTTGCAGTTTTCAAATATTTTTATCGATTTATTCAAGAGAAGGATGGAGAGCGAGAGAGGTAGGATGCGGCTCACCCACCCTGGCAGGCCAGCTACTCCAGCACCAACTCTCTGAGAAACACCCTCACAGACCCATCCAACCATAAGTGCCCATGGGGGCACACATGCAAACTGCCCAGTCATTTTAACCTTGGAAATTAACCACAGAGCTAAAATACACAAAGAGAAAATGTTCTACCACAAGCTTAATAGAAGAAGGAGGATAAGAGCGCAGGGAGTACACAAACTGGAACGTGGGTCAAAAGAAATGATCCGCTTCACTAAGTGTTTCTTCAATGCCCCTCTCTCCATTTTCATTCTCTTCCACACCCTCCTTTTTTTTAAAAAAAATTATTTATTTATTTATTTGCAAGGGGGGGGGGAGAGAGAGAGGAGAGAGAGAGAGAGAGAGAGAGAGAGAGAGAGAATGGGCATGCCAGGACCTCCAGTGGCTGCAAATGAACTCCAGATGCATGCGCTACCTTGTACATCTGGCTTATGTAGGTCCCAGGGAATCGAACCTAGGTCCTTTGACTTTTCAGGCAGATGCATTAACTGGTAAGCCATCTCTCCAGCCCCTCCTACACCCTTCTGAACTCAGACAATAGCCTTATTTTGTCAGCACTATTTAACATCTTTTAAATTTTTTTTCTTTATTTGAGAGAGAGAGAGAAATAGGCAAGAAGGGAGAGAGAGAATGGTTGTGCCAGGGCCTCCAGCTCCTGCAAATGAACTCCAGTTACATGTGCCCTCTTGTGCATCTGGCTTCCATGGTACTGGGGGAATCAAACCACTAAGCCATTTCTCTAGCCCTGTTTAACATCTTTTTAAAAAGTAAAGCAGAAGAAAGTTAATGTTGAAGGAAACATAGGGCTGGAAAGATGACTTAGTGGTTAAGGCACTTGCTTGCAAAGCCAAAGGACCCAGGTTCAATTCCCCAGGGCCCATGTAAGCCAGATGCACAAAGTGGTGCATGCATGTGGAGTTCATTTGCAGTGGCTGGAGGCCCTAGCATGCCTATTCTCTCTCTCTCTCACTCTCTCTCTCTCTTTCTCTATCTGCCTCTTTCTTATTCTCAAATAAATGAATAAATAAAAATAAAATATTTAAAGCATATTTTAAAGTAAATGTAAAGAAGGCAGAAAGAACAGACTTCTGAGGGAGAAGGGGATTGCAGAATTGGGGATTTATTGCTCCCATGGAAACGGGACTTTGATTGAAGGGGGATAGCCCTCCTATGCAGAGTCTGGATTGGTCAACTTAAACAAAGACTAAACAGCACATTAGCTGGTTGGTCCACAATGCACCCAGCACTGCACAGATTCCAGAAGTCCTGCATCTGGGAAAATCCACTTGAGCATGGAAGAGCTAGTAAGTGAGCCTCCCTCTCCACCATCTTATGTCTCCATCTTGGGGTGCTCCAGAGTGAAGCTAGCTAGCGAGGGCCCCTCTCGCTATCTGTCTGCCCAGCCAAGAAAATTGTCGAGCTCCTATAGTGTCCCATTCCTCTCTGTCAGAAACCACCCTAACTGCTGTTAGGAAAATGAGTCAACAACCACTGGAACTTTTTTGTGCTGTGAAGTGGTCAATGTTAGACCACAGCAGCCTGGCTTTCTCTGGAGGAGCCTTGTCTATGAACCATGGTAAAGCATCCTGGCCTGGTCGCCTGACTTGGGTGCTTTGTATATTCGTTGTTTGGGATTGTATCTGAACCACATATAAAAAAGTAGTAGCAATGTAGACCTACCAGGTGTTCTATCTTAGAGGCAGAATCTTCTCTAAAGCATGTCTCTCTTTTGTGGAGGTATATTCAACTTGTATTAATGTTATATTTTTTTCTCTGGCAACCAGAGGAGAGAGGTTTGAGGGCTTTGATTGGTGCAGTGGACAGTTTCAGGTTCCCTGAGACAAACTTCCGAACCAGGCACAGTTATGGAGAAAGGGATATTTATTGAAGTTTATAGATCCAGAGGAAGTTTCATAATGGCAGAAGAAGCTGGCCTGCCTTCACAGGTCCAGAGAGAGAGAGAGAGAGAGAGAGAGAATGAGAGAGGGGGGCCACAAGCCAAATCCCTAATACCAACCACAAAACAAGCACACTTTAGAAACTCCAGGAAGAACTAGGCACTTTGCATATCTTTAGATTGGAATCTCAAATCCACCACCACACCTTAGGGTTGGAAACCATGATCCGCCCCATGACACCTCCTCCAGTCAGGTGGCTGCAGACCTAAACTACAGTGTGTAATAAAACACTGAATATATTGGGGGCCATCTATTCAACATACCACAATTGGGTCACTTTAAGGAGAGCAGTCACAGGAGCCGTCTAAACACAGGAATCCCTGGAAGAGGTCTTGTTTTTTTTTAATTTATTTATTTTTTAATATATATATATATAATTTTTTTATTATTAGATATGGACATATATTGTATGTAAACATCACATGTTGGTACCATCCTTTCCGTCCTCCCTCTAAGAGGTCTAGAACGGGTCCCCTCTGGTTTGGTAACTTGAGACTTTTTTGTCTCTGACTCAACATGGATGACAGGGAAGCCAGGCTTTCTCCTGAGGTAGGCCTGACATGATTCAATCTGTTCTTGTGAGCATAACTCAAAGAAGGCAGGGGCTAAGGCTGGACGTCATGGCATGCCCAATTAGAGGGCAAAACCCTGAGACTATAGAAGCTGATCTGTGGAATCTTTTACCCAAGAGCAGGCCAGCTGCCCCAAACTGATGCTCAGAGTGTAACCCCGGGGCAAACCAGCTGCCGCTGCTCAGATCTTACTGTAGCTACAGCTTTATTCACACAGGTACTCATTGGGGTTTGTAACGAATGACAAAAATCAGTAATAGGATGAGAATCAATATTACATGAGCAAAAAGAAAAAAAAAAGCAAGAAACAAAATTTTAATGAATAATCCTTAAGCATTTGTTAAAGGAAGGGATTTACAGGTATGATCTGTTGGAATCCGTTGATCAGAACACACACACACTCCATTCACAAATACAATCACACTAAGCCCACCTGTTGCCTTGATCAGCTCTGTGGCAGTTCTGTAAGTAATTTGTTACTAACTGCATTGTCTCCACACTATGGTCAGCACTTGTCATGCATGTATGTTTGTTCTGGGCCGAGAGCTCATCCAGGCCACTGAGGACACTGGGCAGAGAGCAGAGCTTCAGATCAGTCAGCCTCTCTGAACACTGCTTGTCAATATTGCTTATCTGCACTGTTCACACCAAAGTACGCCAAGCAGAGGAAACCTGGTCACATTAATTTAAGCAGGTAGAATATATGGCTGCAAGACTAACTTATAGGGCAATTACAAATAATTTAGCATCTCACAGCAATCACCTCAGAAAAGGTTGGTGCTCTTGCTTGTACTAGAAGAAAGAATCCTTTGGAATTCAGTGGGTGACACAAAGAAGTTATGCCTCAGAGTAGAAAGAAGAACAGATTTCCTCAAACTTCCACTCTAATCCCACAAACCTGCCGGGTGTTATGGACATATGGGAAGGAGAGTAGCAGGAATGTAGTCTTGATGTAAGCTTGGTATCCCGGCTTACCTCCCGGGCCCAAGGTAATCACAAGGGCTCTCCTAAATGAAACAGAAAATTAGAGTCGCGTGAGGCAGCGTAGTGTGGGGAGCAGGAGACCTGCTGGCCTGGCTGAGGGCTAAGCCCAGCGTTGGGCAGCTCCTGAGCTGGGAAAGGTAGGAAACAGCTTCCCTAAGGACACCCGGGGCAGCCTGCGGCAATGGCTTGGTGGGAAAAGCACCTTCCGCACTTGTACGCGTACCTGAGTTTGGAATCCCTGAACCGACATAAAAGTAGACACAATAGCACAGTGCCGGCCTCCAATCCCAAAACTCCCACAGCAAGATGGGAACCAAGACGCAGGTATCCCTGGGAGCTCCCAGGCCAGCTAGCCTGTCTAAGGCATCAGCGAACACAGTAAGAGCCCTGCCTCAAACAGGGCGGCAGCTGAGGGTCATTCCGGAGGTTGTACTCCATCTCGAAGTGTGTGCCAAGTACATGTGTGCCCACACACAGCATGCACACAGACACGATACACATGGAAGAGGAGGAGAGAGAGGGAAAGAGAGAGAGAAAAAGAGAGAGAAGCCCAAATGAGCACAACAGGCTGGCCCCACGAGGCCCCTGGAGGGCTTGTGACCTGTAAGACTAGTATTCATTTATGGTTTGTGGTGCTGCATGCCTCTGCATTGGTGGTGTTTTGTCTCTAAAGTTACGCTGCAGGAAACACATATGCCTCATATCCAACATAACATAGTATAATAGAGAAAGCATTACGAAGTTAAAGAGGTGGCTGGAGAGATGGCTCAGTGGTTAAGGTGCTTGCCTGCAAAGCCTAAGAACCCTGGTTCAACCCCCAAGTACCCACATAAAGCTAGATGCCCAAAGTGGTGTACGCATCTGGAGTTCATTTGCAGTGGCTGGAGGCCCCAGTGTGACCATTCTCTCTGTGTTTTTCTTCTCTGTCTCCCTGTGCTTGCAAATAAAATAAAACATTTAAAAAATATATTTTATTTATTTATTTACTTACTTGAGAAAGAGGCAGATAAAGAGAGAGAGAGGGAGAGAGGGAGAGAGAGAGAGAGAATGAATGGGTGTGTTAGGGCATCCAGCCCTGGAACTCCAGATGCATAGACACATGGGCTCCCTTGTGCACCTAGCTTATGTGGGTCCTGGAGAACTGAACTGAGATCCTTTAGCTCTGCAGGCAAACTCCTTAACTCCTAAGCCATCTCTCCATCCTCAAATACAACTTTTTTAAAAAGAAGTTTAAAGATATTCTGAGTTACTTTTTATTTACTTACTAATTGACAAAAGAAAATGGAGCACTGTGCCTGAAGAGGTGGCTTAGCAGTTAAGGTGCTTCCTGCATAGTGTAAGGATCCTGGTTTGATTCCCCAGAACCCATGTAAGCCAGATGTACATGGTAGTGCACACATCTGGAGTTTGTATGCAGTGGCTGGAGTCCCTAGTGTGCCCATTCTCTCTTTCTCTCTCTCAAAATAATCATATAAAAATAAATAAATAATACAGTTTTTAAAAAGAAAGAGAATGCAGCATTGTTTTCAGGAAAGCCAGCCATCGCACGCACTCAGTATCCTGATCAAACATTTAGTCAATAATGACGCGGCAGACCAGCAGGAAATGGCACATGTGACCCGAACACTGAACCCCTTCTTCTTTCCAACTAGTCCCTCTTCTACTTTGACGAGTTACTTTTTTGTATGGCTGAGACCCCGTGAGTTTAATTAGGGCAGCCTGCATAATTTCAAGCAGGAAATTACTTACCAGTGGCTATTCTACTGCAGAAAATGTCATCTCTCCCCCAGCCATCATGAACTGCTGGCAATTCTTCAGGGAGGGATGGAGCCCTCATGCCACCCCATCCATGGCAGAATGATGGGGGTCCCATGCTGTGTGGCACTTGTACATGAAACGAGAGCCACAGTGGGGTCATGAACGATGGCTACGCCACGCCCGTAGAAGTGCTCCACAGCACTCCTCCCCATCTCTTCTTGCTCCTGTATTCTTTCTGTCTCCTCTTTCACATTGTCCCTGAGCCTTGGAGGGGGTGATCTTGAGTGCCCACGTCAGTGGGTCAGTGATCAAATAAGAGACACACCTCTGAGTAGATCCAGGAAGGTGGCTCCTGGAAGGATTAGCTGAGGCCACCCAGCCTCGTGGACTGAGCAGCTCCCGCGTCCTCTGACTCTCCAGCCTGCAGACAGCCGTTATTGGACTTCCCAGTCTGTATCCTGTAAGCCAAACTGATAAATCTCCTCCATATTACGGGTTCATTCTGTGTATTCTGCTCCCCATGAGAACCCTAACACAGTACCCACAAC
This sequence comes from Dipus sagitta, assembly GCA_036346955.1. NCBI lineage: Eukaryota > Metazoa > Chordata > Mammalia > Rodentia > Dipodidae > Dipus > Dipus sagitta. Next base: position 12,001,922 of record CM070792.1, read on the forward strand.
ACATGGATTTGATAAATAATTGCCTCCGTGATCTATAGAAAATGTTTACGTCGCAGTAACAAAGAACGAAGTAGCCAAACTCAATGTGGACAGAAGCTAGACAGATGGCATGTGTGGCTCACATGGGACGGGAAAGGCACTTAATATTAATAGTCATCGATAACATATGAATTCTCAGTAGAGTGCTGGGAGTAGTCTCAAAATATGAGTGACCCAGTGCTTCTCAGGAAGGTCACTGATATGTGCTGGTGCCCACAGACTGCCAGTCAGCACCGAGGGCACACTGTTCCAAACACAGAAATCATGTCATCCGTAGACGTCTTTCTGGTATGATGACATGCATACTCCCAAACACAGAAAACAGCTGCAGGACAGATGCTGGTCAGTGCTCTAGGTCCCAGGGTGAGGCTTGAGGTTGCTTCCAAGGGGCCTGAGAGAGCTGTTTGCAGAGAGCCTGTGGAGTGGGCATATTTGCCTAAACTTAGTGAACTCCGTGCATAAAAGAAATATAAAACCAACACATTCACAGCATTCATTAGATTTGAAATAAGGAGCTCATTCCTTCTTATATGCCAAGCAGCACTTTCTGACTTTCAGCTATTAAAGTTGACCTAGGTCCCAACAAGGGCTTTAAACTTCCAGTCCACATTTCTGAGGAAAATTCTGCTTCTTCTTAAATTTTCATTAAATAAAACTTTTTTAAACAGAGCTGGAGAGATGGCTTAGCAGTTAAGGTGTCTGCCTGCAAAACCACAGGACCCAGGTTTGATTCCCCAGGACCCACGTAAGGCCAGATGCACTAGGGGGCACATGCATCTATAGTTTGTTTTCAGTGGCTGGAGGCCCTGGCATGCCCATTCTCATTCTCTCTCTCTTTCTCTCTCTCTCTCTTAAATAAATAAATAAAATATTTTTAAAGACTTTATTAAACAAATTTACATAATCCTCTCTTACCATTCCCATTTGTCCCCCCGAACCTCCTTTCCTACTACATCCTCCCAAATTTATGTCCCTTTTATTTCTTTGGCCTTCCTCCATAACCCATGGAAACCCCGTATGAGCCTACTACTCTACAGGTCTTGTGCAGGTAATGACATGTGAGGCCATGAAGACAATGACCACTTTGTATCCAGGAGACACAACCACAGCATTTGGCATCTTTAGTAACAGGCTCTTCCCATCTATTTCTGGTGGGTAACCAAAGCCCTGTTGTTTGGGAGGCCACATGGGCCTCTCTAAACAACTCACTGAGGGGGTGGTGACCCATTCATGACAAGGGGCTTTATTTATCTGCGTCAACCCATGGCTTCTGGGTAATTAGCGAACAGAAAAATAGGTTTCTATTTTTCTTGTTCATGATCTGTCTCTTTAATTAACATGTCCCCTTTTCCAGCCCCTTCTCCTGACACCACTTAGCGACCATCCCACCAGGAAAACCCTTCAGATAAGGTCTACATACCAGGGCAAAACAAATGTTTCCCCACCACATTCCCTCTTTCTGATCTGAGGGGGCCGAACAGGACACTTTGGCTCCACTATAGTCTTCTTGCTGGGGGTCTTCGTTCACAGAGAATCAATCTCGTCTCTTCCAGCATCTAAAGCCTGGTGTTAGTCTCTCTACTCGTAGCTACCTGTGGCTGTGAAATCAGAAATTCCTTCAGGAACATGGGCCTTTAGCGATGTCTTAGTGGGAAGTGGGCTCTGCTTTTTACTGCGCGCACCTTAACACCTCATTCCTTTGACGTCTTTCTCGGGGCAGCTGTGTGTACACGTTAGCTGTGCGTGCGTTTTTCTTAGGTAGGCTCTCACTGTAGCCCAGGCTGACCTGGAACTCACTACGTAGTTTCTGGGTGGCCTCGAACTCACAGCCATCCTCCTACTTGCGCATACATGTTTTATGTGAGCCCCCGGATGCTCGTGCCTGCCACAGCCCGAGTTACTTCGAGCAGCACCACGTGACCGAAGCGCACACTTATGGGACGTAGGTCTTAAAGGGGAACTGACGCTGGGCCGTGTCACTACACTAAACCAACAAGTGCTTAGTTTGCTGGGAATGTGAGGCTCTCTGCTTTCACAATTTCTCCTCCACACTTTCTTCAAGGTAAGGGGTGTTTGTGCTCATCCTGGTGCTGGCCTCTGCATTCCTTTTCTGTACAGAATACTGGTTTTGTTTCTCATCTGAACCATGTTTCTCCAGCTTCCAGCTGAGGAGTGAGACAGAAACGCAAATGAGGATGTGCAGTACTTAAAGGGCCCAAGCACCATGCTCCTGTCTGTTAAGGCTGCTTCTCCCCCAAATGGAGCGCTGACAACAAAACAAAGCGGTTTTCTGTGTTACCTGAACATTCTTCCACCAAGCCTCTATACTTGCTTTAACATCCTTCAGGAGAATATTCTGGAAGCACTAATCATTCCACACTTTAAGCATTTTTCCTTCTCTTACATCCTTGACCCCTGTAGGAATTCCTGCAATCAGTAGAAAGATGGCGGAAGTCTGGAGAGATGTCATAGTGGCTAAGGCACTTATCAGCAAAGCCTAAGGACCCAGGTTCGATTCCCTAGTACCCACAGAACTCCAGATGCACAAGGTAGTGCACGTGTCTGCAATTCATTTGCAGTGGCTAGAGGCCCCGGTGTGTCCATTCTCTGTATCATAAATAAACAAAAGATGAAATATTTTGAAAGAAAAGAAAGGTGGCAGAGAATGACAAAGGATAGAAATCCACACTTCTCTTTTTATTTTTTTTTTACCATAGAAAACACATGCCATTTATTGTTATATGGACTTAAAAATCAACACAAGTCAATTTCAGGCACTTCCTGAATATACACTGTGAGAAATTTCCACCAAAGAATAGCATATCTAGCAGGCAACGCCATAGGAACTCACACTTTGACACTTTCATTTTTAGAACACACGAGGGGTGACTGGAAAGAAACACTGTGCACTTCTGTTTCTCGTGCCCAGGCTTTTCCTTGGTGGCTGTCACACAATGCCCTCGGGTATCTGAAAGCCCTTTTAAAAGGACTCTACTCAACTCTCCCAATGTGTGATGTGGGATCCCCATCCTTTTCAGAAAAGAGGCTTATTAGGAAATAAGAATAAGGGCTGGAGAGATGGCTTAGAGGTTAAGGCACGTGCCTGTGAAGCCTAAGGATCTAGGTTCGATTCCCCAGAACCCACATAAGCCAGATGCACAAGGCAGCACATGTGTCTGGAGTTCATTTGCAGTAGCTGGAGGCCCTGGTGTGCCCATTCTCTGTCTGCTTCTTTCTCTCTCTGTCAAATAAATAAATAAGTAATAAAGAAGTAAATGAAAGTAAGACTGGGAGGACGTCATAGGAGCAGACTGCCACCATCACTGTGTCCCCTAACTAGAAGCAAATCCATAAACTTCTGAACCGTCTTTGTGCCAGAGCTGCCTGCCTGCCTTGTGCAGCGGCCTCCACGCTGCCGTCAAGTGCTGTTTCATTCCACATGCAGTCTGACAGTTCTGGGTTTGGGGGGCGGGGATATATCCCTATGTTTCCAAGTAAATTAGATTCTCGTATTTTAAAATGAAAACACAGCCTCTGCAGACATTATAAACAGACACTATTGAATCAAGCATCGGGCTATTAACTGCAGCTGAGGAGGTTCAGACAGCAATCCGTGAATCACACCTTTGTAGTCCCAGGCGGCAAATTAATCAGCTGCTCTGCCGGATGTAAAGGTGGATTCCTTCCATCCTCTGCGTCCCATGTTTATACCAAACAGA